>OZ014481.1:11336598-11874124 GCA_963965965.1 Trididemnum nubilum | reverse complement strand
AACACAGCCAATCTTGTTCGCGCGGCCATTCCTTTGTAACCAGTACTTAAATTGCAAAATTTTGAATGGGGGGACGCTTTGGCAGCCTTGACCAAACGCAATTGGCATGCGAACGTACTTTAGAGAAAATTACGTAATTCCGTCGCCGAAATTGAATGAAGACCAAAAAATCTTTGCCGGAAATTAAAGCGTTTTTCCCGAAAATTAGGTGAAGAACAAAAAAAAAAAAGGTCTTCGAAAACAGTTAAAGTGTTTTTTCCTCATAATCAATTTTCCCCCGCCATTTGGGACTATGTTCGGCCGGAATTTGTAGGATTTATTCATGCTGGCTGGCTCTTTTTTGTCTGATTATCCAGTACTTAAATCTCAGTGGGGGGATGCTAAATCTCGATTGGGGGACGCTAAATCTCGATGAGGGGAAGCGTCCCCCCTACAATTTAAGTACTGTTTGTAACTAAACCCGATTCTCTTTGAAATGTATTTCAACATGACTTTGTGCAAAACTTCCAAATCGTCGGCAGAGCTGGAGTCTCGGCCAAAATCTTCGAGACCGAGACGAGACATTGACGTTGCGAGACCGAGACTTTGAGCAAAAACTCGAGACGAGCCCGAGACACGAAACTTTTGAAACCAAGCGTTTGCAATATTTTGCAAATATTTTTGACACTAAATTTTGGACATTCGGTGAACTTCCCAACACATTGCAATATAGATTTCTAGGCATTTCGCTATATACTAGGAACAAGCTCATTGAAAAAGTTATACTACTTTAAGATATACGTTTGTTTTTAATTAGAAAGCTTTTTGGCGTCGCTTATGCTTTTTAAGATTTAATACAATCGAGATCATCAAACAATTTTGTTAACTAAATGTGCAAGTTACAAAATGGAAGTAAGAATATTTATGTAAAACTTAAAATAATATTTCAGTCCTAACTGTTCCGCTGTAATATTCACCAGACAAATGTTGTCACATTAATTGTTATAACCCACACCTTTAGCGCCCCCAAGGTGTGATACTATAGGTGTACCATTACTTTGGTCTTTTCGCACAAATGTCCTGATGGTTCTTTCAGAGAATTGAGATTTTTGTTTAGAAAAGCTTAATTCTTTGAAGAGCGCAAGCTTACTTCCTATCATTTCTCCAAGTTCAGTTTATGTTTGTTTATTTGAAAATTCCGATTTGATTTGTTTGTGATGAAAAGGATTTTGATAGCTACTATAGCAAAATTCAAACGTCAAACCGCTTTTGAGGTCTTCTTGTTTAGAATGCGAAATATTTTGTGTTACTTCGTGTGTAGAATGCGAATGCACTCGGCGCAGCCTATCACACTGCTTGATTCCTTTTTCACAAAGTCATGGAGATAACTTCAGTATTCTTCCGGACACAGAATAAGCCAAAGAGTAAAACCGGTACAAGGAAAGCAGCAGCCGTCTTATCAAAACGCAGAAAACTTGCAGTTGTACCACTAGTATAAGAATAAAAAATACGAAATTTATTGATAATAACATTTGCCTAAACCAGTGGTAGTGAAATGTTTTATATCTCAGACGCTCTCTACCCCAAGACCATATTATTGTGAATCAAAATATCCCCTTTTAGGGTTTTACAATACATCAACTCTGTAAAAAATATCTTTTTTCGATATATTCAATCCCTATAGGCTATTAAGGTATAACTTTAAGAACCCTTGGTTTAAACAGGAAGGGATCTTTTTTTTTTCAGTTAAAAACTTAAAATTATCGTGGTTTTTTACGCTCGGATTGGAAATATGGCCGAGACTTGCCCATTTTCCGAGACCGAGGCTTTAGACCTTCGAGACCGAGACTTTGAAAAATAGTGTCTCGAGACCGAGACATGCTTCGAGACACTACAGCTCTGATCGCCAGTGTGGCAAAATTGAGCAACCTAAACACATTATCATTCAAACACTAAACAACATTTGTAAGGCACTTTTACCTGCAAACCAGTGGTCGCACATTAGCTCGTGTTAATTTACTTTGAATCAAGCTTTTGTTGTAAGTGCTGTGTAAACCGCTTGCATATGCACCTATAGCCAACTGTACACATACCGCCACTCGCATAAAAGAGATTCGCGACACTCACAGCCCTTACTAACATAATTTCGAGCAACTTATCTGTAAATTGAATAATTTATTCGCCAACTAATGATCGCCTGGAGACAGCACTGTGGCGATTCGGGCTTCGAGCCAGCTGCCATCATTATATAAACTCTTGAAACACTTAACGCCATGAATAGAAACTGAACACCATTTTGAAGCCTTTGGTTTAACCTGACTGGAAATCAATTCAATCGGCCCTGTCTCGTCATAGCTGCCACGGTCACAGCCTCTTTCTCTCATAAGATGTATTAATGCATCGCTTGTGTATTACCCTCTACAGGATCGTGAGATTATCTTCTGTAGTGAACTGCCCATGCGCCTTTACGTAAAGCTATTTTGGATCTTCTCCCTCAAGCCGACTGTTGGTCTCCGCGGAATTTCTTCACGCCTCAATAACCCCTTGGAAGGGTTGCAGTAGTACCACAAGCAAAATTTAACTTGTGAATGCTGACATTGTTTAATAATATTAAACAAATACGCTACAACACAATGATTTACGACAGTGTTTAATTAATAATAAACTACATACGCTATAAGGCCATGGTCCTCAACGTACGGGTCGCTTAAAAAATCCTTTTGATTTCTTTAACAAACATCTACAAAGAGTGAAACTTGTGGTCCAGTAACCATGATGCCCGCATAACGATAACGAGATCGTCTTGAATGGTTTACACGTGATACTGACCAGACCCGCGGAAATTTTCGCACTCTCCAAGTGAAAACCCTTTTTTTTCGGTGATCACCTAAAAAACCGCCGAAAATTCTTGTTTCCAGAGGTGAGGACCTTTTTTTCACCTCAAATTTCCTACATTTTATACATGGGTCGCAGAATTTTATACATTTCAATTAAAAAAAAATTTGAGTCGCTTTGAAAAAAGGTTGAGAACCACTGCAACAAGGCAGTGTTCAAAAACAAACTATAAAATAACCCGAAAGTAATGCTAATCATCTGAAGTTTGGTTAAATAGCAAAAATTACGGAAAAGCAAAAGCAGCAAAAGATAATGGTAGTTCGTGGTAACCTTCATAAACACCACTTTCTTCAGAAAAGGCTTTTCGGATTGCAATTACTACACAAGATGGAATAACCTTTCGCTTTCTTCTTCCAAGTCTGCCATAGACCCAATAAATGTAGCTTCGGTATGCAGCAAAGCGCCAATTTCTGAAAAAAATTATGGTGGAGACTGGACGACACACATCAATACTTATGACATAAGCTACAGTAGTGTTAGTTACTTACGCTGAAAGTGAAATTAACTACTATTGCATTTCCTCAATATTTTTAAATGTTAGAAAAAATGCACCGAAAGCTTTGTTTACTGTTTACGTTTCATGGCCTGTTGTGCATTGAAGTAGGTGTACGGAAAAAATGCGTTCCACGACAACTGACCGCCAACCGATTCTAACCCTAATGTTGGTGGTTAGACATGTGCATTTACGACAACAAAAGCAATAGCAAAAAGTATTTTCAAGGTTCAAAAATTTGTTCAAGGTTAAAATAACCACCAACTAACCCTAATGTTGGAGGTCAGTTGACTTGGTTCGGAAAAAATAGGACTATTTTTGGTTATTACTCTACACCCATTCGTGATCATCGTCTCTGAGGTAACATTGCAATGTATCTCTATTTTTTTTGTCCAACATAAGAACTGCCGGTACCGGTATATAACGTATGCGCACTGAGCAGTATTAAATTGTTGATTTTCTGGCGTTCGGATTTGAGATTACTCTGAAGGGATACACTAAATAATCCACGTCCATTTACAAGTGCCACTGAACACCATACTATAACCATTTATGACTCAAAATTATGTAGACACACTAGTTTGATACCTTAAAATATAATATGAAGCCAAATGCACAATAATCGACCACAGTCCTCTAAAAGTAACTATACATACTTGTTGATTAATTGTTTTGGCATTTCTTCCGCAATAAAATCATGGAGGGCTGAGAGGAGCATTTGTAGTACCTCCACATCCAGGCACATTTTCTTGAAACTTGATGTATTGCACAAACAATACTTGTTGTATATTTTCTTTCTAAATTTTGACGCTCCGACAACACACATTTTCAACATTGCTGAGCATTAGTTGACAATTGGCACAACGAACACCATGACAATTCATTGGTGTGCTTGCTGGCAACATGACGAACAACATCAACATTATCTTCATCTTCTGAACTTTCCAATTCTTGTTCTTCTGGGTAGAAATTTGGTTTTAAAGGCTCATACATAAAACCGTTTCTACTCATGTTTCACAAGTCAAAATCAACCACTCAACACAAACAACAAAAAGTAACAATAATCAATGATATCTAAAAGTACAAAAGCAAAAAATTTAGACCATAATTATGTAGCAAGCAGAAAGTCAAATGCACTGCAGACTGTGCAAATGTACTGGTAAAATAAATCCTACCATAACCACATACATGACAGCTAACACCTTAAAAACCTTTTACAGTCGAATTTGGAACAGCGAGCAATGCTTGACCCCAATGCGCTTGAATTGAAACATCAATAATTGCATTGTAACTCTAAAACCAAACAAGGCTGGTAACTGTTCCTTTTAGACAAATGTTGACTTACATCCATAGGTGGGCGAGTTAATGCAAAACGTTAGCTTCGTTAACCACTAGTCCATTAACAAACTTCACACCTCTGTTAACGTTAATCCGTCATTTTTACCTTTAATTAACAGAAGTTAATGAAGTCCGTTAATTCATTAATATTTTGCGCATAATTTACATTTTTTTTTATTCACTCGCTTCTACAACTCGTATTGATGCTGTTGAGCTGATTGTAAGGAAATGTTTATTGCTATGGTGATCTTTTTGTGTTTTGGAACCTACATTTTACAGTCTAATCAAATTTTAAGATAAAAATAGGTACAAATGCACTAATGAAGCTGCGATCAGAAAATCTTTGGAAATAGCGAACAGTGATAATTAATAGACCTATGATGCTGCAGCTTATTATTTGCCACGAAAAAGAGCTCCTTTCTGCGCTTTCCTCTATAAAACTCGTACTAATACACAAGTGTTACCAGTGCAAATTGGTTTGTAGTGGTATGATGAATGAAGGAAGTGGCTATTTTGCCTCTCGAGGCAAAATAGTGTTTTCCCTCTGTTTGGGTTAGGGTTTGTGTTAGGTTTGGGGTTAGGCTTAGGGTTAAGGTTAGGGCTTGGATAAGGGTTAAGGTTAGGGCTATTTTGGCACTGGAGGCAAAATAGCATTTAGGACTATTTTGCCTCCAAATGGCAAAATAACATGGGGATATTTTGCCTCTAGAGGCAAAATAGCCACTGCCATGAATGAAAGGTGCAAAATCTTAACTATAAAAACCTTAACCGAAGTTAACAGAACTTAACGGAAGTTAATTTAGTCCGTTAACATGAAAAACTTTTTAACAAATCAACGAGTTAATGAAAAAGATAGCTTTGTCATTAACGGATTAACGGACTTGTGCCCACCTATGCTTAGATCTAAAATTCAGACCTGAAGTCTTAGATGTAACAGTCAAATGAAAAATGTGCACTGCAAATTACTGAGTTTTGATTTACAACTGAATTTTTAAGTTACATCTCTATCAACCACTTTTTTACTTTGAGATGCAAGGGGCAGTTGAGCTAAAGTTGATGAAAATAGATATCTTTATTATTTTGGTTTTTTGATGTTCTTTTAAAAATAGATGATCTGCATAAGCCATCTGTTGCTTGTGATTTTCATGGCAACTGTGATGTGCTTTTGTTGGAAAAAAATAGTCAATTAAACTACAACAAATCTGAATCAATTTTTTCACATGCTTCAGTTACTGTTTGGAATGATTTGCCTCTTGATGTTTATAAAAGTAGCAGCATTTCATTGTTTAAAACTAAATCAAAAACACACTATTTTAATTTGGCCCTTATCGATATGCCTGATATATGCTTTAAGTTTAATACTGTACTCAGCACACTGTCTTAATGATTTTTTCATAAGTCTTATTTTGCATTTCGTGTCTGTTAATTTTCTGCTTTTTCACTTGCTTTAGTAACAACTGCCCCTTAGTCAGATGCTAGCTTCTTGCTATCGCATCTCAAGGGGTTGACAAATTGCTTTTTTTATTATTATTAGTTTGATAGACATCTTTATCATTATCATCATATTGGGACAGCCATTAGCCATACAATACTTCAACATTGCAAAAATACAAAGTTATTTGTTACTAAAGCAGCAAAATATATTCTTAGCCAAATGATATTACTCCAATCTAAACCAGACTACCACCAAAACTGTATCAGGTTAGGCCCAGCTTACAAAGTAGCCTATTCAATTCAATTTATTTAGGCATGCAAAAAGACTAAGCACAGTCATCAAGGTCTGCAGCAATAATATCAAAAACTGAGAAAGGCCAAAACCTCTAACTGCCAACAAAAAAAAACAACACTACAAAACTTAAACAAATTTTGAAAAAAGCTTAAAAACTGTCAAGAAACAAAACAACACACCAAAAGACAAAAGTGAATACAGGTAAGTTTTCAATTTAACAGGCCTGAAACAATACATAAAAAATGTTATGTCTGATGTGGGGGCATGATTCAAAACAATGATTCAATGTGCTTCAGCATTTTGGGACAACAAATTAATTTTTATATAGTTCTTTCTTGAATTTTCTTTAATTGGATTTGGAATTTCATTCCATAACTTTGCATCATAGTAGTATAATGATTTTGGGGTTTGAGATGTGTGCGCACAAGGCAATAAGTACTTTTTCTTTGTATTATGTCTCAAATTGCATGAATGAATTTTGTCAGTTATTACAAGCAATTTAGAAATGTGAGAAGATAAATTGTTGGAAATTTTATGCATAATTTTTCTTATTTCAAATTTATACACATCATTTACTGCCAAAATTTGCAGTTTATAAAATAAAGGTTTAGTGTGTGATCTTACGTTACTGAAAGCAATTGTTCTTACAGCTTTTTTTTTTAATTTACCTTATCTATTGGCATTAATGTTGAAGCTGTAGCATTGACTCAACTACTAAAGCAGTAATTTAAATGTGAGTGAACTATACTATAGCAGACCATTATGATTAATAAAGTTTTACAATCAACACATTTTACTTTTAGTATAGGCCTAGGTGATATACGGTAATGCCCAGCACCTACTAACCAATTTACAACTAGGCTGTATGAAATTCATAAAATCTAATAGGCTTGCAAACATCATTGCAGATCAATTATAAAGAGAATAGCAGCCGAAGGGTACCTTTTACCAGTCATTGCAATCTCCTACTTTGCTGCTTTGCAAATTGCATGTTTTGAGGAAAGTCCTTGCTTTGGCCAGATCTAGTTCCAAACTAACTTTCATAATCCACCTAAACTTACAGCGTTATACTTATGGGTATTACTAGAACAATTTAGCTTAAGTTCCTTAATTAGCATTAACATAGGCTTTTTTCAAAGTTCAGCATGAGCATTTACTTTCATTTGTGCTTGCTCAATGCAGAATGGCTTTACAGTACAGTAGGTCAGAAGCCTATGTCGCTACTTTGGCCTACTTGATACTTGCTAGTTACTGACTGGTATTTGTATTTAACCCTTACGACAATGTTTTTAGGTCTTGGCCTACCTGAATTACGTTTTTAAGACTGGGCGAGGCTCATGAAAAACCATCCCCATTTAGATTACATTGAATTTGAGAGTTGCTTGCCGTGCAAGTACGTCATCATGGTTGGGATCGCTTTTCGGAGTAGAGCAGATCCGTCGAATTTCTCGTTACCCAAATCGAATTTCAAAATGGAGTTTTTTCAGTTTTATTAATGGCGGTTTTTAAAATGTCTCCAAAAAATATAAAAATTCAGTTAAGCTGGCCTTTAACTTTCTGTTTTTTTGGGGGGGGCATGATTTGGGTTTCAAATTATTTTTCTGGTTCGGGCTTATATTTTTGATTTTGGGCCTGAACTGGTCAGCTCGTTTACAACTCTGCCTCCTGTTCAGTGTTAATCAGTTAATGACAGATATTTTATCATGTAAGCTGCCTTTTTTGTACATTGCGCTACTTGTTGTGTTACTTTCTCCATCTAAATAAAGGATGAACACCAACAGGTTTTTTTCCAATAGTTATGGCAAACTGACAGATATTTTTGAATCTGATATTGGCTGTGTTCATTTAAAATAACAATCTACGTGACTTAGAAAAGTCAGTAACAATTCTAATCCAAATTTTAAAGGTAATGGTTGATCAGTACTACATCAATGGAAAATAATGATTCAAATTATACAGTATGTGTTGGTAATTTGTGGATTGGTTGTTGTTTTGCTCTAGGTAAAGAGAGATCTGTTCAATATTTAATATATATTTCAGAATGCTGGTAGAGGCACCAGTGCAGAGTGTGGTTACGTGTTAAAATAGAAATGCATACCTAAGTAATGACTAAGCAAGTACTAGTTTGCAAGACGTTCCAGTTTCTATTGTAAGACCAGCAGGCTTTGACGCTAATGAAAATAATTTGCAGAAGCTATTAATATGAAATTTGCATTCAAGGTAATATGCTTACAGTAGGCTACTACTATCAATGGTCTATTAAACCCATTGTTGTTCGAATTATTGATATTATGTTGTTGTGTTTGTGCATATTTATCCTTTTGTGACCAGACAGCATCAGACACTAACTACTGGATGATCTGTGCACTTTTTATTGCAATAATTACTTCGTGGTTGGAGGAATTCGCACCTGATTAGCAGTTTCCAGTGTTCCAATGTTCTTGAGGTTTTCTTCAAATTCTTGTCCACTGAATTTGCTGATTGTTCGAAGCCGCCAAGCAGAAATGTGTAGCCTATTGACAAACTTTATTGTTCTAATTTAACTTTGCTTTTTCAATAAACTGTGTTATTGATAATATTACAATGTGTTTTTTTTCAGTTTTCCAATCTTTTTGGAACTGTCTATAAAAAAGGAAACATAGAGTTTATGAAAGATGGGAATACTGTGATTAGTCCTGTTGGGAATCGTCTCTCTTTGTTTGATTTAAAAAAGTAAGGTGTAACAAAAGGATAGTTTTGTAGTTATCTAAGTACTGGTTGCTCTTTTTCTCTTACTGCTGTCATGATTTGATCAGCTTTCAAGAATGTTTTTACTAATCCCTATTCCGTAGCTTTATTGCTAAAACGTATAATAGCTCTTAAAAGTAAAACTGCATGTAATATTAATGGGGCATCGAAAGTCAAGGCAATCATATTGGATTAAATTGACGTTGAATCCATCCTTCTTAACCCTGCATTTGAGAGATATTCTACTTCAAACACGACATATGGGCCTCCCTAAACCTTGATGTTTCAATGCATTAGCCTTGCCCACAGAGGCGTATAGGTTAAAAGGCGGTGGTATCGTAGCCTACTTGTGTTGTTGCCTCAGGATAGAACTAAGGTGGCATCATCGATGTTATGTATGTCAGGGTCGCCAATTAATATTAAAGAGGCATCTATGCTCTTTTTTTGCCAATTAATAAGTAAAATATCTCTGGAATGGCTGGGTCAAGAGAGAATGAGTCAATGCCAATAGCCCAATATGATAGCCCCAACTTTAGATACCCCATCGATTTTGTCTTCAGTCCCCGCTAAGGTTGGTATTTGTAATTCAAAAACTATTGCACATGCTGAGCAATAAGCATTCATCTTCCATCTGCTGTCACAGTCAAAGGGAATTAATTCAGCAATCAGTATCACAGTGTTTCAGTGCACCTACCACTTCATCAAGAAGGCCTGGTTTCAAAGCTGAAAGTTTCTTACAAAAACCATATAGCCTGTTATATGAGGATTGGGGGAGTGTGATAATGATATGGAATGCATGCATGGTTCACGGAACGCATGAAGTGCATGATGTGGTGTGAGATGCAAAACAGCCTTAAAATTAATTAAAACTTGAAAAACAAAGATATAATTATAATTTATGTTGGTACAATTTTGCTTGGTTTTAGCTGATAGTAATTAGGTACCAAAGGTTAAACAATGGTAATCAATTTTTGCTGAATTACTAAATACTGATTCGTTAAGGTGTATAAAAATTGTCTGTTTCAAAATTACTCATCAAAATTGTTTAATAAATTGTTGTTTACCAACTTATGTGATTTAGCATGAAGCTGTTACAATGTATAAATAATGAAAGCAACAACATATAGTCCAATTTTAATGTTTGGTTAATTTTCGACTAATGTTATGTTCAGAAATTGACATATTACTCTTGTTCTTACAACATTAAAGTAACATCATTAACAGTTTAATTCCAGCTTGAATCAACTCTTGTTTTGACAGAAACAAATCAGAAACCTTACCTGTCACAACCAACTCCAACATTGTATGCTTGGCTGTTGCACCAGATGGTTACACGGCAATACTGGTAGATGAAAGTAAGTACTGACACTCCATTTTCCTATTTGTGATGATCTTACTGCAATTATTAGCATTAATGCAGGGGTTTCAGAAAGTGCAATAGGCACCTGTGTTTTGAGGTTGCAGAAATGTGACTGTGTCATTGTGCCATCTCAAACGAGTGTTTTAATGTTGTTTTATCTTGTGGTGGTTGTGACAAGTTGTTTCCAACAGCCTGTTAATCAATTTGCTATGATACAAAATTAGCATCCAGTATCCGAGCCAAGTCAACAAACCGCGACAAACTGACCGCGAAGCAATGATTTCGTTACATGATTTCGTCGCAGTGATTTCGTCACAAAGTGAGGGTTTGGGCAAGATGGCTCTGGGGATAGTAAAAATATATTTATTATTGCCCTTCTCAGCCAATCGGCGTTGTTCGCGGTCAGTTTGTCGCGGTCAGTTGTCGTGGACCCCCAGTATCAGTCTACATCACAACTAGCAGTTTATCAATTTATGCAAACAGATCATTAAGCAAAACATCTTTATTTAGATCTAAATTTGTTAGGTATACCACATAGCTTAACATACTTATATTACATTTTAGGTCATGAAGGATTTTTGATAAGTTTGGTAAGCAAGGCAGTGCTGCATCGGTATCGTTTTCGAAAACCAGTTCAATCAATCAAGTAAGCACTTGTGTTCAAATAAATATTGTTTCTAATGTCCTAACAATAATTATACTTTAATCTTTCATGATCTTATTGGACTCATAAAAATAATTAGCTCTGATTTTAGGTTTTAATTTTAACATCACACACTTCAAGTAAATATGTTTTATTTAGCAAGCATTGATAGCGTAAGTGTTTGATTTGCATATGTGACAATAAATTAAAGTAGGCTATTTGATTTTCTGGTAAAATATTAGTCCGGAAGCTACCTGTAATTTGATTTTACATTTGCTTTTATTTAATTTTTTTTGATTTTTTTAAATTTTATAATTTTTATTCAAAAGAATTTATTACAGAAATCCAAACATGCCGGTACATAATATTTTTAGGTTTAGTCCAGATGGCAAAAAGTTTGCTGTTACCAGAGGTGATGCCACATTTGTTTACCATGCACCTGGTAAAACAAAAGAAATAAACCCATTCACACTACACCGAAAGTATCATGGCGGATATGGTAAAGTGACTTGCATTGATTGGACAAGTGATAGCAAGTAATTTTTCTCTTTATTTTTGAGTTCGCAGTTACTTTAGCTTTATTTATAACTTCAAGAAATGATAAATGTTCTTTTAGATTTTAATTTCCATTTTCATTCATGTCTTGGAAACACAGAAGTGTCAATACAGAAGCTAATCATTGGCTATGCTATGAAGTACTCTGCTTTCAGTGTTGGACTTGTACAATATAATAGAAAACAAAACAGTTTGATATTTTGTTTCAAGTCTTAGATTAACACTACTTATGACATTTTTATATAATAACTAGAATTTTAAAAACTTTTTCAATACAGAGCCATTTAACATACGTTGCATCATGCATCTGCGTCGTACAAACAGAAAAATGTATTTTTATTATCTGCCAATGAACATAATATTTTAAAGGTATCTTGTACGATACATTTTTGATATTTGTTGGTTTGGGTGAAACGGATAAAACAACTGGAATTGGAAAAGCTGCTTTTGATAGCATTAATTTTTAGAGCATTTGCTGTTGGATCAGAAGATGCTACCACCAGAGTGTTTATCACCCCCAAATCGGGAAAACTTAGCGTTAATTCGCTTGGTGGTCATAAAGATGAAATAATTGGTAAGGAAAATTCTCAGCTACCAGTGTTTGTGTGTAGTAATAAATATCATGTGCAAACTCAACCATACCGAGACTTTTATGGGCGGAGTGCGGGGCGTTTATGCGACGTCGATTAGGCGCCAGTGGTGAAAAAAATTTTTTAACAAAATTTTTTTCAAAAAAAAATTTTTTCCAAAAAGTTTTTTTTTGGAAATATGTGTTATTTTTTCCAACAAAAAACACTTTTTTAATGTTTTTTTCAAAAGCATTATTTTTATTTTCAAAAACTTTTTTTTCATGTAAAAGCTTTTTCCAAGAAAAAGAATTTTCAAACAGAAACGTTTTACTTAGATTAAAATGTTAATATGTTTGAAGCTTTTCATCTGACACTAGTCAAGAAAAAATCGTCAGAATAGAAAGCGCAGGCAAAGGAACGACTATGGAAAAAAGCCGAGCAGTAATTGGCCGGAAAAGGATCAATGAGAGAGCGTCATTTGTGTATAATCTTTAAGCTGTACACAAATTCTTTTTGTTGGCAGAGGGCGGGGTCAGAAGTATTGATAAAGGTGACTGCCGAGCCCATTTTCCTTCTCTATCGTTGACCTCTGAGGTCTGGTTCAGACCTTGGGTGTGGTACAATTGTTGAGTCTCTCCAGAGTTCCTCCGTGACTTCCACCCTCTTAAAAATGAGGTAAAATGACAGGTCGAAAGGCTACCCTCGACAGCAGTATTGAGAGAGCTCTTCTTGATTCGTCTTATAGTCTACCTTTTTATTTTTATGGAAGGGAATGCAGTGAGCGTGATAAATTTAAACTATAGCACTTGTGTGAAAAGTTTTACGAGAAATATTGTAAAAAACTGTTTTGTTTTTCGAAAAAAAAACTTATTTGTAACATTTTTTTTTTTGGAAAAAAACTTTTTTTGGAAAAACTTTTCTGCGGAGAAAAACTTTTAATAGAAAAAAAAAATTTGTTGGAAAAAAATTTTTTCCTCTGGTGCCTAAAAGTCAAGTACCTAGTAATCCCGGCGCATAAACGTTCTGCGTCTAAACGTCCGTGCCTAAACGCTGTAGACCGAAACTCAACTATCAGTGCATTTTTTTCTATCCATTAGTTCAGCAGCATGCTTCCGTTGCCTTGGTGACATACGATGGTTTTGCGCTACCAGTAACTTATCTTTTTTTTCTTTTGTTGTAGGTTGTTTTTTTGAAAATGATTCTTTAAATGTGTATTCAATCAGCAAGAGTGGTACCTTGAATGTTTGGGACTGCAATGCTAAGTTGAATGATGTTCGAGTTGTGGGCGATAAAGAGTAAGTGAAAACTCGTCATGGCATACCTGTTTTATTTTCATCAATGCAACTGGTTAAGAAATGACTTGGTATTGAATTGAGAGCGATGTGGTAGATTTGACACGAGAAGTTTTTTTTACGCAGTCGGTCTTAATCCTTACCCCTGAGACATTTTGATGCAAAACCCTAGCATAGCCTCGTCAAAACTTCTCGCGTCAAACCAGTTGCGTCAAAAAAGTCCTGCGTGCATTAGCTTGCCGAAGTGTGGTTAAAATCTTCTGGATTTTCACGTATACTTAAATCAGATTTTCTATTTCATTTCAAAGTTGACAAAATCCATTAAATGTCGAACTTATAATATTTTTTCTTCTAGCAAATGGACCTATTCTACTGAACAGTTAGAAAAGTCAAATACTACTACAGAATCCGATGAACCAAATAATGAAATAGAAGTTGATGCAGAAGAAAAAATTTCTACTATTTCTTTTAGTCGTAGAAAAAAGTGAGAAAAACAAATTTTGACAGCTTTTGCTTTTCACAGTTTTTATAAAGTTTTTATTAACAATACGCCTTGATAATGTTATTGATGTTGGCTATTATGCCGAAAACATTGCCTTTCCCATTCAGCTGTATGAAAAAGACATTACACGTTCAAATTATTCTCTTGAAGGGTTGGTCTGTAGGTGTTATCTTTTAAATTGGTTGTTCAAGATTAAATAAATGGTAAAGGTACAGTATTGTGCCGTTTTCCATGGGTACAGCGGCGCATCTCGTACTTGGGAATTGAACCTAAATCATTATCAATTCATTTTGCAACGACACAGCCATCATCTTGTACAAATAATACTCTCACCTTTCCATTTTCAGATTTCACCTTAACAACAAAGGTGACGGAAATCAGGTGACAGCTTGTTGCTTTCACAAAATGACCAATATCTTGGTCACTGGTCTCTCTTCGGGAACATTTTCCATTCATGAAATGCCCGAGTTTAATCTCATTCATTCATTAAGGTGAGTTTTTACTTCTACAAATTTTTACTTGATTGACTAATTTTCACGATTTGCATTGCACCAATCGAGTCTGTTGGAGTAAAACTGCAGAGAACTTGAAATAAGCTTTTTGTCAGTTTATGACAACTTCAAAAAAAGGAACAGCTAACTTGACTACTATTGTTGCAATTGTACTTGTATATTAGGTAAAGCTTGAGTTTGGTAATTTTTTCAGTCAGCTATCATTTGCAATTATTGTTGTGCACTATTTACTTACGTACAACAGTTTTCTTTGAAGAAAATTGTATGTTTTCAACTGGAAACATAATTATGTCTGCTGTAATAAAGCCGTCTGGTATTTGCATAATTTTAATTTAACGTCTCCTACACTGCACAAAAAAAGGGTATATTTCGTTTCTATAGCATGTCCGAATACCAGATTTCGTCTATTGCGATCAACAATACTGGAGAATGGTTAGCGCTGGCTTCAACCAGTTTGGGCCAGTTGCTGGTGTGGGACTGGCAGAGCGAATCCTATGTGATGAAACAACAAGGGCATTTCAGCAACATGACATGTCTGGATTATTCGCCTGACGGTCGATATCTTGTAACTGGCGGGGAAGACTCAAAAGTAAGTTACTCAGCGTAAGCATATCTAAAGATAGTATTGCGTGGAGTTTGAATTCAGCTGATTGAAAAAAGTGCCGACCAGAGCGAATATTATAATACAAGCCAGTTGGTCGAGCTGTAACTCGTTTGTTTTTGGGACGGTTTTAGGTTCAAATCTCTGGCCGGTCAAATTAGACACAGTGTTGCCAACGGCTCGCCACTGCTTCAGAAGGAGCTGTGTTGCCGGCAGTCGCAATGGCGCGGAGATGGCCCCCGCCAACTCCGTTACACACTTCGACGTGAAACAGCGAGTTTAATGAAAGAAAGAGAACGCGTCACATGTAAAAATATAAAATCCTATATAGTACGTTTCATCTGAAATTGAAATCATCAAGGGTGTCTTGATTCAAATAGAATTCAAACGTTCTATATGAACAGAACACCCCTGATGATCCCGATTACGGGTGAAACATACTGTGGGGTTTTTAATTTTTTACATGTGTGTATAGTTTTCTTTTATAAATTTCTTTTTACTATAAAAAAATCTTGCATCACTGAACGTCTTAAACTACAAGGTACTTATTTTTCACAGTAACAAAATAAAGTGTACTTATGACTTTGGTGTTGATTGCTTTAGTTTTGGCTTAGTGGGGATTTTTGAGTTTTAATGTTATATTTGACTTATTCAGTTTTTGTTTAGGTTAAAGTTTGGGACACGCGAAGTGGTTTTTGTTTCGTCACTTTTTCGGAGCACTCCGCTGCCATAAAAGGAGTTCAGTTTGCTTCAACTGGTCACGTGGTTATTTCAGCATCCCTTGATGGTACAGTTCGTGCCTACGATTTACACAGGTGATTTTTTTCATAATTTTAAATCTTACTGAGAAATAGAGATTGTGCTTTGTTCTGAATTCTTTATTATATTGCTGGGATTTATGATGGTTCTTGAAGAAATACGCAAATTTTTCTATAGAGTAAAAAATAGCTAAAAGACAACAATAAAACCTACGTTTTGCTAACCTTTGATGGCTTCATTGCGGACAGCATAGATGGTCTGGTTGTAAATGAAAAGTTTGATGGAATTCCTTTTATAGTAAGTTAGGGCTGGTTTAATTTCAATGTCTAAGGCCAAGTCAGATCAAAAGCGGTTTATAATCACCATACAAAGTCTCTTTTTATATGCCGTTTCGTAAGAATTGTGATGTTATAGTTTTTGTTTGAGAGGCTAATACTCTACGTAAACACACTACATTGCATAATACCTCTCCAGGACTAACTCATGTCATGCAGAGTGCAGATAATTGAAGAAAAATGCAATATTTGTACCCCTAATTTGATGCTGTGGTGTCAGTAATCGACTTTAAAATTTTAGATATCGCAACTTTCGTACTTTTACTTCGCCACGGCCTACTCAATTTGCATGCCTTGCTGTTGATAGCAGCGCTGAATTGGTAGCTGCTGGATCAGAGGATTCGTTTGAGGTTTTTCTCTGGTCTGTTCGAACTGGCCGATTGTTGGATGTTCTCGCAGGTAAGGAATCCCAGACGTTAAATCTTGGAAGTTGCTTCAAGTTTTTGCTTTTAAATATGAAATCCCTTGCAACGGACCACGAGTTTCCAAAAGCGATCACGCGTATCACCTACCATAAAATAGTGAGCAGCAAAATTAAAACAAGCACAAAACAAATTTCGAGATAATGCATAGCAGCAGTTCTGTAAAATCACTGAAATCAAAAATATAGTATGTGACTTGGGCGGATTTACATTTACTGGCCTACATAGATAAGGTAATCACAATTTTATTGATTTGCCATATGATCGTCTAATTCTAGGTCATGAAGCTCCGGTTGTTTCTGTTTCGTTTTCACCAGTTGCATCATTACTTGCAAGTGGATCATGGGATCACTCTGTTACATTGTGGAAAATTGGTGAAGAAAAAGGAGCTAGAGAATCAATTGATGTGGGGCATGATGGTACGTATACGTGTCACACTTGCTTTTTTGTACATTTTTGCTGGGATAGCGTTTTTCGACTCTCTACAAAAGATCTAAACTTGTTTTGACTACCGGTTTGCAGTTTTGTGGGTTGGTTAACCTACAAATGACTTGGGTGCAGGAGGAGGCATCTCAATTTTACTCAAATATTAGCTACCAATCCACCATATTTCGTACTGCAGTAATAATTTTGGGTTATTACGTTTTAGTTGTTACGGTTACGTTTCGTCCAGATGGCAAAGAAATAGCTGTTTCAGCTTTAAATGCCGAAATTACCTTCTGGACCATACCCAACTTGAAGCAATACCAGTCTATTGAATGCAGGTAATCCCCAAAATGCTATCTTCCGGTGTTTTGCGTGCTTAGCTACTTTCGCTATTTTTCGGAGAGACAACTTGCTGGACTGTAGTGGCTTTTACGTCTCCATAAAATTCTCAGACCTCGTTGGTGCAATCCTAATACTAATCGTTGTTAGAAAGTAGTAGTATAATAAAAAATATTCATGAGGCCAGAATTAAGATGCGAGGTCTTTGGCATTGTGGATGAAAATCGACTTGCGAATGAAAAAGACCTTGAAAAGTGCCCTCAAAATCTTACCAAACAAAGGCGCATATCCGCGCACTTTTTAAAATGTTACACGGCATATTGGGCCGAAATTATCCAATGTTTTTTGTTCTGATATTAATAGAAGTTATGCAATATGCGTACAATAGTCTTTAGACTAGAGCTCGACCGATATGACTTTTTCAGGCCGATATCGATATTTTGGAAATTTTTAGGCCGATACCGATATCGATAACTGATATCTTAACTTATTAACTACAAAATTTTGTTACTATTTTTCAATTAACTTGACACTATAAGCTTTACTAATTTCCCTCCAAAGAAAGACTTTTGCAAACACAAGTCACACTCCAGTATTAGTCAATAAAAAAAGCAAGTAAAAAATACAACAATTCGGCAATCAATATTCAATAGTCAAGAGCGATTGTGCTTACTCTCAGAAATAAACAGTTTAAGGTAATTGTGCTAAGCTGATATTTTATCGGTGGTAGATAGCCGATGCGATATATCGGCTGACCGATTTATCGATCGAGCTCTATTTTAGACTCATGTCATTAAAACCTAATAATGTTCTGATTGCAAACTTGGAAATTCCTTCACAAGATTATTTCAAATTTCAACCACTTTATAGACACGACATTGGGGCAGGCCGAGGTGAAACTGATATGGTATCCGCACAAACAACTGTGTTTGGCAAGACATTCGATTCAATTTGCTATACTGCCGATGGAGAGGCTATCATAGCTGGTAAGCTGGATGAAATGCTGCTGACTTGACTTTTTCATGTGTTTTCCGGGAAGGAGAATCATCACAAAGGATGGTGTTTTACCGAGACAAAGTTGATTAGTAATTACTGTGATTGTTTTAGTCTATACTGCTTGATTCGTGGCTGACGGTTATCCGTTAGCTAGTTAGAACATGAGTCAAGTTTACAGTAGATGATTTGTGTTTTTGTTTGTTATCTCTGCCTCGTAGGTCGAACCTGGTGGCCGAATTTGCAACTTAACAATCTTGTTCGGTAATTTTATTCTGTTGGTGGTATCGTACTCGTAGCGTATGAAAATCTAGATTTATGGGGTAAAAACACATCAGTCGTTCTAAACAAGCCCTGAAGTGTTGTTGTTACTGTTTTGCACGCGATTTATAACTTTCTTGTTTGTATTTGACCGGTCGAGGATTGAACGCCAGACGTCTTGAATTATTAAAGTTTTTTTCATCCATCACGACATAGCATTATATTTGTAGCTGGTCAGTCGAAGAATGTTTGTGTTTACAACGTCCAAGAAGGAATGTTAATAAAAAAGTTCAAAGTCACTAAAAATTATTCATTCGATGCTATGGAGGTAAGAACTTTTGGCTCAATAATTTCTAGCAAGTTAGGTGTTTTCGTATTTATCATAAAAAATACATTTCAAAAATAGTTTGATTGAGTTGAAAGTTTGGAACTTTTTTCTAATTTTTTTTTTGTAGTCACTTACGATATTATTAAAAACAACAATTGAACAATGTGGTTTACTCCTACTACTGGTAATGTTTTGATCAAGACTCAGATGACTTCGTTGTCTATTTGAAACGCAAGTGTTAGATTCCCCAATTATGAGTTCGCCACCATAAACGTTTTTCAATTCTCCCTATCACTATTTGAAATCAGAACTTCATAAAACGTATCTTTTTCTTTTTAGGAATATTTGGATCGACGAAAAATGACGGAATTCGGTCCGAAAGCGATGTTTGACACAGGCGCGAGCGATGAAAACGGTACTGCCATCAAACTACCAGGGGTTCGAACCGGTGACTTGTCACTTCGTGCCTTTAAACCTGAAATCCGAGTGTCGTGTGTTCGATTTTCTCCCACAGGTTTGACTTTTGAAATATTTGGTTATTGATTATACTAATTATTATTATTGTAATACCAAAATACATACTTAACTCGTTTACAAAAGAAATTTCTAATGATAAAGTTGTCTTGCGGCCAATCGGCGGTAAGGATTATAGCCAGTACTGAAATTGTAAAATTTTGCATGGGGGGACGCTTTTGCAGCCTTGGCCAAACGCATTTGGCATGCGAAAGTACTTTATTGAAGATTACGTAATTCCGTCGCCGAAATTGAATGAAGACCAAAAAAAGGTCTTCGCCGGAAATGGAAGTGTTTTTTCGCCAAAATTAGGTGAAGCATTAGGTCTCTTGTCTGATCATCCAGCGCTCAAATCTCGATGGGGGGATGCGTCCCCCCTACAATTTAAGTACTGATTATAGCTCATGTAACGACAATCCTGGTCGCATAGATCAACTAAGAAAGTCACTTTCTCTTGGTGTGGATTGAGAATGGAAATCAAACTAATAACTATTAGTAGGAGTATATATATTTTTTTTCCAGGCCGAGAATGGGCTGCAGTGTCAACAGAAGGTTTGCTGTTATATTCTCTCGATGCGAATATGACCTTTGATCCTTTCGAACTTGATATTGACGTAACACCTACCAACATTCGAAAAGAATTGAAAGTGAGCCTACTAGGCACTTAGTTCGAGCTAGATGTATTGCATGGGTAATCACTGTTCAGGTACTGTATCAATCAAGAAAGATATGTGGTTGGGTGGATGAATGACTCTACTTGTTATCGTATGAAGCAAAGATGTTAGAATACTTCACGGACATGAAAACTTGGCGAAAGCAATTTTTGTACCTGTATTGTTAACGCAAGAAAATTTTTTAATAACAATGTTTTTGTAAAGTGTTGAATATTATCTTTTCTTGCAAATGCATCCCCTAGCATAGCTTGCCATTATTTTACTAGTGAATCGCTGGGGATTGTGAAAATATTTCTATCTTTTTAACATAACTTCCGTTACCAAGGGCTAAAAGCGTACCTTTAGTAAAGTGAATTTCGTGTGATCATGAAAGGATAAATAGTTACTTTCGGTGCTTCTATAAATCTATTAACTTCACTGCCAGTACAGGTAGCTTTTATTTGTGCGGCGTGATATCTTAGTGATGCGATTTCTTTCACATGATGAAGTTTGTTTTCACGTGACTGGGTATTTTTTTACTTAGAAAAGGGAATATTCGAAGGCGATTATGATGAGTTTGCGTCTTAATGAAAAGAATATGATCGTTGACGTTTTTGAGCAAATTCCCGTTGAATTCAGTAAGTTGTTTTTTATTGTTACTATGTCTTAAATTGCTCTCTCGGTACCACTGAAGTTCAAAGAAATGTTACGGCCAATTTTTCAATGTAGTTTTAGTCTGCACTCTTGTGCTTTTAGCAAATTAATATCTTCATTTATATTTGCAGTTGAACCTATTGGCCGAAATCTTCCTATTGTATATGTTGAAAAACTGTTGAACTTCTTAGCGGATCGTTTGGAATCATCATGTCACTTGCATTTCTATCTTCTATGGTGCCGCTGCCTACTTTTTGCGCATGGTACCTTTTTAAAACTTCACTCGTCTCAGCTTATGTCTCAAATGACCCATTTACAAAAAGCTATTGCGAGGAAAATGGACGATATCACAAAAGTGTAAGTTCTCAAATCGTTCTAGCGAGTTATCGGTGCTGTAAAACAAAAACCTCCCGAGAAAAATTTCTGTGAAGTCTGCAGGAAGTTAAGCTCATTCGCAAGTGAAATTTTATTGGTTTGCACGATGTATATTGTACGTACTTGGGTGTTAATATTGATATTTGCAAAAAAGACCTATGACAGAGCATCAAACATCTTGAATGGTAGCGATTTGTGGTTGATTAATTCATCTGATACACAGTTTGCACTCGTCCAGCAGTAATGTTTTCTATTTTTAGATGCGACGCCAATCATTATCAAATCGAATATATTTTATCGCTGTCAAAGCAGAAACGAAATCGTAAAGTTTTGGGCGAAGAAACTGACCTGGATGTAGAAATGGCGGATGATGATGACATTTTATTACAGAAAGAAAATTAAATAAAAACTAGATTTGTTGCGTAGTTGTTGCATAAGCACAATTTCCATCAATTGCTGCCATCGATATTTATTTAATATAACCTAAAAATGAAATAGTGAAGTTGGTAAAAAAGCAACTAAAATTTTATCACCGGCGGCTTTAGTAAGCATTTGACAGTACAGAAAAGTTGAAGGATAACAAGCTAGGTAACAACACCAGAGATGTGCCGAATTAGAATTTCAGATCAGTTTTTAGTGGTTGGCTAAATATACAAAAATACCCAGCACATGAATTCGCTGTATTCTACAGTAAAAATAACGCATTTTTAATACAGAGTTAGAAAGCAGTTCAAGATCAGCACCTTGTGCTAAAATCAGAAGCAAAATAATGACAAAATCGACACAGCTGCGGTAGCCACCAAATACTAATCAACCTAACATCATTCAGTGGCACTGAGACAAGAGTTTTTTTGAAGAGCTAATGTTGTGGCATAGGTGGTTGGTACAGCATTCGAGGTGGTTTCTGTGATACGCGCTTTTCCCTGTCGCCAGGATAACGGGTAGGGCCTTTGTGACCACGAGTGAATTCTAAACCGGTTGTTGGCCCGTTGTACGATCCATGATCTGAAAGCGGCGAAGGTGCCTGCGATTAAAAGCACATTTGAGATCAAAATAGTGTTTGGGAGAGGTAAGTTCTCAAATAAACTGCCAAAAGGTATGATTTTGATCCACAGAGCACCGAATCAATTCACCGGTACTGCAATTAACTTAAAGACTTTTTAAAGAATGCGACTGGCCATCACAACACTAAAAAATGTTGCTATGCTCCGCTTAACGTTTAAATATTAATCTAGGACTTCAAAGTTTCTTGATGGGCGTGATGAATTAAGTCAGAATAAGAACTATGGTACAATGTTGATTGTTGAAACCCAAAATCACGCGATCAGGGTCGTCGTAAAAACGACTCTTTACCCTCTAGGCTACGCTGCTGACATTGTTCTGCGATATCAAGTGATGCAGACATCCAATTTTGTCAGAATTTAGTTATATCCACAGAGCATTTACGCCAATAAAACTGACAAAAGATACTTACCACGCTTTTATCTGGTCTCATATTTTCAAAAAACACTTCCTCACTGTTTCCATAACCTATAAACTGAACAACGGCAGTCGGTTTGCTTGGATGAACGTCCATTACTTCAGCTCTGTAATACTGCAAAAAAAGCAACGATAAATCAATAAATAGTAGATGTCGCACTCACATTTAGAAT
Source organism: Trididemnum nubilum (assembly GCA_963965965.1). Taxonomy (NCBI): domain Eukaryota; kingdom Metazoa; phylum Chordata; class Ascidiacea; order Aplousobranchia; family Didemnidae; genus Trididemnum; species Trididemnum nubilum. Next base: position 11,851,219 of record OZ014481.1, on the reverse strand, counting down.
TAAGCTTTTCCCTCCAAGAGATTGCAAACATATAGACTTTGTGCAATAGTTTCGTAACATTTAACAAAGTAAAATGAATATCCGGCCAAGTGATACCAGCTTGATGTTATCAGTATCCAAGGAAGTGCACGATTTACCGGGTAACGGCTTTGATTCACATGCCCTAACACTTTACACCATAGGTGGGCACTGGGCACAAGTCCGTTAATAACGAAGCTAACTTTTTCATTAACTAGTTAGTCTGTTTAAAAGTTTTTTCATGTTAACGGACTAAATTAAGTTCTGTTAACTTCCGTTAAGGTTTTTATCGTAACACTTGTTGCGTATTAGCACGAGTTTTATAGAAGAAAGAAGCTCTTTTTTGTGGCAAATAATAAGCTGCAGCCTCATAGGTCTATTGATTATCGCTGTTCGCAATTTCTAAAGATTTTTCGATCGCAGCTTCGTTAGTGCATTTGAATCTACTTTTATCTTGAAGTTCGATTAGAACTTCCAAAACACAAAAAGACCACCACAGCAACAGACAATTCCTTACAATCAGCTCAACAACGTCAATACGTGTTCTAGAAGGGAGTGCATAATAAGAAACGTAAATTTCACGCAAAATATTAACGGACTATATTAACTTCCGTTAATTAAAGCTGAAAATAACGGATTAACGTTAACGGAGGTGTGAAGTTTGTTAACGGACTGGTGGTTAACGAAGGTAACGTTTTACATTAACTTGCCCACCTATGCTATACACGACATGATCGCTACACATTGGCATAACTGCGGGTTACTAAACTAACGGCTTAATAAATTTTGGGATCATTTCAACTATGGGTGGAAACATTAAACGTCGCAGGTTACCTGGCGATCTTCCCAATATATCGCTTGACAGGTCATGCCCGGTTTCCACTGAATTTCAGATTCGTAAAATTGTTCTGTTCTATTCTGAGGTCGATAATCCGGAGAATTTTGAGGCTTTCTGCCGCCTCCGCCTCGGTTTTGTTGTCTTTGATCTTGATAGGAATGAGAGGGGGAGGTTTTCGTCTTTTCTTGGGAGTTTTCGCTCGCATAAATTGGGTACGCTTGATCTGAGAAACCCTTTTCGTTGTGCAGCAAACGGTTAGTGTCACCCAACGTTAAACTTCTTTTAGGCTGATTATATTGTTCATTACTTGGTTGATGGAAATCACGTGACTGAAATTCAAAACAAGTTTTGGTTAGTCGCTTAAATGTCTTATTTTTACAGAACGCATAATTATCACATTCAAGTGGAACGAACAGCTTAGAAAATAATTAATAACTTATCGGCAATCGAAAATATCAGGGTATCTCCCTAAACGCAGATCAATAACATCACCCATGATTATTGAAATCTAAATTTTAAAACACTACTTTGACTTGATTAGTTTCAATTTTAAGTTGGCAAGCTAGGACTAGAATTACATTAATTTGAACATTAAGAATGTGTTTAAAATTACGAAATTAATTTTTGCCCGTAGTGTATTTGTTTTAGCCTTTGATTTATTTATTTTCATTAATTTTTTTTTTTTTTTAGATCTTTGATTAAGCCCACCCTAGACGGGTGTTTTAACAATTTCGAGTTTGTTTATCAATTAAACGCTAAACAAATAAACACCTACGTATCCAGCGAAGCATAGCACTCCAGACCTCAACAAACCTAGCCGACTAAAACCCAAGGTATGACTGACTTCTTGTTGTTTCTTGTTTCGGAACCGTGGAGGAATTTCTTTTCGTGGTGGTTCGTAAAATTTCTGGGGTGATCTTCGACCGGAGCTGTAGTCTCTCCTGGGAGGTCTTTCGTCGTTGTAGCTACTGTAGGTTCCCGTATCGTTGTAAGTGCGTCTATCGTAATTATTACGATCGTCATAACGATTTGGTTCGAAGGATTTCTTGTTTTTGTCGTCATTATATCGTCTTGTGTCGTTGTTTCGATAATTTCTTGGATTTGAATTCCGGTCTGAATCAGCTTGATCTCGTTTATTGCGGTCTGGATTTCGATCATTCCGTCTTGAATCGCTATCTTGGGAAAACCGGTCAAATCCCGTTTGATCAGTTTCATCTCGTTTATTGCGGTTTGGATTGCGATCATTCCGTCTCGAATCGCTATCTTGGGAAAACCGGTCAAATCCCGTTTGATCAGTTTCATCTCGTTTATTGCGGTTTGGATTGCGATCATTCCGTCTCGAATCGCTATCTTGGGAAAACCGGTCAAATCCCGTTTGATCAGTTTCATCTCGTTTATTGCGGTTTGGATTGCGATCATTCTGTCTCGAATCGCTATTTTGGGAAAACCGGTCAAATCCGGTTTGATCAGTTTCATCTCGTTTATTGCGGTTTGGATTTCGATCACTCCGTCTCGAATCACTATCTTGGGAAAACCGGTTAAATCCGGTTCTATCTTGTCTCGATCGGTTCGACTGAAATTTGCGGCTGTCGTTGCGACTTTCAAACTCGACTTCATTTCTAAAAAGCAACAAAATGTAACTTGCTAGTCGTTGAAAAGTTGGGAAAAATCAGAGAGCTGATGGCCGGTTGAAACCACTTATTAACAAATGAAGTCAAAAATTAACCACATCATGAGTTACATACGTCTGTCATGACATCCTACCACAAAATATAGCAGCCTAATACAGCTGCTGTTTTAAAAAATGTCACTTCTCGTCAGCTAGGTAGCCTTTCAACCCTTATTCACACTAGGTTTGAACACTGCACATAATGAAGACGAAGCCATTACGCGTCACAGAACAACTCTCGTCTTTTAATCTAGCATAAAGCCTAACCACAAGCAAAAATTAATAACCGCACGACCTGTTATTCTTTGAGTATCTATTTCCTCCACCGCGATATTTATTGACTCCTCTGTTTTCAGGATTTGTGTCACTTGATTGGGAAGATCCTACATAATGTACGGACTGATAACATCTCTTATAATACATTATTGTTAAGCTCACACTTCATATTTAAATTTTTTCAAATAAAATCTGCGTAACTGAGACATTGAAGTGCTAATTTCATAATTAATGAAAAAATTGGCATCCAACATCACTTTTAAAATCAGGCTTAAAAACTTTCTGAAGAAAGAAATAAAAACTACTTCCTAAGGAATATTCAAAATCGTATTATCTAAAACCATCCAGCTCACTAACCTTCATTCAGCCTGTGAGCGTCATCAACTTCTCCGCGCGTCTCCACTAAACTTAATTCTTTGACATATTCCATAATGTATTCCTCTTGCAAGGCGTCGTCATCCAAATGGTATGACGGTTTATCCTGCGTTGTAGCAGATGAACTTGATTGTTTTTCTTGGTTCTCTTTCTTCGATTTGTCTTGACCTTTATAAAAAATATGGTTAACAGCAATCCGTAGCTTTGAGGTTTTGCTGAGAAAAATCAAAAAATTTTGCCAAATAAAACAAAAGTTTTTAAACCAATAAATGCAAGAATATTCTTAATCTTTGCTGGTAATAAAACTGAGCATGTATACGAGGAGTGTCAAAATAGTTCTAGGACTGTGCTCCTAGTGTAAGTCATAGTCAAGCTATAACACTAAGTTAAGTGGCAGACGATTTAATAACTTTTTAGGAGTATTTAACCATAATTTTTAGCTCGCTGTAACATTTATTGTGCATTTCAGGAGTAAAAGAAAATGGTTAACATACGTATTGTGGTTTTACAAATTTTAATTTTTTGCTCGACGGTTTCGTCATGACAACAGAGCAACAAACCAACGTCAAATTTCTGGTCCGTTTGGGAAAATCTCCTTCAGCAGCTCTCTGTATGCTTCAACAAATCTATAAAAAGCAGACTTTGTTGCATTCAACAGTTTTTCTCTGGCACAAAAAGATTCAAAGAAGGAAGTGAGGTTGTTGAGGATGATTCCAGGTGTGGAACCATCTTGACACCATCTTTCCACAAACTTTGCGCATTTCCAGATCTTCTGTGATTATTTGCCAAATGCTATTTCGGTTTTATCCGAGTTCATCTGAGATCAGTCGCACAGTTAACGGACGATCTCCACGGAACCATCTTTTTTACAAGCTCGACATTGGCTTTATTTTTACTGGTAGAAGGCCTTCCACACCTAGGATCATCCTCAACATCCTCACATCCTTCTTTGAACCTTTTGTGCCATAGAAAAACTGTTGAACGAGACAAATCTGCTGTTTGTAGACTTATTGAAGCATACAGAGAGCTTCTAAAGGAGATTTTCCCAAACGGACCAAAAATTTAAGGTTCGTTCGTTGCTCTGTTGTCATGACAAAATCGTTGAGCTAAAACTTAAAATTTGTAAAACGACTTAAGTATGTTAACGACCCTCTTCTACTCCTAAAATGCACAATAAATGTAACAGTGAGCAGAAAATTGGGGTTAAATACTCCCAAAAAGTTATTAAATCGTCTACCATTTAACTTATTGTTATAGCTTGACTATAACTTACACATTGAGCACAGTCCTAGAACTTTTATGACACACCTCGTACATACATACATCTAGCTAATTAAACTAAAATGAAAATTTTTGGCAATAGTTTAGACGGAGAAAAATACAAAAATTCTATTTTGAAATCGCCAACATATCTCAAAATAATTTTTAAGTGCGTTTTAATGCCAAATTTCAAGCTTGTTTCTAAAGAAAACGATCACGAAACTCGGCCTCTATTGTCTATGAATTGATTACATTGAAGTAGGTTTCAGACTTGAGTGATAAAGGATGAACTGTAAAGTCTCGCTCGAGCCGAGTACATACCGGTAGTTTTCTGCGACTTCGCGTTGTGGGATGAGCTGGCCATTTTCGTTTCCACGAAATCAAACAACGTAGCGCTTGAAGTCTGGAGGGGGTTATCTTGATCATTTTGATGTGACCGGCCACCACGGTTCAATCTTCTGCCTGATTAAAAAAGCGAGAATATATTTTCTGAATGGAAACAGAATAAAACGGAAATACACTTCAGCGCATGCATAGTGAAAGCATACTTTAGGAAATAAGTATTTATAACGTGATTTACTTCAAGTTTCCATTCACAAATATCAACTTTGCGCCTGTCGAACCTCATCTACGGTAAGCAACTCTTCAGGGTTCTGTTTGCAAGCCTTTCGTCAGGGCTTGCCCCTGGGCCACCACAAAGAGTAGACTGCTTGGTCCTAATGGGAGTGAAGAGTGTTTACCAAGGACACAACGACGCAACGGAATTAAGCTACCTTTCAATGTATATTGATAGTACAATAGCACGTTGATCAACTTAGGTTTGAGTAAATTAATTTTCTTATCACGCTTCTAACACTGCCAGGCGTATTATCTGTTGCATACCTCCTCTGCCTCGAGAAGTTCCGTTTGACCCTTTGTTTTCATATCGACTAGAAGTTTGTTGTTTAGAATCATTAGATGACAAAAGAGACTCCAAAGCTTCATCTAGATTATTGCTGTATCGACGCAAAGCACCAAATGCTTCTGAACGTGCAAATCCCATTTGACATATTTGATCACACTTGCTCTCGTCCACTCGGAAATTACCAGGCTAAAATATTCAGTCAAGTTTACTTTTTTCTACAGTAGTAACTAGTAAGAACATTTCATAGGCATGAGTTCATTTGGTCGAGCTTCGTGTTAGTGATCGAAAGGCTGCTGGCTCTCAATTTGATTCCCAAACGGGTAATGCGTGGGTATGTACTTGGCTATTTCCAGTTACGGCCAAGTCAGTCTATTCCAGTCGCAGTAGTGCTGCCTGACGACGACTCGCAAACAAAACTTGAACAGATGAGCTCTGCGTTGGCGTGGTCAAAACACAAGCAAAGTGCTTGGTTCGTACGCTTGCATGCAGTAGACATGTTTTGAGAGCATTATTTTAAAGATCATTTAACTGTGACCAGTTTTTCGACAACTGCTGGTTACTTAAATAAAACCAAGGTTTTTGTTAGACGTTCGTACTTCCGAAAATTCAATGTAACGTTAAGTTTTGTAAATACATAAATTCCTAGAATATTGTAAGCTATTGCAAAAATCTCAAAAATATACTACTCAAAAAGCACAGCAAGAACTGAAAAAATAATCAGCCGGGATAGCAATACAATTCTTTATGTAATGATAAATTGAGTATGTATACAGCAATACACAGCAAACAAATCAACTTCCTCATGAATGCGGCAGCGATACTTATAATAATTATAACGTAAGTAATTACAACAACGTAAAAAAAACGGATGGAGAAATCGGTAACAATCTAACAAAAACAGTTAAAGTTGATCTATACTGGGCGTAAAATCATGAGCATACTTTTAGCTTATTTCAAGAAATTCTGGCGTACCGCCTCAACAACGTCTGAGCCGCCGATTGGCTAAAATTAATTAAAAATATGCTGATACTTTACATTCAAATGTGGTGATTTATTTTTTCAAAACTCCTTCAACAGCTGAAGCAAATTTTGCAATTTTTACTTTGCGAAGAAATATAGTAGTTAGTTGTTCACCTACTAGTACACTAGCATGTAATGACACTAATATAGCAAACCTTTTTAAAGCCGTCATTTCTATTGCGAGTGTCGTTAAAGTTCCTGCTATTCGAACGATCATCCGTTTTGCGAAAACTTTGCTTTGAAGAATCTAAACAAAAACGCTTATGCAAAATTTCAATTTAAAATTAAGTTTTAAAAACCTTCATTGTGAAAATTTTTTAAATTAGTTTCAACTTTTTGAAGTTGAAAATTCCCTATCTCCCTCATCATTTAAAATTGTAACGTTTCTAAAATTCTGTTTCCGAAAATTTTTACAAATATTTTGAAAGCACGTAGCTGCGAGGTTTCAGCAATCATGCGTTAGTGTTGCAAAAGAAATACTTATTCAAGCTAGGTAGGATACGATCCGTGGAAAATTCTGTTTTAACTGGCCACGTTGCATGGGAAATTTTTTAACTTTAAAATGCAATTTTTCAAAAATGGTAGGTCGTAGAATGCTAAAACTTGGTAAAAATATCTTTTTAAGTATTTGTTTATTTCTATTCACATTTCTAGCATTCTCTTAAGAGCTCAAAGAATGTAAAAACCGTCAAGCTCAGAAAACTGCTGATTCTCTATACCTCAGCTAACAATACTTGGCATTTGGCAAACCTGATTCTGATTTGTTTTTTGAAGTCGCAAAAGATTTTCCTGAGGTGTCACCCATTGACTCTTTCACTTTAGCAATAGCCGATTCACGCTGTTCGCTAAATCCCTTATCATCTCCGTTTACGTCGCCCTTGCTAGTGGAACCTTGCAAGGATGGATTCGATGTGTCACATTTATAAACAATATCCTGAAAAAGACAAATTTATTGGAGCTGAACTCTACGGACGACGTAGCACTTTCCATCAGTTCAATAAATACCGCTTGATTTATGGGAAACAACACAAATTTAGTTTCAATTAGATCAGTGATAATACGTTCTGCTAAATTTTTATGTCTACGCATACAGAAATACAATAATTACGGATAAAACTGGATGCATTTTGTAATGCTCTATTTCGAAAAGCTCTCAGAAGAAAGCAGTTTGTATTAAAAACACTATACGATTCCAACGCTGGGCTGCTTTACCGAATTTCACACTGCATTAATCGGCCGACGTACCTTTCCAAAAGGAACAAAGGGAGGAGGTGCTTCATCACCTTCAGTAACATTGCGAAAAAACCCACCAGCTTCCTAAACAAGCAAACATTGTAAAATTTATACAAATTAATCATTTTTTAATCCAAATTGTCTTAATAGCAAAGAAATTGTCTTCATGGGACATACTATAAAAAGAGCCACGAAGTACTCCTCGTATCAGCTAAAAAATAGTGCAGTAGGTAGCATTAACAGTTAGCAAAGAAAGCTTTACATTAAAAATGAGTGCAGAATCAATAACATAACACAATCTTTTTGTAGTGGATCAATATAAACTATTTGTCATAAAGTCAAATGCTAATGGTACAAAGTCGAGCATACAACATATGGCAAAGTGTTATATACTTACTTTTGCAGATTTCCATTTGTTGTAAAGACTGTCCACTTGGCCACCAAGAAAACGAATATTTTTCGAATCCAGAAGGAAAAACCCATTTCGAAACTGCATAGTTCCATTCAAGCACACTTTCGAACCAGGAGGAGTGTTAATACTAGTAAAGACAAAAGCTTGGAAACTTTCTAAAAATGTTAAACCTAACCTTTTTGGTTGAAAGTTCTGACCAAATTACTACTTGCTAAAAGGATTTAGCAGCTGGGAGCTGGTTATTAATTAGTTACAAATCATATACCGAAAATTTGCAATTTAACAAGTTCATCATTCAGTACTCAAACTGAAACTAAAGTTAAAAAACATAAATCTCAGCCAAACCTAATATGGAACGTAACTGTTGTTCTTACGATAAAATCGAAAAGATGGTTTTATTTTTTTGCTCAGAAATTTTGCTGAAATGTTCGAATTTGGACGAAATTTTTCTGTCATTGTCATCATTGCAAACGAGATTTTAGCTCATGAATGCAAAATATTGATAATTTTATTGGTCATTTTGAACAAATTGGATAAATTATTTTCGATCATACACAAAAAATTTAGGTATATGGCCGACAGGTGACTAAAACCCTAGTAATGAAGAAATTAATGAACTGTGAAGCCATTCTACTGGTGTATCATGTCGTAGCATAACTTAGACAGTCTCTTACCTTAGTTCTTTTCCAAAATTAGAATGCTCAATAGCAATGCACGTCTTATGACCATCACTTAAATGGACTTGAAGAAGCCGAGGTGCTACTGACGATTCTTCATTTGCTTTAGGAGCAGAAGCATTACGAACTTTCATAACTTGAAGTACACATGGTCCACTGAACTAAAAAGATGTTGAGTGTCATTATCAACGGTTACTTCAGCAACCCTAATTACTGGAAATACAAGCAATATCGGTCTACACATACCAATATTTGAGAAATTAGCCAGTTCAAAAGTGCTCGTAGTTTAGCAAGATGTCATAATTTTCTATAAGTCAAAACACTGATTGCATAAAACAAAATAAATCAGTTAAGAGCTAATACAAGTTGCTGTCACAAACAACATTGATAATATTATGTGAAGTTGCACCTCTAAACCTTGATGCGAATTAAAGTATCTGTAGAATAACCAAGTAGTGTGCATAGCTATAGTAACTCACGTCCACTCAAAATTATTAATCAAAGCTTCTACAAGTAAATAAATGTGGGTCCACACCATTTCGGCGTGGACCTTTTCGGTGCCAATTCGGTGCTTTTTGACTAACCCTAACCCTAAATAACTGAACTGTCAAAGTGCACCAAATTGGAGGCGAAACGATCTGTGCTGAAAAGAACCAGCGACAAAATAGGTGGCGCCAAAAAGGTCTGCGCTGAAATGGTTGCGCCAAAAAGACGTGATCCCAAAAAATGTACAACTCTGTATATGTCAACCTCATTCCAAATGCAGCATACTAATCCCAGAAAAATATCATGGACATCTACCAATTGCAACAATTGTTGACTATACCATGGAAATACTTAAGAGGTGCATAGCAGTGTTCCCTCTTAGGTTTTGGTGAGTCGACATGCACCTAAAAAATCAACGATATTCCCATAGCAAACAATGGAAAATCCAAGAATGAGTCAGCATGTGCCTAATAAAAATGCCAATTTGCCAATAAAAACAGGCTTAACCGTTACATACTTGCATAGTTAGCCAATTTTATTCACATACATATTTACCTCATTTATTTTTCCTTTGCCAAGGTCATCAGGTATAACTTTTTCACCAATTTCAGCCAGGTCAAACTGAAAATAAAAACTTTTTATCAGGCAATTTTTTTCACGTGTGTAATCAAAATCACAGACTACAATTCTACGTTTAACTAAAATGAAAAACAAATGAAGTCATACCAGTATGAAAACTTCAATCAATCAAATACTTGGGAGGTACAATTATGATATATGTAAACCATATAAATCATCATTCTGGATTTACTTTTGACTCAAGAAATTTTGGTCAAACTTTCTATATTAGAGGTATGTTTTCAGTTCAGTTTAGCTGTAAGTCATTTCAAAAATTTTGTGGTTTATTTTTACCATTGTAACTTCTAAAAGACTTACATGCACAAAGTACATAAAGTCTTTTCAATTTTTAGGTCATTCTGACCAACACACTTCAACATCATTTATTTATTCATTAACTAAAATTTAGATCAAGGACTACTGATACCAAAAGATCAATGTAGAGCATTACAGCTGGTTCTACTACACAAAAAATACATCATTTTATATACAATAGTACTACTAGTAGTCTGGTCATGACAGTTATCTAAAATTAAATTCATGATTACAGTAATTGAAAAATTTACTTACATTTAATGCACAGCTGATAATTTCTTGACAGGACACTTTGGAATTACTACTTTTACTATTCCTAAACTCATTTTCACATAGGACTATGCCATCATTACTTAGATTCCTAAACATGAATAATGAAAAAAATCAGTGTTAAAAACGCTTTTTTACAACATGGTGCAGGGTACAGTATAAACATATAAGAATGAGATGGATATTCCATTCACTGAATTCAAAGATTATTCCAGCAAATGATACTGAAATTGAAAAGGAAAACAAACAACTAACAAACCAGTGATAGCTCACAAAAAATAATTGGCAGAAAAAGAAACAAAAAAACAGATAATTTAATTCAATTTCAGATGTTTTCATTTACTTTACGATGTTTTCATTTACGATTCATGTGCAGTTAAACAAAGATTTTGGTGACGTCACTCATTTTTAGAAATTTCTGTTTTGATTATTACAGTTATAGGTTTGGGTTAGGACTAGGAATTAGGGTTTGGTTTTTTAGGTTTTATTACAAAATGTATGTGTGCACGGAACATGCTCTAAGCCTTTTTCTTATTTTAATATTGCGCAAAAAACACTAGCAAAAGCAATACACTTACCATCCTAAACGCTTTAACTCTGCTTTTAACGTTTCCATATGCTTTGTGCAGTTTCAGTTTGTATCCAGAAGCTAGCCTAACTAAAATAGACTGAGGTCTAAATATCTAAAGTTTTGAATATTACTATTATACTGATAGAAGATTAGTAGCTTAATAGTAGTACATCATACATAGTAAGTATACCCTGCCTACCAGCCTACGAAGTGTGGTACTAATATCTGATATTAAAACTGGTCAATGATTTTAGAAAGGTGTTAGTTTAGGCCCCTATTTCACACCGAAAATTTCTATCTACTTGCTTAATTTTGACCCAATCTGACTGAAACTCAAATCCACCTTCTAAAACTATGTAACCTCATTATAACCATAACTTTAACCCTCAACAAATGCAAATAAAAAATGGGTGACTAAATACCCGTACTCCTCATTTTTGTTTTACAGTAGGCTACAGGGGGTACTGTAGTTTCTTTCAGGTAAAATATTAGGCTATTCACTACGATCGTATTCACTATTCTGGTGTTCAGTTATTTATGGTCTGACAATTTCAAGATGAAAAACTCAAAAAGATATGAACTGAACTACCGGTACAGTAGCCCACTGAATGCTTAGTTGCTTATCTAGCAGTCCCTATTAAGGGATTAACCTGTTAACATAAAACAAATAACAAGATATCATAGACTTACTAACTGCAAACTGGGCCAACTGTACTGTGTACCAACCATAAGTGATACCGGTAACCTGTAACATTGCCTACCGTACTGTATATAGCAGGCTACTTACCGTAACTGCAGTAGAAACTAGGCGTAAGTAACAGGTACCGGTAAGCTGTCTTGTTGCTTTTACACTTATTTCTTCGTTCTTGCATTTTGCAATTTTTAGTTTGAAGTTCAGCCTATTTTTGCAGAATACTGGTACCCCAAAGCACTGTATCGACAGAGTCAGTACGCTAAGTAAATTCAGGATATCAGTATGGTACCGGTACGAACTACCGGTAATATTCTACACCGGTACATGATGAAGATTCATTTAGTCAAGAGTCACAATCTCGGACCTCAGTACGTACATTAGGCTACTGATTAGTCCTACGGTATTGACCAACCAGTTCGTTAGTGCTCTCTATATCTGTTACATGAGCAGTAGCGTAGCCAGGGGGGGCGGGGGGGGCTCGAGCCCCCCCCATTGGCTTGTGAAGTATGCAAAAACGCATGTTTTTTGTGCTTTTGAGGCCGATTTTCTGTGAAAAATGGAAAATAGCCCCCCCCATACGAAAAGAGCCCCCCCCATACGAAAAGAGCCCCCCCTCAAACGTTTGAACTTGCGAAATTGGGAGAAAAATCGCCCTGAATTTTGGCGAAGACCTTTTTTTTTTTTTTTTTTTTGGAGATCACCTAATTTTGGGCGGAAAAAACGTTTGAATTTTGGATTTCGGCCGAAAAATCACTTTGAATTTTGGCGAAGACCTTTTTTTTTTTTTTTTTTGGAGATCACCTAATTTTGGGCAGAAAAAACTTGAATTTCCGATCTTTCCGAGACATTTCGTCTCAAATTTCGGACAAACCATCTGAAACTGATTCAAGGTCAATGAAAATTCGAGTCAACGTCGTTTGCACACTTCTCACTCTTTCAAAATAGCCCCCCCCTTTTCCAAATCCTGGCTACGCGCCTGTACATGAGTAAAACAGAAGATAGGCTACTGAACTAACACCTAACGATACGTCATGGCCTACAGTCACAGGGTACCGGTAGCTAAGATGCAAGTACACTTTTGGCTTCCTCAGATTTTACTTCCGTTTTCAAGGAGCCACACAGCGGCGCTACCCTCTACCCTTTGAGTTTTAATCTAGGATTAATCCAGGGATGATTAATCTGGTCCAGTTTTCGAGTTCGATCAAGGTTCTTACGAACACTTTTTTAAAGAAGTTAAGACGCGACCGGAAGTACGGCAAACAAAACCACTGCAGTAGCCTGAAGTATGTCGTTTTTTTACCTACCTTTCGAAAATCGAAAAGTATTTATTCTCACGTTAAATACTGTAAGTTTTAGAAGCTAGTCTCTGCACTGCATTCATAAACCTTGTGAAAAATGTAACATGCATACAATATTTCTATTTTGCCAAGTTGTCATTTGAGTCGTTAAAACATAACGATAACAACACGGAATTTAGTAAAAGCAATTAGCACATCGTAATGAGCATGCAAAAAATTCACGATGTAACAAAAAACACGTAGGGTTCTTTGCACCAACGTGGATTGACTTTGATCAGGGGATGACCAACTTTCTACTATCTACACCAGGGGTCTGCAACCTACTGTGTGGTCTGCCAAGAAAAATTATCCGGCCCGCGGCCTCTTTGCAAATTTTGTGGCCAATAAAATTAGATGAGTTGCAGTGCAGGAGCAGCTACGAGTAAAAAAACGAAATATCACTTCTTGATATTTCTAAAAAATGTTTTAAAAAGAATTAGGTATCGATGTTTTGCTGCACTCCGACTTATACTGAGCGTAAAATCGTGAGCGTACAAGCGTATACTTATTTATTTAAAACAAAATTCCATACGGCCTTAGCCGCTTAGAAGCTGCCAGTTGATTAAAATAAACTACGGCAACGTTCGAACGCTTACGATCAGTGGTGCAACGAAGAACGGCTGAGAAGGCTTTAGCCCAATCTTTTAGTCAAGTTATAACAAAATTTAACCCAAAAACGCAAGCTTTTAAAACAGGTTTTAAACTTGATCCGTGAGCAAAAGTGACAGAAAGGGCAGTGCGATTCAATTCTTAAATGGTTTTTAAATTTTAGCCGTTTTGTTGTTCCAAATGGTAATAAAAACATGAGAAAAGCGATTTAAACGGTATTAAAATGGCTATTTTTCCGAAAAATTACAAAATCGCTTAGCAAGCCGGGGGCTCCTCCCCAAAACCCCCATCTATGATACGCTTAAGTTGCGCCATTTTGCTCAACGCCCCAAATTGAAACTTTTCTAGTAAAGAATATAACTTTGGGTTTAAGCTCTCTCCCCCTTCTCAACAAAATCCTGGTTGCGGTATGGTAACTTATAATTCTACGCCCAGTGTAAATATGACCTTTGAAGCGTGCTCATTTTCCAAATATTTTTGATACAAAACCTACATATTTTATGGGCTGCGGCACCTTAGGTTCTGCCCCCCAGACAATGTTGTGCGCGAGCATATTTGTCCCTCCTTTATCAAAAACAAATTCGGTGATAGTTCCGCTTTGTTAGTTTCATTAAAAGCTACAGAGTCACTGAATCCACACTCAGATAAATTATTCGTCGAATTGTCATAATATTAAAATTTAAAATACCAATAATCACACCTTTTGAAAACCAAGTTGTTAGCGAAAAATTTTTCCGACCCGCCGAGGCCTAGATTAATTTGATAGTGGCCCGCGATTACGAAAAGGTTGCCGACCCCTGATCTACACCGATGGACTTCTAAGATCAAAATAAGATGAATGTGGAAGTTCATAGACGGTATTCTTGAATTACTTTAAAATAGCCACATGCTGGGCTAAAGTTTTGCTAATCTTCGGATAAACGTTAATCCATGTTGGCGCATACGACAGAACAATCATGCAAATACGTCAGGGATCCCTAAAATACGTTTACAGCAATCGCCTACTGGCCATATTCAAGCAACTTCATTTTGAATAAACGAATCATAACTTGAAACACAACGCAGCACATTTAAATTAAACAACCGTAAACGAAACAGTCCAACTGCATTTACTGTATGATCTAAGTAGTTACCGTATGATCAAAAATCAAGCACTAAAAGCAGCGACAAGACATAACTGTTTAAGTAACTGTATATGTATTGTACAATCAGCATCCGCACTCTGCTCCAGGAATGTGCCTTCTTCTATACCTGGAGCCCAGCAGATGTTCCCTGCACGCACGGTTCACCCGGTTTTTGCAGCCCAGCCGCGATCTTTCACGATCTTGTGCATTCAACCTTTGAAAACCTTTGGCAATCATGTCACATCGTACAAATAAACCAAAAAATTTAAAATTTATGGTTCGAGTAGGTAAGCCAACGAATATTAAAATTAGCATTGCAAATCGCTAATCGGTAACTGTCAAATCAGTTCTAAACAGATCTCAAATTACCAGACGCGTAGGCGGGTAATAGGCAATCACATATAACCTTGAAACTTCTATTATTTTACGAGATTCTGCTAAAGATCGGTTTTATAGTAGAAATGAGAACTACTTGAGATAATAAAGAGGTGCCCCAAATCTTGATTCACTATTCCCCTTATCCGGGAAAATAGATTTGACCCGTTTTTGCGATATCAAAAAAGTATAACTTTGCAAACTTTCTCGCAGACAAGCAACGCGACGTTTGACATTCTGCAAGAAATTTGGCAGTCACCTATTTCGATGTCACAAAATTGCGAAACGTAGGCCTGCAAATGGTTCGGAGTCGAACGGATTAAATCTATTTTCGCACATAAGGGAAATAGTGGAACAAGGTTTGGGTATCTGTTTATTACCTCAAGCAATTCTCATTTCTCAATAAAATCGATGTCGAGCAGTATCTCTTTCAACCAGTTTCTAAACTCTGATGCAATGTAGGCGGGACGGATCTAGTGGTGGCTATTCAGCTGGTTCGTACCGGCTCCAGCATACCGGTTCCTAAATTTAGAGAACAGCTCAC
The DNA here is from genome assembly GCA_963965965.1 of Trididemnum nubilum. Classification (NCBI taxonomy): domain Eukaryota; kingdom Metazoa; phylum Chordata; class Ascidiacea; order Aplousobranchia; family Didemnidae; genus Trididemnum; species Trididemnum nubilum. The sequence continues at coordinate 11,835,594 of OZ014481.1, read as the reverse complement.
AGATCCGGTTTCGGTAAAATTTAAAGTGCACCAATGGGCGGATCCCCCTGGCAATCAAATTATGGTGAATTTACAAAATCTGCAACACACAAAACTTAGCAATGACCCACAAACGCATGCTGAATAACTTTTTGAGTAATAACTACGATATTTTGGATCTGGTGTTAGTAGGGATGCTTCAGCAGCTAGTCAACAACCATTAATGAATTGTCGTCAGTTTGCTAAAACTAAGAAGTCTGGACGTTTCCTAAATTGATATAAACCGTTTGAGTAAGCCATGTAATTTCGGGTTTTTTCTCAACATCGGAGTCTTTCAGCATTTGAACTGGCACGGTACTAACGCCAATGTGGTCATATTTGAAAGAAAACGTCATCCACACATCATCAGTTGGTGTCAAATTAGCATCAGGGGTTATGTCCACGTAAAATCCGAGTTTGTTCCCAGACCGAAAAGCGATAACACTGCAAAAAATTCAAAAGCAGGAGTTATTTCAAAACCTCAAAACCGAAACAGCTTCCAACCTAAAATCAAGCTTCCAACACAAAAACTGCCTCTCCAGTTCTAATGCGAGGCCTGCGTACTACTGATACAGACAGGTAGGCATTGATGTTGTGTGATACATGTTACAGAAGCCCTCCGTAACTCTGCTGATAGTTGCTCCAGGGGAACTCTGGAGCCTTCACCGTCCGTCTTGCCAACCACAAATAAGATTTCCAAATGACCAAATTAGACTTTATTTTTTAACAGAAATAAAATAATAAAAAGGACAGTACGGCACGGCATAAAATAACTGAAATTTAACCGTAGAATAAAACTAAAAGAGCGCCGTACGATCAGTCTTCCAAATTACAAAAAACACGTCCGTTTGCCAAAGCTCTAATTTTAAAATGAATGCTAGAACAAAGGTAACTCGGCCAGAGACAAAAAAGCATGCAAGAAATTAACAAAAAGCGCGTGATTTTAAAACGCTTGCAGCCAACGGCTACAGGAAATAAGGTAACGTGCACAAACTGACTAAACTAAAGAAAAGAAGCGGCAGAGTTCGAAACTAGGGCGGGGCAACAAAAGAAAAAGGGCAATCGGTGCTGTAACAATACATAAAAAGATGCGAGTATAATAATAGCAAACTTACTCTGGATCGTCTTTCCCAATTTCACTTGAATCATCATGAATATCGCTGTACTCTGCAGTTTCACAAAACTTGGCCAAAAGAAGATCTGACGGGGGTAGATTAACCTGAAATTTTACAACTTACAAGTAGAATTATTGTCAATCAATAGAACTATCACTTGTCCAAGTTTCGGTTAGTACTTGGATGGATCAAGCAAATATTCGTGTCAAGTAATTTCGTGAGGGACCGAGCTTCTGTTGCTACAAAACTAATAAAATGAATGGGTGAATAATAGTCAGTTATTGCTTCTGCGAAAATACCTCGAAAATTATCATCTTCTAAAACTTAAAATTTCAAATCTTTTAATGCTTTATAATTAAAAAATCTTCTGCGCAATGTTACACATATAAAATTTAAAAATATAAAAAATCATACAAAAACGAAACAGTTGCGCTTTGCTTACCTCCGCGTTGCCAAGTTTGCTGCTACTTCCTTCGTTTGGTAGTAAAGAAATATGCAGGATGTTCGCAGTGGGGTTAATCATTGATAAGACAATTCTCGTCTTTTGGCCAGGAAACACAGGAGGCAACTGGTTGATTCGTATCTCAGGAACATGTTGACTACGACAAATGTTAGTTCAATTTGCAGCAACAGAAAAGTAATCAAATAAGAACACAATTTTTTTGTTCATTATTGAGTAACAACTAATTTAAAACTTTAAGGGTCGAATGCACCAACGCGGATTAACTTTGATCCGCGGGTCATCAATTTTCAATCTTCTACATCCTTGAACCTATTACGTTACTAGATTAAAATAAACTGAGTTCGCCAGCTTGGAAAAGTTGTTCTAGAATTACATTACATTTATAGCAATCAGCCAACTCATTTGTCGGTTCATTTCCCCCAAAAGTTTGGTTAATCATCGGATTAAACTTAAACCAAGTTGGTGCATGCCACCATAAATCTTTTCGCGGTGCTTTGAGATTACCGAAAATAAAAATCGTTAAAAAATCATGTCATATATATTGCAGTCAATTATTAACCGCCTGCAATAACTGAAGTTGAGAACAAAGCTTAAACTGAAGTCACTCTGAAGCATTTGGATAAACTAAAACACAAAAAACGCTTCCAGAAAGATCTTGACACTCAGAAATATTTAGCGTACGAGCTGTTACATACACACTTACATCGCAGTTACGTTGATTTTAAACTTAATTGACGAAGTGTTATATTCAGGCTTAATGATGTAGTGATCGCATTTCTGAAAACAATGCGTTAATAGTAAAGGTTACATAACAAAATGAAATCACTAGATTGAATAAAAAGTACCATCTTTAGAAAAGCATTGATTTTCTTGCTATTACCCAAAAAAACAGAGATAATTTGCGTGAAAAAAGAGCAAATTAGAATTTTGTGTGAGTTAACTGTCAACAATGTAACCAGATTTAAATTACTAAGACTATCGGCAACTAAAATAGGTTGGATGCGATAATGGTAATATGTCCTACAAAATTGTCCTAGTGTTTGATCCCGTAAAATGAGCAAACCACCATAATTTTTGAGGGTTGGAGCCTACCTCAATTTTTGAAAACTGAAACAAAAAACGTCCCAGTGGAAGACCGTAATATTTTTCATGATCTCTTTACATAGTAGCGAAATGCACAGAACAACAATCAACAAAAACCAAGTTGGACAAATTTTGCAGTAAAGCGTACCTTGCAACGAAGCGAGCGCTTTACATACATGGTTGATTTTCGAGGCCAAAATTTTGAAACGTCTTCAGGCTGATAGCTTGGTTGGTCTAATCGTTGTTCAATAGAAGAAACTAAAAATGAAAAGTGAGTTAAATGGCCATAAGTTACTTGACTGAAAATAGAAAACCTGCAATTTGTTTTTAATCAATTTCGCACCTTGCTAAAAAACCTAATGCAAAGTTAAATCTTCATTATACTTGCTGCACTAGGTCCAAACGGGTAAAGAGTTTGCGGGAATTATTGTGTACAAGCAACATAGCTTCTTTCACAAAATATGTCTTAGAGGTAGCAAGCCATGGAAGCATGGTATCGAATTGACCGGACAAAGATTTGAACTGCAAATCGCCCGCTCCAGAGACAAAAGTGTTACTGCTTGACCAACTGGCTGGTCCTAATAAATTTTCTACCATGCACCAGGGAAGCAGAACATTTACCTTGAGTAAAATCGATAGGTATCTGGTAAATGTCTTCTGGTAACTTTTCAACTGACTCGATATCGCACGTTTTTGATGGCACTATAGTAACTTCCTTGAGAGTTTCTTTCACACGAACTGCAGAAAGGCTTGATCCTGGTTTTCGTGTTTGTGAAACCCGGGAAGAACCATATTTCTGTTGCATCTAAAATTAATATATCTATTGAGTGTCAAGATAAATCGTATTGGCATGTACATTGTACAACTAGTGATTAAAATAATCTTGAAAATTAGTTGATATTTCATCTTTGAAAACATTGTACTTCCAGTTCACACAGCAAACGACAAAAATCTTCTTCAAAAAGGAAAAATTTCAATGTCGTTTTGAATCTATTTAGTATGAAGAACAATTGTATCTACAATCAAAATAATCTCAAAACTATGTGAAATTAGTTATTTTATTTTTAAGATATTGTTCTTTGCAGTCCACACAACAACTGGCAAAAATCTTCCTGAAATAATAAATTTCATTCTCAGCAAACTTTTTTCTTAGAGATACATACTATACTGCACATTTACACAATTTCAACTTGCTAGTCCACCATACATTTGATTGATAAAGCTATGCTAAACTGCTGCCTATCTGACTTACCTTTTAAAATTAGTACCATGACTGAAAGTCGAATATAGAATAGTAATGTAGCTTACAGTGTATCATATGAATCCATATTTCTTAAAGCCCGCTGAGCATATTGCCTTTAACAAAAACTTAATTTCATACCGATTTCATATGAAATCAATACCAAAGTACTCGTACGTAATGTACCTGCATTGCAAGTGCAAAATAGCCTTTTTTCTTAGGAGTTTTCTTTTGTTCGCCTTCAGCAATTTCTTTTGAAGATAGAAACTTGTAATATTCTTGCAAATTCTGAATCTAAAAATATTCTTACGAGTGAAATTGTTTGAAGTTTATACACTTTATTTTATTCAGACAATGCTACCAGTTGGTATAATCTACAAGATGAATACAACAAACTGAGATGCTAGCAAAAGTTTTTAGCACTCTCAAGATTTTTCGATAATATTTCCAAAGCTGAATTCAAGTTAAAGTGTGATTTCTCTTCACAGTAAAATCAGATTTCATAAATCTTGTTTTAGTTTGTAATCTTGTTTGGAACAAAGTAGATACATAATCTTACAACAAAAAAACACCTCCAATGATATGTGTAAATGGAAAAGGTAAACGGCAATAAAATAGCATGCAAAACAGTATGACATTTAGGATTTGTATCATAAGAACAAAAAATTTCAACAATCTAAAAGCCCGAAAGCATTCATACAACATTTTGCAAGTTAAACTAGCTTAAAAAATATTGATTACCTTAAACATTACTTACCCTTGGTAGGTGAGGATTTGATTTTTCAGACCATGCTCCACTAACTAAAAAAAGTTGCATAACAATATGTAAAAATTATATTATGTGAAAAAAAGTTTTAATAACTACCAATGTTCACTGATTTTACGTGCTAAAAAAAGTAATAGTGGTAACATAAATACACTCATATTTCCCTGGAAAAAAGCCAAGGTCTTACTCATGTCCTTATCAGGAATTCCAACAGATCTTGATGTCCATCGACAAAAGTTGCAAGCCTGATAATATGACTTCTTTACTGATGGCTTTGTAGGATCGTCTGGTGAAGCGACAGTCAGATTAGTTGCTTTCGTTGATAAAGTATGAGAACAAAATGGACATTGCCAAGAGTTTGATGACCTATACAAATGCATGCTCAATATTATATTACATGAAAAATGTTTGTCATTAAATGATTAACTTATCAAAAAACTATTCTCTTATTGAGAAACAAGTCCATTTATTTGCGATGAACCTGTTCTTGGTTAAGTATCAGAATTCAATCTAGTTGTTCAATACAAGAAAAATGCTTTTAGCCTGTAAGCTTTCACTAACGCTTCATTACCATAGAGACACTATTCAATAGGCACCTATCAATCTGAATGTGATGTTCCAGTATATCTGATGCCAAAAATCTTTAAAATTGCCACACATTTAAACTGCCCCATTAAAAACTTTTATTCTGATATGGTAGCCAACCCAGTTTCAAAGCATTAATTAAAAGTACCATGAATCACTAGTAAGCAAATATAATCAGAAAATTACAAGCGTGAATAATTAATGCAGAAGCACAGTTAAAAAGCACTGAAGATTTATGTAACAAAATCTGGTTTTCTTGAAACATACTTATTCTTCTTTCCTGCTGCTTCTCCAGGTGGCAAACCATCTAATGTTTGAGGGCAAAAGTGGCAATCATTCTAAAATATCAAAATTACCTGGTTTGCAAGAGAATAATATTTTCTACATTTTCGAAAACCAGATCTTAGCAATTTTTTCAATATTAAGACTAATTAATGTCTCAAAATGATTACCTATTAATATTGCAATTACTTAATTATAGAAAGACTTTATGTCACCGGATAATTATTATAAGAAATAGAAAGACAACAAATCTACTTTGTTATTAATTTGGACCCATATCCAAACTAATATCTTTAAGGTGCATTTACACCGGACGCTGAGCAATGCGAAGTGAAGGTTGGAAACTTTCAGAATTGGCATACTTTTTACCCCACTTGCAAAGCTCAAACTGGGCCAGCCACTGATAAACAATTTTGTCAAAGTAAAGTTAACCAGCCACTCCGACTCGCAAAGTTTGCGAAAGTTGTCAATGACGTCAAATTTTGGTTGCTTTGCATCTAGTGTACATGAATCATTACTCTGAAACTTACTCCAAATTTCAACTAAACTTTAATCCCAATGATTAATTTTAAAAACCAATTACTGTAATGGAAAATGTGTGGATGAATATTTTTCGTTTTTGTTTTATTCTTTTTAATCTAAAATGTTCTAGTGACGTAATCACTGCTTTAATTACCTCGTGATTAGAAGTTATAGTAAATTGCAATTAATAAATCTGTAAGTACCATGCTTTTCTAATCAAGTTTCATGAGTCAATCCCAGATCCTTCATGGTCATAATTGTACAAAAGAAACAAATTAGACATCTTAAAAAGTAAAACCAATAGATCTCTTGAGCAAGAAAGGGTTACATTTAATGTGTATTTATTTCCTAACAACACATCAACTAAGCTACAGCACAAGCTTAATCTTAAAGCTAGAGCACATATTTAAACTAAAGCATCAAACATAACACACAAACAGAGCAAATATTAATAAACTTGCTTATAATCAAAGCATTTCTTTTCAATGCAAAATGACATAGAATAAAGTGACCTCAGGTTTACCTCCAATTGCAAACTGTGTGAAGATTTAAGAGACAAGCAGTAATTGCAGAAATAGAGTCTTGCTAAAGATTCTTTTTCATCATTATTTACTTCATACTGAACTCGGTCAACTTGTAATAAAGTAGCCATTGTACAATCTATTAGTAGGAAGCTTTAGTTCATGTCAAGCAGATGAGATTTCACTATTTCAGTACTGTATATCCTACTAGCAGGTAGTAATACTACAAATAAAATTTTTACAGCAAAATTGCTAAATTGTACCCTCAGCTAAATTGCTAATTGTAAAAATTGTACCCTCAGCTAAATTGCTAAATTGTACCATCAGGTTCATTAGCAGACTGTCCACTCATCTTTGAACAAAAAAAATGACAGCAATTTACAGAAAAAAATGAAAAAAAATGACAAAAATTGTAAAAAAAAATGACAAAACTTCTCCACAATTCTGCCCACTATTTGAAATTTTGCAACCATGCTACTTAAACAGAGTGCCTTGTACCTAAGTTAACCGCATAAACACTGTCTATCAAAAGGAAATAACGTTTTTGAATCAATTAAAGCCAAGGATACAAATTTTGAAAAACGCATCTCAACATCTGGGGGCTTTGCCCCCAGCACGCATTTTACTAACGCATAAGAGCAGTGGTGCTCAGCCAGCACCTCATAGCCAGGTTTCATGTGGCTCTTTTTTACTTGTCCTTCTATTTCTACCCTGTGTTGCAAGAAAACAATGTGGAAAATTTCACAATTTTTTTCAACTTTATTTTTAAACATTTTTCACCCTTTTATCTTTTGCAAAAAATTTCAGCATTCCAGCCATAGGCATAGCCAGGATTTTTAATTGGAAGGGGGGGGCGAACCACAAATCACACACACAATGACGTCGTCAGAAATTTGCAAAAAAGGAACTTTTTGTAATACAAAGATATTGAAGAATGGAAGATCAGACGTCGTGGTCCATGTTCGGCACATAACCAAGATTTTGCTAAAGGGAGAAGAGGACTTAAGCTGAAAGTTAAAAAGTGCAAATGTCTAAATTGAGAGACGTGTTGAGTAAACCAGCGTAACCTCAACGTATCCCAAATGGGGGTCTGAGGGCAAAGAAATAGCTATTTTAACAACATTGGATCACATTTTGCAAACTAGATTTTTAACATGTGAAAGCCAATTGAAAAATTAAATTGTTCAATCCTTTTTTTGCTTACAATTTAAGTCCAAAACACGTTTAAAATCTTGCATTTTGGGTTAAATTTTGTGAATGATCTGGCCCAGGTAAGAGGAAGCACGGTATCTTGCCTCCTGTAATATTTTAGCAGTAAATAATAATCCACTCGAAGATTTGCCAAAGAGATTTTTGTTTTGTCATGGAAATCACCAGTAGGCCGTACCAAATTTTGGTGACTTTCTTCAATTTCTTAGGAACTCTACCAAAAGTTGTGGTTCAACTACCAATTTAATTTACCACCAAAATTTTTTCATTAAAATTTTGTTTCACGCCTCCTCAAGATGCGTTTCCATGGCAACACGACAAAAATCAAAAAATGGCCGTAACTTTGCAACCGCTTATGCTAGATGCAAATTTTTTTCTCAAAAGATGCAGAATACCCAAGTTTCTATCTGCTCTCAATACATTATATCTGTCTAACTGCTCAATTTTTCAAGTAAAATCAAGAAAACATGCTTTTTTACTATTTTCATTGAATTTTCTATAATATATCTCATTGCATAAAGGCATTATGGAATTTTTCAGGTAGGATATAGTAACTTTTTATTGGCTAAACTGTTATTAGAGCAATTATTGTATCAGAACAAATGTTGATTGCTTCTTAACGTGTTCTCTGATAGGATAGCTAGTATTGTAAGTGTTGAAAAGCAATAAAATCATGACAGAAATTTAATGTTTAACCTATTATTAATCACTGCTGTATTCTGTTATTTCCACATCTTATTTCTGAGGGCTTTGAAAATGTTGAAATGTCAATAAAAGTTAAGCTGCTCTTTTGCCAACAAAAGAAAATGACTTCGATGGAACTGCATTTCTCAGTACAAATTTCTTTGCAGTTAAAGGTGTACTCAACTGCTCAGGAATTTTAAAAGTTAGCATCCTAAACTTCAATAAGAAATAAAAACTCTAATCAAAAGCAACCAGCGCTACTGAAAAGACTGCTTTTAAGGTAAAGAAATCATGTTTAAACTATGATTTTGTTTATTATGTTTGAATCAGAACTCTAGATTACTGCAGATAAATACAGGGTAGGCCCTAATTCCTTCACCAAAGCATTTAAAGCAATGCCGATAAGTTAATTAAACTGATAAATGCAAACAATGTTTCATTACTCTATAAAAGAACATGTGTCCCATGCCCAAGAAAAGGAAAAGATATCTTACCCTGTTGATTTTATAGTGTTTCACATCACTCGCCACATATTGTTTTGTCCACATGACCCACCCTATGCATTGGGATATATCTGAAAATCTTTTAAATAAACTTGATAAACAGCTTGCAGATAATCCAAAATCATTAAGGGTTTTAGTGCTTGCTTTGTGATGAAAACGAAGTCAGCTTATTGTGTACGTGATTGAGGTATTACTGGAATAAAGGGTAATTGACTCATGTTCAACACTCTTGATGATGTGTTGCATATCTTGAAGCATGTTACCATTCCAATGCAATGAAACAAAAACAAAAAAGTCTCAATGCTGTGTCCAGAAGCTGGTGTAACAGCAATCTGTTTCAGACTCTTTAATTGTTCCACTCTTCGGCAACCACTAATTCTGCTAAAGCTCTATGTTCTGCTCTTGAATGCTGGCTATACTTTTGGCTTCAGATTTTTTTGCTGTTAAACATTCATTCTTTTTTTCCTACTCTTTACTATTGACCTAATTTTTTCAAAAATTTTTCTAGTTTTTACATTCTTTTTCATGATGTCTTTTTAGGCTTTTAATGTTGTTAACATTAGAAGTCTTCTACTATTGTCAAGTTACTTGATACACATTGCTTTTAATTCAAACTTTCCAGATGCAGCACAATATATTTGTTTACAGCTTTCTAGAAACAGTTGTTTTGACTCTCAAGTTAACCTGGTTTTCCAAAGATCTTAGTAAAGAATGGTTTGTATCATGTAATGCCAAGTCAAAATCATATCTATCAATCCTTCACTGTAAAAGCAGACTTTACAGCAGCATATGCTGCATTATTTTGTTTCTTTTGTGGGCAGAAAGCAGCCAAATCTTATTAAGATTTTGAACAGTTTCTAAGCAAAGAGAATCAGGTTGTTTCCTTAAATAGTAGCATGATGCCTACCAATAGCAAGTTGGCTTGGGAGCATACCGGTACTATACAATACCTATTTAGTAATTGCTAAACCTAGGCATAATAAGCACAGTATTGTCCAGAGCCAAAATACAATGCCTGCTTAGAACAACCACAAAGAATTAAGATGTGAAAATAACAAGAATACAGTCAGTCATTATAAATAAGTTGATACTGGTACATTAAATTCTGTCGCAATAATTTTTTGCTTTTCAACTCTTACAGTATATACTAGCTATTCTATCAGTGAACACTGTGAAAATCAATTAACGTGCAATAATACAACAATAACTTTATGACAACAGTATAGCTACTTGAAAGTACCATATATTACCACTCAAATTCCATAACACCTCTATGCAATGAGACATATAACAGAAAATTCAATAAAAATAGTAAAAAAACATGTTTTCTTGATTTTACTTGAAAAATTGAGCAGTTAGACTGATATAATGTATTGAGAGTAGAAAGAAACTTGGGTATTCTGCACCTTTAAAAAAAAAAATTTGCATCTAGCATGAGCAGTTGTGAAGTTACGGTCATTTTTTTGATTTGTCGCGTTGCCATGGAAACATGTCTTGTGGAGGTGTAAAACAAAAATTGATCCAAAAAATTTTGGTGGTAAATTAAATTGGTAGTGGGGACCACAACTTTTGGTAGAGTTCCTAAGAAATTGAAGAAAGTCACTAAAATTTGGTACGGCCTAATAACCAGTTATAGGAGTACATGTACGGCCAGGGGAACCACGCTCCCTTAAATGCAAATTCAATAATTTGTTCAATGAGCATTTCTCCTAGCTAATGTTTTTTCAAAAGTATTTTGTCGTGAAAAAACTGGCGAGGTAGAGGTGAATTGTTAATGAAAAATAGTACAATAAATGGTTACGCTTACTAACCATGTTATTGCCTGGGCCGGATTTACATTGCGCGAGGGCCCCTGGCACTTTGGGAATTTTTGCAACATCTTGCTGCCAAATAAGGTGAAGACCAAAAAAAAGTCTTACCATCTGAGCGCGGGGCCCCTGCCACTGTGTCACATGGCAAATCCGGCCCTGGTTCTTGCATTACGTTCTTAGAAAGGTTCGAAGAGGGCTTGGGGTAGCAACTTTTAGAAAAAAAGCCCTCAATTTCACCTAGGTTGTAGAATTACATTGGTTAGCAAAAATTGAATTGAAGGGACCCGGGCGTCAGTACTATTGTTACTTAATTACGGTACTGTAGCATGCGAAAAATGCTAAAAGAAACTGAAATTGAAGACACAATAGCCTTTTTGTTACATTTTAATCATTGGTGACATTTCAATTGGGGGGCAGGACCCTGCCCCCCCCCCTGGCTACGCCTATGATTCCAGCTGGAGTAATTTATGAGATAATCGCGGTGGAAAATGCATACTATGCCGCAAGGAGAATGTTAACGCTCGTTACGTAATGAAATGATCGCAATCAAAAAATAAATTTTTACTTGTTGCATGATCAAAAAAGTTATCTATTGCGTCACGTTAATCCAACCATTATGCACAAAAGCTTATAATTCTTGCAGCTTGGCAGAAGTTACAGAAGTTGCCTTTTGTAACACAAGGCAGGTAACGTAGTTCTGTAGCCAGCAGTATTTTTTGTGCATTCCACAAAGGAAAGAATTTCATATATCACCAACTCTACCATAATTTTAGTGGAAATAACTTTTTAGAATTTTATCGATAATAGAATAGAACCATTTTATCGACCAGGGTTTAGTTATTGTTTTGCAAGTTAAACATTTAAGCTCGTACAAAGATTTACCATACGTGAAATGAATGCAGTCACAGTGAAATTTTGGCGTAAAAATTGTTACAAAAAACTCAAAAACTAACTTTCAATAGAAGATGAAATGTCTTGGTAACTTAACATACCTTAGATAAAAAATCGATACTGTAAAAAGATACAGTTCAGGGGCAGATCCAGAAATTTTTGCAGGGGAGGAGTCAGCTCAAGATATGATATTTTTGTAAGCATTTTTGTACGGTTTTCCCTTCCAGTTTAATAGCTTTAGGTGCAACCAGTAACCAAGGGCTACTCTAAATAAAATTTTCGTATACTGTACTGCCTGTTAGTTTGGCGTGGCACGTAGCCAGAAATCTGCAATGGGGGGCTGTATCGAGAGTCTGGGGTAATGCGCCTAGCTGCTGGAGACAAGGGAGTTTGGAGTAGTGCACCTTGCTGCCGGAGACTAGGGGGTCTGGGTAGAGAGCCCCCAGCGCTCAAAGACTTTGCAGTTTTTTGTTGCTAAACTAACTTAATTTTAATAGGCAGATTTTAGCAAAAATCAATGCTTTTAAAATGCGGCATAGAAATTAACAGTGCAAAAACATAATTGAACTGGCTGCGTAAATGGGCTATGAGGGCAGTGGCTAATGATATAATTTCAGCCTTATTATTACAAGCCAGTAAATCATAAAATAAAAAAATTAAAGTTTTAACCTAATTCAACTGCTTTTAAAAAAAAAATTTCAGACAATAATTGCTTTTGTCGAAACATAATCATGAAAATTAAAAAAGTTACCGAAATCGCTACTTAGCTTCCCTCATTTATAACAAATCACAAAGATTGGTTTAATTCATACACAGTTGCACTTGAAAAAAATTCCACAATTAAAATCAACATTCTTCACAAAAAGTTGAAAAAAATAAAAATAGGTTAAAAAAATGAAAAAAAATAAAACTTGGTAAAAAAAATGAAAAAAATGACAGAGGTTAAAAAAATGAAAAAAAATGACAGTGGACAGCCTGCATTAGACATATCGGTCTGCCGATAATCAACGACAAAAAATCTACACTCACAAACAACAACTTTTTAAAGCTTCAATCACAGTGTGTGAAATTGCAGAGATTAGAGCAATAGGCTAAATTTTGAAAAGATTTTATTTTACTGGAAATTTCTACTGTATTTACAGATACTTTTTCATGAATTTTGACCAAATTTAACCCTAACCTAAGGTAAATCTGTGCTCTAAAAGCTAAAAGGGTGTTGTTAAGCCGTCTGCTTTTCTTTGGAAGGTCTGCGGCAAGCAGGGCATGGTATAGAATGGAAGACAATTTTTCCATATTCCATATTGGCAATTTTCTTCCGTTCCATTTTCATTCCATACTACAAATCTTCCATTCCATACTAAAATTATCTTCCATATTCCATTCCATACTTCCATACCAAAGCAAATTTTAGACTGGAAGCAATGCAACATATATTTTGTGGCTTTGCATCTTTGCAATGTTGTAAGCAACCACTCGTGAAGGTGCGTCAACAGTACTACGATGCAACAACCGACATCTGGTATGCATATTGCACATGGTTAAATGCATAGGCATAGCCAGGATTTTGGATTGGGAGAGGGCTAAACCGTAAATCACATGCAATGACGTCAGCAGAAATTTTCAAAAAGAGAGACTTTTTATGGGACAAAGAATGAAAGATCAAAAGTTGGGGGTTTGATTTAGCACGTAACCATGATTTGCTAAAGGGAAAAGACTAAAACCGCAAGATAAAAACTTTTACTGACATATCAAAATTGGGATACGTGATGAGCAAATTAGTGCAACTCAAACGTGTCATAGACGGGACCTGGGAGTGGAACCACCAAGCTCCGTAGGCTATGGGAGTCTGGGAAAGAAGCACCAAGCAGCCAGATGTGGGCACTTGCGCCGCAATAATTCTGCGGCGCAACTATTTCACTTGCGATAGTACTAGCGCCGCAATTATTTTTAAACGGTTGCGCTGACGCTTGCAACTCAAGTATTTTAGCAATTTTGAGCGCAATTGCACAAGCACAAGTCAAATACAATTATGAATGATTGTTTTTCAATCAAGTGTGATTAAATTAACTAAAAATCATTAATGAGATACAAAGGCGTAGCCAGGATTTTTGATTGGGGGGAACAGGCCAAGCCGCAAATCACACGTAGCCAAGGACAGCCCTTCTGAGGACAGACCCTCTCGAAGCCATGGCCAAAGACCAACGACACAAGCACAAGTGTTCTTCAAAAAAAAAAGGTAATCAAAAAATTTTTTCAGGCGATCTCAAAACAAAAAAAAGGTCTTCAAAAAATTTTTCACACGTTCTCCAGTAAAAAACACCTTCTAAAATTTTTTTTCAGGCAATCAAAAAAATTTCAACAATTAAAAAAAAGTGCTGTCCTGGAGCCGAAGACAGAGCAGTATTCAAGGACTTGAGGCCTCGAGGCCAAGGACTTGACCTTCGAGGCCAAAACCAAGGATTTCAAAATGTGTCCTTGAGGCCAAGAACGTCCTCGAAGACTCCACCTCTGGTAATGACGTCATCAAAATTTTTCAAAAAGAGGGACTTTTTACAGGACAAAGATACCGTAGAATGGAGGATCAGAAGCCGGTGCCTGGGTTGGCATGTAACCTGGGTTTTTCTAAAGAAAAAGAACTTGAACCTAAGTTAAAAAGACTTTCAAAATAGTCTAAGTTTTGGAAAAAACTTTTTTTGGAAAAAAATATCTATTTTAATGCCATTTGGATCACATTTTGCATGTTTTTAGAGCCATTTAAAATAACTAAGTTTTTAAGAATTGAAAGCCAATTAAACAATCAAATTGGTGAGTCTCCCTTTACTTACACATCAAGACAAAACAAGATTTTGCAGCGTTGGTAGGGAACGTAGTTTGGTCAGCTTTTCCATTACGCTAACTTTATTTAGAATATTCTGACATGACATCGCAGTTGACAATCAAATCTTGATATTTCTAGCTAAAGATTTTCAAAACTAACTTTCTAAAATCTCTGTAAAACTTTTTTTTTAACTCTGTAAATTTTTTTTTTTAACACATAAGTTTAAACTTTTTTTTTGCGTAAATGAACTTTATTTCGAAAATAATGCTCCCTTACACCTGCATTGGTAGACCATTACTGCTCTATAAAAACTGGAGCTACTATTACTTCACATTAATAGGCTAACAACAACAGCTCATCAAACACTTATGCATATCAGTTTCTCCTTTTTTCTTTGTAAAAATCTTTTATAATCCCACCTCTAACTCTTTTCCAGGGTTGATTATCTTAGTAGTTTTTAGTTTGATTTTGATCACATTGGAAAGCTCATGTTAAAACAGCCAGTTTTTTTATTTTTTCAAGATATCTTGATACAGAGTTAATTATGTTTCTGTAGGTGTTGTAATTCTACTTTTAAACTATTCATAAGTGGTATTAATAAGCTGAAATAACAAAGAATGCAAATTGCACAAGATTCATTTGCATGTGAGATTTTATAGCAACTGTAAGTTACTCAGTTGAAAACATTAACTTATACAACAATGGCACAAAATGGCAAAATTTGCCCTCAAAAACCTTTTTTCTTGTTTTACAGTAAAATTGGGTAAACTAAAGTAAAGTAACTTTACAGTAAACTAAAGGTTTTAAGGCTATGGAATGTTAAGAAGTTAGATATAAACTTTGGTGTTCTGCAACTTTTGACACCAAAATTAGAGCTCTATGATCACTAGAAGAGGAGATATTTAAAATCGGGGGATCGTGGGGGGCCAAAACAAAAAAGGGGAGTGTGGGCCGCTTAAACAATTTTTTTTTTCAAAAAAATTTTTTTTTCTTTCTTCAAGTTGGGTCATTTCACAAACCATTTCACAAGCCACTAGCTAAGTTGGTCGGAGTGTTAAACCCCTATTTGGGAGGGGGTTTACCCCCCTCCCTGGCTACGCCTATGACGAGGTAGGTTCATAAAAGGTTCGACATGGAAAATTCCATTTGTCTATTGCTTGCAATACTTCTATTGGATTTACAGCGGGAGTCATCTTTTGCTGAAAGGTTTCTCTCTAAAATATTTTTTGCCAATTTTTCAAAAAAAAAAAAATTACAACTGATTAAGTTAAAAAATGGTTGTGAAATCAAATTTTAAACAGAAAAATCTATGTTGTAATTGTCTTTTTCAAGAATACGCAAGTCGTTTTTAAACAATTTTAAACTTTGCTTTGGGCATTAACCGCGATACTCATGACAGTCATTTTTTACTGTAATTCAAAAACAAAAAACAACGAAAACTATTGATTACAACTTTTTTGTTAGTCCGGGAAAACTTGACAGATATTGCAAACAGGAGTGACAGCATTGGTAAAGCTGTTATAAGTGATACTTAGATGGTTCAATTTCTTAAAACAAAAACAGGATGAGTTTTTAGCTTGTTCCATTTGTCAGAAAGTAATGCTAATTGCTCCAGAAGTACAAAATATCTATCGAAGTTTGTAAAGGATTTCCTTGAAGAGCCATTAAAAAAAAACAATGACTCCGAAATCGTTTGCTTACCACCTCATGCAGGCTTTATTAGTGGAATTTTTTAACACCGCAGTTCCTTGAGTGCGAGTGTTGAGAGTACATTTTTTTGTTTGGTATAGAGATGTTTTTTGCCCAAAGAGGTTAGCGATGTGCATTTTTAAATGCTTGTATTTTTTAAAGGAAATCAATAATTTTTTCACTACTAATTTTTTTTGAATATTGTTTTTGTACCGTAACCTAGTGAGGTTTGAGCAGTGAGTCAATTAAAATTATACATTTCAAAACGTCACACTTGCGCTAGCGATTGTGCCTGGAGCGCAATTATTTTTTTGGGCTTGCGGAAACACTTGCAGCACAAGATTTTCAGACTAGTTGCGCGTGCGCTTGCGGCACAACTTTTATGACTTGCGCTGCCCACCTCTGCCAGTAGCTGGGTTGATTTTTGTTTTTGGAAAAAATTGGCTATTTCAATGCTAGTTTGGATCACATTTCGCGCGTTTTCAGAGCCATTTCTGATTTGAAAGATTAAAATTTTAGAGATTTGAAAGCCAGTTGGACAAATCCTTCCCTTTCCTTCAAGTCAAGTCCAAAACACATTTAAAATTTTGCATTTTGGGGTTGAATTTTGTGACTTGGCTTGGTCAGGGGAATCAAGGTACATTGCTTTCTGCAACATTTTTAGCATTAAATCATTCATTTCAAGATTTGCCTTTGAAGATTTTTGTTTTATCATTAAAATAACCAGTTTTAGGAATATGTACGACCAGGAGCCCAGGCACCCTCGATTCAACTTCAATAATTTGTTCAGTAAGCATTTTCCCTTGCTAAGTTTTATTCAAAAGCATTTTGTTGCGTGAAAACTGATGAGATGGAGGTGGATTGTTACTTAAAGTTGGTAGGTGGTGAAGATGGAATTTAATGTTATTTCAAGTTGGTACATTAGATGCAATAAATGGTTACTAATCATGCTATTGCATAAAAAAGTTAGATGAGGGCCTGAAATTGCATCTTTTAGAAAAACAATGAATTTCTCCCGGCTTGGACATTTAAATTGGCTGGCAAAAATTTTAATTGAGAGGACCCCTGCCCCTGGTCATCAATATTAAGTTATTGCTAATTACTGTTGTATGCATCGCATGAACTGTTGCGCCCAAAAAATGTTAAAATAACTAAAAAAATAGGCTTTTTGTCATCATTTTTATCATTGGTAGCATTACAATTGGGGGGGGAGGCAGAGGGCCTGGTTATGCCTATGGTTTAATAATTACCGTACAAGTTGCTCTCATATCAACAATAAAATTTGTCATATTCAAACTGCTAAAGAGCATTTACTGTAAAAGAAATACCAAGCTTTAACACCCAAAAAAATTATTGTAAGCTGAAAAACTAAAACATAAATAAACTTAAGCTGAAACGGGAATGAAATACGGTAGCAAATACGAGTTTTCGTGACGATGTAATAAAACAAAATTTAGGACTTTGCAAATTGTCAATCTCAAAAAAAAAGCAAGTCAAACCTGTCAAAGTCGTCAACTAGCCTATAACATCAATGCTGCAAATTGCAATGTACTTACAGTAAATATCTATGATTCATGAATAATACCGCATCACATATCTCAACTTCAGGGATAAAACATTACCTTCTAAATTTTGTCTGTTCTGTATTTCATTAGAAAAGTTATTATAAACACTGTTTTAAAATCAATTGTGATAGCAATACTGCATGCATTGTCATTAGCAAGTTGGTGTAAAAAGTTGAACTTATGGTAAGTTAAACGAGTGCCAAGTGAGGACAATACAGTCGGGGAGCCACCTTACGGTCACGCTGAAAATGGAGTGTTTTGCGTCAATCCTATTGTTTCCCAATTGTTTGATAATCTAGAATGTTGAACTGGGTATCTTAAGTTTCTGCATATCTTGTAGTTCATTACATTCCAATATGACTTTGTTTGGTCAAGTAGGCCTATTTAACGATTTATAGCAAACGTTCAAACTTTCTTCAAATGGCTAGCCTACTTTTTATATGAAAAATCGCTTTTCTCTCTAACAACTTTGCTTAAGTCTTAAATGCTTCAAACTTGATCAAAATCTTTGGAAATTTCTCATGCTTGAAGGCTATTTATTTCTTGCCACTTCTTGATGGTAAATTTTTCTCGCTAGTGAAGAACTTCGTTTTTCTTTCGTTTTCATGATTAAACCTCGTGATCTACAGATGGCAGTGAAATGCAGTGCTGGAAACCGCAAATTTACCCTCTATTCCGCAGCCGCAAATTCTGCGAAACAGAAATGGGTGGTCCGCAACCGCAAATCTACAAGTTTGCGGTAAGGTACCTTTGCGGTAATATTTTGCACTTCCGCAACCGCAAATGATTTTTACTTCCACAAACTTTGCAATTATTCTGGCCTGGTTAGATAAATAGAGGAGACCTCAAGCAGTAACAATGCTTCTTATTTCTTATGTATGCTATAGACTTGTGATAAACACCAGCAGGTTTTCTTGATTTACCTAACACAGTATCCTGTTTTTGTGAGTTATAATATACATGTCAGCAGCATGGCGGAGCGGAAATGCACGCAGGTTTTTTGTTTAAACAAAACTGAGACCGGAGTGGGATTACGGCTGTGACCCTGTGGCTGCAGCAGTCAAGACTTGGAAGAGCGTGATCTCACCTGCCAGTCACTTTCGTCGCTCGTTCTAAGTTCTAATTATTTACAGTATGTTCGTTGAATTAAAAATCCTTGGTTGATTTACTCACTAGAACTAGAACTCTGCTTATTCTCTATGATTTGTGCGGCTCTGCTTATTCTCTTTTATTTTCTGAAAACTACTTTTTTGTAAATGGCAAAGAAACATCCCAGCGATGTTGCAGATTTGCGGATTTGCGGTAAATTTCAATTTTTTATCGCAAATCCGCACATGTTTGCGATAAGAAATCGGTTTGCAAATCCGCAAATCAAAACCTTGAGTCCCCAATTTGCGGATTTGCGGACTTGCTGACCGATTTGCGGAAATGCCCAGCACTGGTAAAATCCAACCAGCACCGAGCACACAAACAGAAGTCGTCATCAAAGCAAAGAGAAAAAAGAGGAAACGGGAGCGCATTTTGCGCATGACCGAGCAAAACAACGCGCATGCGTCTGACGTCACGCGATGGTGTTTTCAAATCTAAAACCAGTTTCCTATTTTGTTTTCGTTCCGGCGCTAATAAACATTTGGATTACTTTCTGCATTGTATAAATGTGTCGTATCAATGCCCGGACCGAGGATAGCAGTACTGTACGGTACGTTCAGAATTTGGCACTACGTACCTCTCACCTTGAACCGTACCGTCCCAGCGTACCGTACTTCTTAGCAAAAATTGAAGCGTACCGTATCGTATTGCATTCCTTGCTTTTCACTACTCGCAACTTTAACTGACTTTAAAATCACTAGTCTATAAATCAACAATCTCAATTCACACATTTAGCGTCGACTTCAGCTGTCTTTTACCTCTGCATACAAAATCCGGTGCAACCAGTAGCGTAGCCAGGGGGGGGGCGGGGGGCTATAGCCCCCCCATTGGCATGTCGACCAAAATGCAGAATGGGAAAAACACTACGTTTTTCGCACTTTTGAGACTGTTTTATGCACTGAAGTGGACTAAATAGTGATTTAAATAAACATCTTTTGAAACATATGCTCAGAGGGGGGGCTAATTTGTCAAAAATAAAACCAAAAAATATAGGAAAACTTTGAAAAATGGTAAAAAATGAGCAATCAAATTTGATCGCAAGTGTAAAAATGCTAAACGTAAGTGTCATCAACAAATATACTATGAACTAAAGAATGGGGGAGGGCTATTCAGTATTAGTTAATTACCAATCATTTCTCTCAAATCTCTTTTCATTAGCCCCCCAATTATTTTTCTCTTTAAACATTATACGAAATAGATTACTCCGTGTGAGTTTTATTGTTTTATAATTTACCAGCAACTAAACAAGAGAACTAACATTTTACCATTAGCCACCTCCCAAATAGCCCATTTATGCCACCAGTTTAATCATGTGTGCACTGCCAATTTCTAAGCCACGTTTTAAAAGCATTGTTTTTTAATCAAAATAGCCCTAAAATAAAGTTATTTTTGCAAAAAAATGCAAAAATTTCGAGCGCTGGGGGCTCCGCCCCCAGACCCCCCAAACAGCCCCCCCCATTGCGAATTTTTGGCTACGCGCCTGGGTGCAACGTGCGAAAAGTCTGCGATTTTAAATTCAAACAGCGTACCAACGTACCATACCCGTATCATTACAAAAAAGGCGTAGCCTACCGTACCAGCGTACCGTACGGTACTGCTATCTTTGGCCTGGACCCTGGAAGAAAGTCAAACGCAGTAATCCTGCAAAGGACTTGAACCGTGTAGCAGCCATGCATAATATTGACAACTCCAGCCATACTGCCTTGACTTCATGTATGATTTAACGTTAATCATTTTGCTGCTTCTCCTATTTCTGCCAAAATATTGTTTTTCTATCAAGTTGGCTACAATTCTAATGTTATTTCTGACTTAATTTGATTAAAACTGTATGTTTGTGCAAAGGAAATTATCTACTGTAGTGACGATCGGTATTTATTTATCTCATCTGTATTTATTCAAAGTAATGTTCCTTTTAAATAGTATTTTATATTTTGGTTATTTTTGCTTTCATGGCTAGTTGGCCACAAGCATAGCGTAATCTGCGTAGCAATTGGCGAAACCTAGTGGCAGGCAGTCAATTATTTTTTTTTTTCGGCATTCCGCTAAACTTTGATATGCAGTCGCTGTAGCTTGACTGCGATGGAAGGTATCAAAGCGAAGTTGTGAAAACCCAAAATGACGAAGCAAAGTGAAACCATGTAACGCCCCGCCTCTGTATTGACCAATCAAATTTGGTCAAAGGAAGAAACCTCACGATTGATGTCATCCTAGGTTTTCAGATAGCGAGCGTGATTACATTGCCTTCAGTTGCCTGCGCCTGTGGTTGCGCGATCAACCGTTACAGATCTGTCAATTAAATTAACTACCCTGAAACCATAGGTGGACAAGTTCATGCAAAACGTTTGCTTCGTTAACCACTAGTCCGTTAACAAACTTCACACCTCCGTTAACGTTAATCCGTTATTTTTGGATTTAATTACTGGAAGTTAATAAAGTCCGTTAATTCGTATAATTTATTTTTATTTTATATCCGTTAATTCGTATAATTAATATTTTGCGTGTAATTTACATTTCTTTTTATTCACTCGCTTTTAGAACACGTATTGACGCTGTTGAGCTGATTGTAAGGAAATATTTATTGCTATGGTGGTCTTTTTGTGTTTTGGAAGTTACATTTTACAGTCTAATCAAATTTCAAGATAAAAATACGTTCAAATGCAGTAATGAAGCTGCGATCCGAAAATCTTTGGAAATTATGAACAGCGATACTTAATAGACCTGTGAGACTGCAGCTTAGTGTTTGACACAAAAAAGAACTCCTTTCTCCGTTTTCTTCTAAAAAACTTGTGCTAATACGCAACGAGTGTTACCAGTGCAAACTGGTTTGTACCGGTACGATGAATGAATGGTGCAAGATATTGACGATAAAAACCGTAACGGAAGTTAACAGAACTTAACGGAAGTTAATTTAGTCCGTTAACACAACTTAACGGAAGTTAATTTAGTCCATTAACATGAAAAAACTTTTTAACGGATTAACGAGTCAATGAAAAAGTTAGCTTCGTTATTAACGGGTTAACGTTCAACGGACTTGTGCCCACCTATGCCTGAAACACAAAGGTGGGCAAGTTAACGCAAAACGTTAGCTTCGTTAACCACTAATCCGTGAACAAACTTCACACCTCCGTTAACGTTAATCCGTTATTTTCAGCTTTAATTAACGGAAGTTAATAAAGTCGGTTAATCCGTTAATATTTTGCGTGTAATTGGAAAGACTGACGCTCGCGTCGCGTGTTCCTTTGTTTTTACTCGGCCATTTTACAACTAACGACTTCGAAATTTCAAACTTTTGCTTATAACTCGAGAACGGTTGGATCTAGCAACATGAAATTTGGACAGCAGTTTAAGATTAATAAGTTATATGTTTGTACCAAATTTCGAGGCAATAGGTTTTGTGACTTCGGTTTTAGAACCCGAAAACCGCCCCAAAAGTTTGGCGTAAAAAGAGGTCTCAGTGAAAAACGGCTTAAGTACGGCAAAAAATATTTCATAGGGTTGTATGTCTCAAGATACCCTTTCATCCCAACCAATCCACTTTTGGCCGCGATGAGGTTTATTCCTTTTTTTTTCCTTTTTTTCTTCCTAATTTTTGTACGCTCTTCTTCTCCTAAACCACAAAACATCGAAATCTAATTTTTGTTTAAAGTTGTTGAGCTGCAAATGCAATTTTTTCTCCCGAAAGTTTTTTGGGCAACTCCACCGGGAACCCCCCAAAAATGGGGCCCCAAAAAATCAATTTTTTGAACAGCTCAAGCTAGGGTGCTAGTTGTTTTTAATATCAGTAGATATTTAACAGACAAATATTTTGACATAGTTTGGGGGTGCCACCCCCTCGGAGATCCTCCCAAATGGACCCCCCAAAAATCAATTTTTTGAACGACTTAACTTAAGGTGTCAGTGTTTTATGATATCAGCAGATATTTAACAGACAAATATTTTGACATAGTTTGGGGGTGCCACCCCCCCCCCCCGGGACCCCCCCAAATGGATCCCCCAAAAATCAATTTTTTGAATAGCTCAACTTGGGTACCAGTTTGTTTTGATATCAGCAGATATTTAACAAACAAATATTTTGACATAGTTTGGGGGTGCCACCCCCCCCCAGAGACCCCCCAAATAGACCCCCCAAAATAAATTTTTTGAACGGCTCAAGCTAGGGTGCCAGTTTTTTATGATATCAGGAGACATTTAACTGACAAATATTTTGACTCTACTTTTCTGGACGTTCCATAATCAGATATTTTTGAATAATTGTTGATTTTGCGGTAGACAAAAAGTACTTTTGAGCGTCACAGCATTAGCTATGCGTCGGTCGTTCACTGGGTTTGCAGGCAAATTCCCATCTAGTTTACATTTCTTTTTATTCACTCGCTTCTAGTACACGTATTGACGCTGTTGAGCTGATTGTAAGGAAATATTTATTGCTATGGTGGTCTTTTTGTGTTTTGGAAGTTACATTTTACAGTCTAATCAAATTTCAAGATAAAATAAGTTCATATGCACTAACAAAGCTGCGATCGGAAAATCTTTGGAAATCGTGAACAGCGATACTTAATAGACCTATGAGACTGCAGCTTATTATTTGCCGCAAAAAAGAGTTCCTTTCTTGGCTTTTTCTATAAAACTCGTGCTAATACGCAACAAGTGTTACCAGTGCAAACTGGTTTGTGCAAACGATGAATGAATGGTGCAAGATACTAACAATAAAAACCTTAACGGAAGTTAACAGAACTTAACGGAAGTTAATTATGTCCGTTAACAGAACTTAACGGAAGTTAATTTAGTCCGTTAACATGAAAAAACTTATTAACTTATTAACGAGTTGTATCACTCTTGCACTTTAATGATAAGATTGGTCAAAATTTGGCAATAAACTAAAACGAAGCAAAGTATAAGTACTAAATTTTTTTTTTTTTTTCTTTTTTACTCTGAGGTACTTAAAGTGACGAGACGTTAAATTTATCGGCCGGTTTTTTTTTCACAAACAAAAATTTTTTCCAAATTTACTGAGAAGTGTTTCCAAAGCCCTAAGCAACAAGTCAAACGCAAAACGCAATTTCCTGTTCAGCAGCATGAAACCAAAAAAAAAAAAAAAAAAAGACAGCAAAAGAAACCCCAGAAATATATTTCTGTTTTCAATAAACCAACACGACAACAACTTCTAACTCCTGCGATTGGATCATTGTAGCATGGAATTGCTTGCATGTGGCTTGAAACGGTAGAGTTCAGTAGCAGTCACACTTCTCCAATGCACGGCACTGCGGCTACTCAAGTAACGAATGGCCTATGAAATTTACAACTTTCTAGTCGATTTCTATCATTTTTTTGAGGAATTCTTATTACCACGAATATTCCCGAATGGACTGAAGTCAGCGACGTTCGAAAGTGTCATTTTTGCTCTTCCTTTTCTAGACTACAACAGCATTTACACTATCTCAATGCAGAACAACATCAAAATCAAGTTGGCTTACATCGCGCGTTGGCTAGTTCATCGCAAATCGCAGCAACAGCTGCTGTACTCTATTGTCTTTTCCCCCTCTTGAACAGCACGTTCAAAATAACTTTGATGATGTTAGCCCAATACGTATCAAAGTGCATCTACCACCCCCCAAAAAAAACACTTTTAAACACCAATCAGTGAACTTCGTGATTGAATTGTTTTTAGTGATAGAATTGATTGAATTGCAATTTTTGTGTGTGTTTTAAATTTCCAATAAAATCATTTATACATTCAAAAAAAAAGATGAAAAAGTTAGCTTCGTTATTAACGGATTAACGATTAACGGACTTGTGCCCACCTATGCTGAAACATCATAATAGTTTCTGCGTATTAAACAATTGACAGTAAAAGACTTGCAAGGTTTTTAGCAAAAATAACCTACTATGAGGAAAACTTAAAATTCGTCAAAGTAAATTACGACAGCAATAAAGCACCACGAATGCTGTGGATAGTTTATTGGGATGTTCCTTCACTCAAAAAACTTTTGAAGAAAAAAAAGCAATCGTTGCTGCAGTTAGACCCAAACCATTAAAAAATCCTTTTCTTCCTTAAAACGTATCAAATCATTTTCTCAAAATAAAATGGAACCAGACAGACTTTCAGATTTAGACCTTATATCCATCGAGTCACAATTACTGACAGAAGTCATGGAAACCAAATCTTTTCAGGATTCCGTCATAACAGAATTTGCTTCAGCGGAAAAGCGAATGGAATTTACTTTAAAATGACTTTCTTGCATCTGCAGTAATTCTGAAACTTTGCCGATTTTAGTGCTCTGCCCTTTGTAGTAAACAGTTTCGTTTGAATTGCTAATCAAACGGCCAAAGCTGTTTCAGCTTGTACTATTTCTTTGCTTTTTATAGGCAACTGATCATTGGATGAGGTAAAGGCGTCTTAAAAGTTTTAATCAATAGCTTGAATTCAGTGGCGGATCCAGAAAATTTCGGTGGGGGGGGATTTTAGGCACATATCCTCAAAAATTCGGATGTCTTTACCGAAATTGAGAGTGATTTTTCGGCCGAAATCGGAAATTCAAACGTTTTTTTCGTCCAAAATCAGGTGGTCTCCAAAAAAAAAAAAAAAAAAAAAAAGGTCTTCACCAAATTTGAGAGTGATTTTTCAGCCGAAATCAGTAAATCTAACGGTTTTTTCGCCCAAGATCAGGTGGTCTCCAAAAAAAACAAAAAAAAAAAAAAAGGTCTTCACCGGAATCCTTGGGTTGCGGCTGGTGGGGGGGGATGCATCCCGAAATGGAGCCGAATTGTTCGAAATAGAGGCTGATTTTTCGGCCAAAATCGTTACTTTTAGGCTGGTTTTTTGGCCTAAATCCGCCACTGCTTGAACTGAGTGTAGCATTGAGTGTAGAAGTTATAGTTCATCTTTTTCATTTTTCTACACCTCCATTATACTCATTTCACTCAACAGCTGAAGCGAGACGAGAAAATTAATTTCAGCTACGCTACCCTCAATTCAAGCCAAAACTTTTTACTCCCAAACGTGTTTTTGCTACTCCCCCTTGTCAAACTTTTTCTTTCAATTTTTATTTTTAAATGGTATAGTACAAACACTGGATAAATATCAAATGCCACCTATACGTATAGACATAATTCCATATGCGCAGACCGGATGCGCAATTACTTCATGTAGGAAAATAAACGACGCAATAAATTTGTAATTGAATACCCAATACTTTTTGCCACCGATCGTCACTGAAGTAATCAAATAAATATATATAAATGATGTGAACCTGTGTCAAGAACCTAAACCTGAACCTGAACTGAACCTGTGTCAAGATCCCTCTAACAAATTATCCCTCTAACAAATTATCCGCCCGAAACATCGCCAAAAAACTACAAGTTTTGAAGCACAAACCAGGCCCGAAAAAACCCTAAAGTTAAATCAGGTTTGAAAAACGTATACAGATAATATTGTTCTTAAGTTGGTCGAGCGGTAACGTGTTCGTCTCTGGAGCTGGAGGTCTGAGGTTCAAATCTCGGGCCGGTCAAATTGCACACAATGTTGCCAACGGCTCGCCACTGCTGGGACGTTTCTTCGAAAAGAGCTGTGATGCTCGGGCGCAATGACGCGGAGATGGATCCAGTCAACTAGTAACACGCTGCGGCGTAATATAGCAAGTAAAACGAAAATTTATTGGATTCGTGATGAACGCATTTGTTACCAGTACTTGACCCTAAAAGAGGCAGGCGGAAGTTAATGTAAACAAAGAAAAAAAGGTAAGAAAGAAGACTAGAAATACGACAGTAGTTATCTCAGTTTTGGCTTTACAGTCACGGAAAGGGAAGGTGTTGGGCATTCGCAATGCTTTATTTGTTGCAAAGTTTTGCCGCGGAAAGTATGCCACCGAGTGAACTAAAACGCCACTTAGCAACAAACCCCAACAACTTAATAACAATAAAAACACCTATAAAATCGTTAAAATAATGTCCCCATTCCATCTCGCTGTTTCGACGTTAGGCTCTTCAGGGGGGTGACAGCAAATCTAAACAGTAAACTTAAGGTAGAGTCTGCGCGATTAAAGAATTAGTAGAAGTTAACCAACTAGCAAATTTCACGTTTTCCAGAACCCGGTCTGGCCGGCGGGGCCCTAGCAAAAACTGTTATGGAACTCTTGGTCTGATTCGCAGCAAAACCACTTACAACCACAGTAACTTATATGGAAAACCACACGAATTTTGCAATACTCAACATTGTTGCAATATTCAACGTTGCACCGCGCTGTGATAAAATGTGTAGAAAGCAACAAGCTCACACCTTCCATTAAGTGCAAACCCTTTTCAGTATTTTGCATTTAAACAATAAATTTGATATAAATACAATTTTTTTGGTAAAACTTAAAATTCGCAAATGTCGGCTTCATTACGGCGCTGCAAGCATTGAAACGTTTTTAAAGGGCGACTCCACCAAAAAAAGTTTGGGAACCGCTGGAATATTACTTTAAAGCGATCCAAGCTTACGAGCAATAATCATGGCTTTGCATTTTGAAAAATTAATCGTGAGTTTATAAGCCGATGACCATTGTTCAGTAACCTACTGAGCAGCAACTTATTCGCTTTAGCTTTCAGTTGGTCAAGATTAATTTCATTAAATACGGGACAAGTGTCATCAGCATACTGTTTTATGCTATCGTTGGAATAAGTATCAATATTGTTGATGTCATTGATATATAGCTTAGTAAAAATAGAAGGAGACCCAGTATTGACCATGGTGGTACACCATAGCTTATATAACTTAGTGCAGAAAGACGACCATTAATGCTTTCACATTAATTTACGTGGTTTAGGTAAGATGAAATTAGATTGAGAGCTGGGCCACCTATTCAATAATGTTCTAGTTTTGAAAGAAAAATTTTATTAAAAACAGTATCAAACGCCTTTTTCTAATCAATGAAAATCAATAGAGTGCATTACATTTTGTTGATGTTATCATAATCAGTTGTTAATGTTACCCAGTATTGCAGAGTCGGAGTCGGGAGTCGCGGTCGAGTAAGTCGAAGGTTTTTACGGGGAGTCGGAGTCAGAGTCGAAAAAAGCATTTTTCCGGAGTTGGGAGTCGGAGTCAGAGTCGAAAAATATATGCTTGATTCCCAGTGTTGTACGAAAATCTGACTAAAATGTAAGCTACGTCCTGTGTTAACGTCATTGTAGTCAAGTTGCATGCAGCATTAGCACGCATTAGTCTGGCTGCAACAGTATACGCTTATTATTTACATCTTCACATTTTTGAATAGGTTTGTATTTAGTTTGCTGCAATGTTGCAGAGTCGGAGTCAGGAGCGGAGTCGAGGGAGTCAAAGGTTTTTACGGGGAGCGGAGTGAGAGTCGGTCTCGAAAAAAGGATTTTGTCGGAGTCGGGAGTCAGAGTCGAACGGAAATAAATCCCGGGAGTCAGAGTCGGAGTTGGAATCGAACTGAAAAAATGGCTGAGAGTCAGAGTCGAACTGATTTTGCTTCGACTCTGCAACACTGGTGTTACCACTCCTAATAAAGTATGACTTGTGGAAAGGCCACTGCGGAAACCGTGTTGATTATGATGTAAAATCGAATTTTTCAGAAATGCAGTCGAGGACAAGGCCAAGAACCACGGCCAAGGACAGCCTTTCCGAGGACAGACCCTTTCGAGGCCAAGGACAGGAATGCTCGAGGCCAAGACCAAGGACCAAGGACACAGGCGCAAGTGTTCACCCTCCCCAAAAAAAAGTCTTCAAAAAAATTTTTCAGGCGATCTCCAATTCAATCGGCGTACCCAGAATTTTTGATTGGGGGAGGCCTAAACCACAAATCACAAGCAATGACGTCATCAAAATTTTTCCAAAGAGGAAGTTTTTGTGGGACAAAGATATTGTAGGATAAAAGATCTGAAATTGTTGCCTGTTGGCTCGTAACCAGGATTTTGCAAAGGAGAGGGCTTAAACTAATAGTTGAAAAATGCAAATATCTAACTTTGGAAACGTGTTAAGAAAGCTAGTGTAACTCAAAAGTATCACAGGCGGGGGTCTGGAGGAGGGGTCCCCAGCTGCCGGAGGCTTTGGGGGTCTGAAGGCGAAACCCCCAGCCGTTGGGCGATTTTTTGTAATTTTTTTGGAAAAAAAAGCTATTTTAATGCCATTGAATCACAATCTGCAAGTGTTCAGAGCCATTTAAAAAGCTCTAGATTTTTGATATTTGAAAGCCATTTGAAAAAATTAAATTATTTAATCCTCCTTTTACTTGCAATTTACGTTTAAAACACGTTTAACATCTTGCATTTTGGAGTTAAATTTTAATTGCAAGTGATTTGGTCCAGACAGTGGGAAGTAAGGTGCATTGTCTCTCGCAACATTTTAGAAGTAAATAATAATCCACTCGAAGATTTTCTTTAGAGATTTTTGTTTTGTCATGAAAATAACCAGTTATAGGAGTACATGTTCGGACAGGGGGCCCAGGTCCCCTCAATTGAAGTTTAATGATTTGTTCAATCAGCATGTTTCATGGCTAATTTTTTTTTAAGTATTTTGTGGGTAGAAACCGGCGAGGTTGGAGGTGAATTACTGAACTGTTATTGAAAAATGGTAGCATAGATGGTTACGTCAAATAACCATGTTATTGCCGGGCCAGATTTACATCGCGCTGGGCCACTGGCACTTTGGAGATTTTCGCAACATCTTTCTGCCAAATATAGGTGAAGACCAAAAAAAGTCTTAAGATTTCAGCTCGGGGCTCTTAGCTGGTACTGCGTCATAAGTTATTATGGTAAATCCGGCCCTGATTAATACATTACGTTCATTAAAAGCCTAGATGTGGGCCTGAGATAGCAACTTTTAAGAAGAAAACTCTCCATTTTCTCCGGGTTATACGTTTAAATTGGCTGGCAAAAATTGAATTGAAGGGAGCTCGACGCCCCTGGTCTTCAACATTGTTGTTCGTTGCTGTTGAAAGCGAAAAATGCTAAAAAGAAACTGAAGCTGAAGAAACAATAAAGACTGTTTTGTCACAGTTTTATCATTGGTGAAATTTCAATTGGTAGGGGCGGGCCCCTTGCCCCCCTTTGGCTACGCCTATGCTCCAAGTGAGGAAAAGAAAAAAGGTCTTCGCAAATTTTCTGCGAAGTTTCTGGCGTTTTCCAACCAAGTTTCAACTGTTCAAAAAATAGTGCTGTCCTCGAGCCGAGGACAGGGCAATTTTCGAGGACTTGAGGCTTCGAGGCCAAGGACTTCAAAATGTGTCCTCGAGGCCAAGGACGTCCTCGAGGACTCCACCTCTGGAATTTTTTTGAGATAATTTATAAGTCTAGAGTAAATTAGTTACTTTGGACAGACACGATAGAAGTGATATTGGCCTGTAGCTTGATAGTCCTCTTTTACTTCCAGTCTTAAACAGAGGAATAACTTCAGCATTTTTCAAGCAATTTGGGAAAGCAATGCAAATCTGAACGCGGCGTTTACGGAAAATTGGTCATAACATGGTCATAACGAAATACAACGAGTTCATTTATACAGCACGCCCGCAAACAAAATTTAGTTCGGGCCGAAAACGGGGTAGAATATGCTTTCAGAGCGAATTTTTAGGCCCGACCGTCTAAATCGTGAACGTAAGGGCATATCCTTAGTTTGTTTGAAATTGAAACAACTGGCTGTTTAGTGTTTGTACGCTGGTAAGGAGATACTCCGAGCGTACCGAATTTTGGTTCAAAATAAACCAAAGACGTGCTTTTGCGCTCACGGTTTTACGCATAGAGTAGATTGGGATTAGGCGGATGGCGTATGCGCGACTTTTTGCTTGCATTCAATCAGGGCGCTCAATTTAGACTTCGACACAATTTGGGCAACATCGCCAGACTCGCTGCTCTGATGGACAACGAGAACATTGTTCATAATCAACGCAGCGATACGGTGCAATATGCGGACGCAGAAATTGATCGACAAAGATTTTCTAAAAATAAATTAGCGTAGCCTATAATAGAGTTTTGACTTTCAATCGACTGAATTTACATTTACAATATACTTCTCAGAAGTTTAAAACCAGTAAAAAAAAGTTTAACAATGTTTCGTTTAGCCAAACACTCTATCAAATTTACAGTGAAAACTCGTAAGAGATGACGTCATTACTTTATTTGGAACGACCGATGCTCGCATCGCGCAAACTAATAAGTGTGAAATTTTAGACTTTAGCTTATAACTCGAGAACGGTTTGGTCTAGCTGCATGAAATTCTTCACGCGGTTATAATATGTCTAAACATACCCCACATAAAGGACCCCCAAAATACAATTTTTTGAACGGCTCAACCTAGAGTGCCAGTGTTTTTTGATGTCAGTAGATATTTAACAGACAAATATTTTGGCATACTTTGGGGGTGCCACCCCCCCGGGTACCCCCCCAAAATTATTTTTTGGAACAACTTAACTTAGGATGCCAGTGTTTTATGATACCAGAAGATATTTAAGAGACAACTAATTTGACATAGTTTGGGGTTACCACCCCCCAAAAATGAATTTTTTTTAACGGCTCAAACTAGGGAGCCAATTTGTTATGATATTAGCACATACTAATTAGACAAATATTTTGACATAGTTCCAACGGCTTAGGTTTGGAGAGGATTTTTTTACTATGATCTTTCACTATGTTCTCAATTAAATATATATATGAAATTCCAAACCCTCTTTTCCTAGAAAGTTATTTCTCATTAATTTCTTAACGGGAAAGCAAAAGTTGTTTTTTTTTGAGACTTTCATTGTTCAACATGCGTCGGTTATTCACTGAGATTGCTTCTCAGCAAGCTCCCATCTAGTTTAAGCAATTTTTGTTTTGAAACCAAAAACTTAACTCTTATTTACAGTTTTTCAAAAACTTTGGCAATGACGTCATCAACTTAAAAATAAATTTTTTAAGCCTGTACTTTAAAACCAACTATTATTCAAAGCTCGGCACTCTTACAACTTTTGGATTGGCTGTTGAATAGTAAAAGCTGTTTGACACTAGAGGGCAGATTAAAGGCCGAAAAGGGGGAAGTCCTATGTCTAAAACATAGGGATTTTTTTGGGTGGCTCGGGACATAATCCTGAGTCGTGCCAAATTTCAGCATATTGTAAATTTTTTCCGGGTATAATATTTCTATTTCCATCAGACTATTACCGTACAAGTGCAGTCTCCACAACCACATCAATCTACTACAAAAATACTCTGCCAGTCTAGTTTTCTCAACTGTGACTCTGCCTCTAGTCTTTTTATTGTTAAATAAAGTCTAATTGCTTTATCAAACTCTGGCGAGCTGAAAAGCTGTTATATAAACCGGTGAATACTGTAATAATTTTTGTGGTCTTTGACTGACTTGACGGCGAATCAAACGTCAGTCGCACTTCTTTCATAGGCACATTTATGTAATGCATTTTGACACAAGTTATGTGTCAAAGCGGTCTCCAAATAAATGTAATTGGGCTTCGCGCGCGCAGGACAATTGCTTTTACTCGGCCATTTTGATAAATGAACTGGAAATTTATTGATTTGGTTATACCAAATCCAACATGTGATGATGATTATATGGACATGGACAATACCGGATCCAACATGTGATGATTATAGATAGAGTACTTGAAAGCGGTTAAAAATGGAAAGTTGAAGTTTGGACGCATTGCACTAAACGAAAGCGTAATGTATATAAATTTTGAGGATTTAATGCTCATTTTCCATCAAAATGAGCAAACTAATCTAGACAATGCTCAAATTAGTACCACTGTTTGCACTGTTGAGTGCTGAAAACATAAACGCTTTTGACCGGTAATCCAGTATGCTTTGCGGATTCCTATCTAATTTACTACGTAATTACGTATAACCGTAACTAAATATGAGATTCAAAAAGCACAACTTTTGCGTTATATATGGTCTATGTGAGTTATTATTATATTAAGCAACAGAAACGCTAAACAGTGACCAACAAAAACTTTAAACATAGAGCAAAACACCGATGCAAAGTTGTCTATACCTACAAAGTGCTAGCGCCTAAAGCCTTGCTTTCAACGAAATAAAGACAATTTGTTTAAGTACGGTAATGTATTTCCTGTAGAAAAATGCAGGAAAACTGACTATAAACGAAACTGCTGGATACGAAATGCCATACCCTGCAGGCTGGCTTAGTTCTCAATTGTTCATAAATTTTTAAGGAGTATAGTCGGACGGCAAAGACATAAAGACGGCAATTTTGAATATGACTCACGGTGTCACAGCGAATCAACGATAAAGTGAGCTTTGCACAAATTTACAAAACTACGTACTGCAATTACTTAGCAGATCTAAATCTGGAAAGATATCGGAAAGATCACTTGAATTGCTAAAAACATCTAAATCCGGAGCGTTATCGGCAAGTTCTGGAGAAAGCAAAGATGAACCGTTAGTGATGGCTTTCGCATGGTAACGTGGCAACTGAGGCATAGGACTAGCAAGTGAAAGAAAAGATTTTTGATTTAAGCTTGAACAAATTCGTTTTAAGTCATTTTTCCGGTAGCCAGTAAGTTGACACTTTTGGCTTGCTACTTTAGTTTTCGGCCATTTGGATTGAAAAGCATCGAATCCTTTCAAATTCAATGAAGCTTCAGTAAGTTTAGACTGAGGGTTAAACACAGATACCGAGTTTTCGTTGTTAAAACTCTCTTCAGGAGTCTTTGGTTTAGTTTTGAGAGAGTCTTTCAGTTTCAAAAGTGAACTGTTAGCTCGCCTCTTGGTAGCTTTAACCGCAATGGTATATGGAACAAATACTTGTTTAAGTTCAGTCAGTGGGCCGTGGTCTGAAACAAGAGGCTCAACAACAAAACCATTGCTGGGAGAAATTGGACTAGGCGGTGAAGATTTTAGCTCCTTACAAGCTTCAGTAAGCATCTCCATGTCATCAGCGGAAAAAGTTACGCTTGAATTCTTCTCCGTTTCTGATATTGAGCTAGGTTTTTCAGTGGTTGAGTTGGGTTGCTTAGGTTCAGAAGTTATTTTAGCCATGGAAGTTTTCGGCGCTTTTAACACCGATTTAGTTTTAGGCGCTTTGGATCTTCTACCAAATTTCGTTTTCGCCTTGCAATTTACGTCTTTCGAGACTTGACGCTTATTTTCACATTTCGATAGTAAAGGAGTTAGTTTCAAAGCTAAACTAGAGCGAATAGGATAAGTCCCCAGATTCTTCGATTCATTGGTAGCCGAAGTTGTAGATGAATCACTGAAACAACATCATGGTTAAAAAAAGCTAAGGCAATATACAAAAATAGTTTAACATATTTGTAAAACCAACATTTTTTTCTAGCGACAAAAATGTATTGCTTACTTTAACTTATAGTGTAGCGTAAAAAGTAAGTTTTGAGATAAGTTTTCTACCTTGTTTGGGTGAACAGCTCTCGTAGATTGGAATCAATATCGAAAAAAATAGAAAATAATTCATGGAAGGCTTGATCAGCACCTAAAATAAAAAACATTATGTCAGAGCGGCAGAGTAAATAAAATTATTTGTACCTAATTACATCTGCATTCGCCAAGCTGCCTTGGCCAGGAAACAGAAAAAAGACCTTTGAGTCTTAGAGCCAATCTAGCACCTGCCTAACAGTCCAGTGTCCACCACACACGGTGAAGACTAAATTACGTCTTTCGCATTTGATATTGAACAATAACATAGCTGTGAATAACAAACTCACAGCTTTTGGTTTGACTCAAATGATTACCGAACAGAGTTGACTGTTTCAGTAGCAGACCCTCCGTCCATTAATCAGTAAGTGAGTTAAAGGATTCTACTACTGACATATTGAATTGATACATTGAATTTCGGTATTCTATACTAAAGATAGGATAAAATAACTGACGGTTTCATCATCAATTAAATACATGCTTTTTGGTTGCATTTTGATTTATGACCGTAGCAAACTATTTTGGAGAACATGTGTAAACTGTCACGATGCAAAAACTCTTAATACGCAGCATTCAATTAATAATACCTTGAATCGTTTTAAAAATTTCTTGTCGAATATTCGCATACATCTTATCGTATGATTGCTTCGCCGTTATCGAGTTTACTTCGCCGTCATCTTTGGCAGTATTTGAGCTTGCTTGTTGGCAGTCGTAAACGTTGCAGAGTCTGTCAATGGTCAAAATCAATTAAAAGTAGCACCTAAAGCAAAAGCAGTTTTGCATTATAAAATTGCATACCCTTCTTGATCATTTTGTGATACAAAGTTCTTCCATGTTGAAGGTTTAAAAATCAATGAAGAAAACAAGCCGTTAAATTTATTTCAAACACATCAAAACATAACTAATTACACACTAAAACTTAAGACTGCTAGCGCTATTCTACTTGAAGATATAATTACTTAAGGGGAACCAAGGTTATGTTCAGTCATCCACCAATTTGACGACGATCTAGAAGAGGGTTGAGGCCCTGAAGACAATCCAATAATATGGCATCATTAAGGGTTCTCATGCAGAAAACATCAATTATAAAAGAAATGCAACTTTGCATTTATGGGAACAATGCAGAACTACAGGTCTACAAGTGGCTAGATTGCTTGCAAATGTATATCATCGAGTAGAAACAAGGAAGGAACTTGCTCAGTTACTGCAGCCAAACCTAACGACATGTAGTTTCAGAACTTATAGTTCTGCTTTCTTCTTTGTCCAGCAACACTTGTTAATGACAGCAATGCTGTGTTGCAGTCACATAAAATTTTGTAT
Source organism: Trididemnum nubilum (assembly GCA_963965965.1). NCBI lineage: Eukaryota > Metazoa > Chordata > Ascidiacea > Aplousobranchia > Didemnidae > Trididemnum > Trididemnum nubilum. Next base: position 11,799,988 of record OZ014481.1, on the reverse strand, counting down.
GGATTAAAAACCAGGTTTTTTAATTCTTTGACATTTGACTACACTACAGCCATTGTTAAAATTAGCAAAGAGAAAACTTCTTTCAGTAAAAGATGAAGCATGACCGGGAAAGATCAAATTCAAATGTATCAGCGAGGCAAAGAATTACTTTATTAATACTTGTACAGCCACATTTGTATGTATTTTATGGCAAGCTTTGGTGCGAGTCTTAAAATAACTGGCACTTTATACAACTTAGCCAACTAATTAAAAAACTTTAAAAGTCTTTCGACTTACCTGCAAAATATATTTGTTGACAAACTAGAAGTATCTCGCTGTTCATTTAAAAAGGCTCTAATAGATGCATTTTTTACAACAGAATTCAGTAGTGTATCGAGCCAACTTTGTCCATTTTTTGATTGCATTAGTTGTAAAGCCTGTTCAACAATGTTCATTGTATAAGGTGTAGTTGATTCAGAATTAGATGTTGAAGAGTCTTTGGATTCAGTGCTAGTTTTAGACAAGCAGCATTTTTTTTCATACGGAAGAAAAGTATCTTCTTCTGGAAACTGATCAGCATCTGGTATCTTCATGAATACTGAGTCTAACCCATCAAAAACATTGGTCATATCAAGAGAGTTTGGAGAATTAACTGAATCATCTTTGCATTGTAGTTGCTGTGATTCCATGTTGAATAGCTGTGGGCTTTCAACTACATCCATTGTCAATAACGCAGAGTTGTTTAGAAATCTTTCTAACTGGTCCATGGTGTCACTAGAACTGAGAGGAAGTTCAATTTGTGGAGACGCTGGCATTTCATCAACAGCTCTTGAAGCCAAACGCTTTTTTCTTCGTCTCTTTGCTTTGAACTCTGATATTGATCTTTGTATCACGAAGGAATCAATATTCGATTCCGAAAAAGGAAATCCACACTACAGAATAATGTACGGATATGTTTCTATATATCCCTGTATGCAGTATTTACGAATTGCATGCAGCAATAAAATTTCGTTATACAATAATTCACTATACCAAAAATTTTAAGAACTTTGATAACCAATTACATTTCTCATTAAGAAAAATAACAACCAAAAAAGAGTAAAAAAATTGATTTCAGCTCATAACTTAGCTACTGTCAGATTTGTCTTAAAAGGCTAAGATAGCCATAGAGTTAAAAATTAATTCAATTTAATTTATTTCATCAAACTTTATTTTTTTGGTTGATTGTTTCTTTTAAAACAAAATACAATTGTTCAAAATAAAAAAATTATTGGCAAGGAATACCCTACCAGAAAGAAAGATGCAACTTATCGAAATAAATATCACAACTTGGTAGAAAAGTCGATCAGTAATCATGTGCATAGAGAATTTGTGACTGAAATGATCTACTTCCATTCCATTCCAGATCAAGCAAAACCAAAGATGATACAAATAGGTCCTAACAGTTATCCTGCTTGACATTTAAAATTGAACGATTCAACAATGGTAAGGAACTTACATCTTCATCAGCACATAAATATATTGCTTCCTGGAAGTTAATTTGATAATACTTTAATTTGATGATTTTTCCTGCTTGCTGGCATTTTGGACAGCATTGTGCAAATGCATCACATATATCAGAAGCTGAACGTCGTCTCAGGAATGAAGTGTCACCTTGTGGCACTAGCGCCATTGCACACGACTGCAAAACCGCAGTAAAAATATCCTAAAAATACTTGTAAAGATAAAAATGAGCTTGTGACAAATTTAATCTTTTGCAAGATTCTCTTTCATGAACCAATATATCATTTCTTGTTAGCACAATCAGAATTGCTAAAGTTTGCATAAATCCCGATTAGAAATTGTTACTTAAGCACAAACGTTGTAATGAAACTAGTTGAAAATAATTAAAAATTGAAGTATGAGCTAGAACAATCAAAGTTATAATACTTCCACACACACTTGTAAATGGTATATATAATAGAATTTATGTTGATACAGATAGCAGACACATCTATCTGCTTTCTGCAATACTTACTTAGCAGTCTAATATTGGCTAAACTTTGGCAACTTAAAATCATTTCTATTCAGTAAAAAAATTCAACATAATTTGAAAACAGCAATGCTGCAGCTTGAAAACTATATCCAACCCCTATTTAATATTTAGCATTAGTTTGCTACATTAGTTTGCCACAAATTTATCACCCAGACCAATGACACATTGTCAAATAAATATGTCACTTGCCCTTATGAATGTACTGCTGCATCTTATGCAATACAGTATATTGAAATTCAATTAATAAACATCTTACCAAACCAAATTTACTATGGTTTAGAAAGGATGTAAAATGCTTTTTGCGAAGACCAATGAGCGCGTCAGCAAGAGGAAACCTAAGGTCAATGAGCGAGATCGAGGCGATTGTAAAAGTTGTTCAAAATTCCCAAGTCCGTTCTCCAGTCTCAAATGTCAGCACAATCCATTAACACCTTCATTTAAGTAACAATACCAATTAACTTCTGCATGTTGGAGCATTACAATGAGTCAATAAGCTTGGTATAGTTGTGGTATACAGATATTTTGCAAAAAAAAACAACATTCTGATAACATTCAATGAATGTCAATGAACGCAATAGTTGATGCTAGCCAGATTTTGTCAATATTTTTGAATAACCAGCTTGATGTGACATTCAATACTGGTTCTGCAGCAAAATTAGAATTTTCACTATTTAACTTTAACAACTCCTGAGATAAATTACCAAAAAATTTATGATTGCATGCTAAACAGCTTTTCAGTTTCACTTTGTTTCAGGAACATCGTTTTTAACTCTGTTATTAGTCAACATCTGAGCTGAAACAAGATCATAGCATAAATTGCCGAATGTAAAATACTATCATAGTGATGTTTGACAAATAACTGATTGGAAAGTATTGACCAATTTAGAATTACATATGATCAACCCCAGCATATATGTTACCAAATGACCACATAATACTGTATATCAATTAATGGTTATTTATATTGATTGCCTTTCACAAGAATATCTACTCTAATTTTTCTTCAGCTTTGGAATAGACAATTTAACCTGGCCTATGGTACCTTTGAAACTTAGGTACCAGTATATACTAATAATCAACATTGATGTTGAATAATAGCACCTATAAAAGACAAAAAGTTTAAGACCATCCTTCAATCTGCGATTTTAATGTTATAACCTAAAATAACTTAGACAACATTAAACGTATTCAAACCAAAGCTATATTTATGACTTAAAAGATACAATTTAAGCACAAACCCAAATGACAAAGATTTTTTATTTTTTTGACAAACTTAAATATTCTTTTTTATAGTTTACAGATAATTTCTTAATAACTTCGTAATGAATGTTGTAGCAGAAATTCAAAACAAACACTTGAAACATCATTTTACGAAAAAGATTGCGCTAAGAATTAACTCTTAACAACATAAAAATGAAATGTTTTGTTTTTTCCACATAAAAGCACAATAACAGCAAAGCTTAATTTAGGACTTGTCAACATATCTCATAATATGATATCATTCAAAATGATCTGATGCCTGAACGTTCAATAATCATGTCTGATGTATTCAAAAATATTGACTGCTTATCAACATATCTGATATTATTACAATGCCCTAAAGCCTGCAATGCTGTAAGTGTGGCACTTAGTCAGAAACCTACAACTTGCTAGCTACAATATGCAATAATTCAATTTCAGGAAGTGGCTACTTTGATTCTAAAGGAAATATAGTATTTCGCTTCTGTCAGAGTTAGGGTAAGGGTTAGGGCTATTTTGGCACTCCAGGCAAAATAGCATCTAGGACTACACAGAGCTGGACAGCGCTGTTTTGAGCTTTTAGCTCTCATCGGCAGCCCTCAGCTTCTCTAATAAAGTTATTCCCCAGCTGGACAAGACTCTTGGCCGAACTGGATAAACCTTAAGGGTTTGCACAGCGGCAGAGGCTTTGTAGGGAATAAACGATTTTTCACTAGTGGTACTTAAAATAAACAAGTGAAAAAATCGCTGAACCCTTGCAGTACTTTGCCTCCAGAGGCAAAATCTGAAATAGCATGGGACTATTTTACCTCTAGAGGCAAAATAGCCACTGCATTTATGTGTTTGATGTGTTTGAATGTGTTAGTTTTATGTGTTTGAATCGCTACCATTGTCATCATCACATTTGAAGTGATTTTGTCTAGAGATGGGTAATGAATTTGACACAAAGTCAGGGTTAGAGCTAGATAGCTCTGGGGATAGTACTGTAGTATTACACATTAGTAGAGTATTTCTATGATCGCCTCTCTCAGCTCAATGATTTAATAATGCAGTAGTAATGTGAGAGATATTCTGTCTTTCTCTAATCAGAACGCAGTCCATCATGAAATTACTTTGCAGCAAAATCACTTACCTACTGACAAGATTATTGACAATTGTTTGAAAAATGTTTTATGTACAATATATACAAGAAATTTTAAATCTTAATCTACAGAAATTAGTAATAAACTTAAGAACTAACCCTTCAATTTTTAAAAGATAAATTTTGTAAAGCTTATAGTGGCAATTTTCAGAAAACATTTTTACAATACTGGACAGTTGTTAGGGTTAAAGTTTGGGTTAGCATTTTTACCTGTAAAAAATAATCATTGTTTTGCAATGAATAAGAGCCACCGCCTTAATTTTATAATTTTTGTAATAAACACATTTTGTAATAAACCCTAAAAAATTTAACCCTAATCCCAACCGAAACCTACAACTGTAATAATTAAAAGGAAGAGGCTTGGCGAATGTTCCATTTGCACAGACATTTTGAAATAAAGCCTAAAAAAACTAACCTTAAGCCCTAATCCTAACCTTAACCCTAATCCTAGCCCTAACCCAAAGCACAACCTAAACCTTAACCCAAACCTTATGTGTAATAATCAAAATGAAAATTTATGAAAATGAGTGACATCACTGGAATCTTTTGTCTATTTAACCGCGCGTGTTCCATTCGCCAAGTCACTTCATAATTTAAAATATACATTTGAAAAATGAGTGATGTCACCGTAATGTTTATTGGAAAAGGCTTGGCGCATGTTCCATGAGCACAGACATTTCATAATAAAGCCTAACAAAACTAACATTAAGCCCTAACCCTAATCCTAGCCCTAACTCAAAGCCCAACCTAAACCCTAACCCAAACCTGTAACTTAACTGAAATAATCAAAACTAAAATTTCCAAAAATGACTGATGTCACCGAAATCTTTGTTTATTTAACTGCGCGAACTTTCTGTGCACCAAGTCACTTCGTGGTTTATTCATTAACTATGCACATTCTGTGAGCCAAGTCGGTTCAAAAAAATTAAAAGCACAGAGCAATTAATCCGCTAAAAATATACAGTAGGCCTATACCAACACTGAACACCAGTGCACAGCCTATTACAGCATTAACTAACTCAAAACTACAGTACTGGGATATCGGTAATGCAAATCATGTTCAAATTACACCTGACATTTTTTTTTCTATTGAGGACAAAATAACAAACTTACCTGGAGCACATTCATTTTTCAAACTGTCCAAGTTGAAATTGGTTCAGAAAACACTTGAAATTCAATACTAAATGCAGAAATTTTGAAAATGAAACATCTTCTGATTGCAATTGTGCACCAGTCTACAGTACAGAGTACACTAAACCCAAAACCACTGGCACTAGCCTAGTGCCTACAAGTACCACCACCAACTGGAACTGGCCAGAAATGAATAGGAGCAAGCTAACCTACTTTCTTTTCCACTACCAGTCTGCAACAGGCAAGTGCAAGAGTTACACATAGAACCATACAGTACAGTATCCTACCGGTACTAGGTACTGAAATTTTTGAAAATGAAGCATTTTCTGATTGCGGTTGAGCACCAGTCCACTTGTCTACAGTACACTTACTGACTTAGGTAACTCAAAACCACTGGCACTAACCTAGTGCCAACCAGTACCACCAGTACTTAAATTGTAGGGGGATGCATCCCCCGTCGAAAGTGAGCATCTCCCCATCCATATTTAGCGTCCCCCAATAAGATTTAGCATCCCCCATCGAGACTGAGGCATCCTCCCATCCAGAGTTGAGCGCTGGAAGACCAGAGAAAAAATAGCCAGCCAGGACTAAAAGATCCTACAAATTTCCTGCCGCAAATGGTCCCAATTTCTTGCAAAAACCTTTACTTAGTTATTTTTTTTGGTCTTCATTCAATTTCGGCGACGGTATTGTAATACCGGTACAACATTTCCACTAAACTTTTTGTAAAGTTGGCCAAGGCTGCAAAAGTGCCCCCCAATGCAAAATTTTACAATTCAAGTACTGAGTACCACCATAACTGGAACTGGCCATAAATGAGTAAGAGCAAGCAATCCTACTTTCTTTTCCACTGCCAGAACTGAGTCTGCAACAGGCAAGTGCAAGAGTTGCACATTGAACCGTACAGTGCGGAAGCCAACCGGTACTAGCTGACTAAGTAGTAACTACTGTAGTTAGATAGTATTGTCAGAGCCTATTCTCATTTGGATTGTCGAAAATATTTCTTTGTTAATAGGGTTGTTAATGTTTGGAATGCGCTGCCAGATGAGATTGTCTCATCTGACTCGCTGTATAGCTTCAAGCGGAAAGTCTCTTCCTACGTAAGTCGACATGACATAACCTACTTTAGTACTAGTTAGTTGATCCCATTGGCTCTTAAATTGTTGTTGTTGAGCTGCGTTTTGTTTATTGCTGTAGCATAGTGTTTCTGCTTCCATTATTATACACTTTCTTGTTATTCTTTTAGTTTTGTACTTGTGTAATTTGAGTGTGAGTGTTTTTGGCATCAGTGCCGTCTAACACTAAAGTAAGTAATTAGATCTCGCTTTTTGTTTTGTTTTTTTTGCCCATTATTATTTCTATTGCTTGCCCACTATGTTAAGTGTTATACAGGTATATTTGTATGAAGGTTATGTCCCAACTTTGGAGTGACATCTTACAATTAAATTTCTTCTTTTTTTTTCTCTTTCCAGTATGTAGCCACATTGCCATTTTCTCATCTTTTTTTTTTTCCCTAAAATAAGACACACACGTCTGTATTTCATAATTCTAATATGCTTAATTTTTCATGTTGGTCTATACTGGTACCAGTATTAATCCGGAAATAATAAGGTTTGATAAATTGTTTGTGAAAATAACTGTTCATGATTGACTGAATGAAATGCAATTTGAAAATTTGGTATTTTTTCTCCTCATGATCACTGCTTTGGAGTATGCCTACCTTGCAAATAACCTACAATTTTGCATCTTTCTTGAAACATTTTGCCATGCCATAAATGAATGATTGAGTTTTGCATCATGTTACACTGACTGACTTATTTGCTGGCTTGTATGCATTATTATGGCATATGTGGCATCAAAGGGGCTATCTCTGATCTACACTCTTGAGTTAGTTGGTGATTGTATATATACTTCACCGTTAGTGTCCATGCTTCTGACATTTTAGCACATCTGTTTCTAGTGTTTTGCTCCTAGCTGCAGTAGGTTGATTGGCCACATGTGACAAAGAGTAAGTTTGGATTGGAATAGAAAACGTGTTGTGGCCATTTTAGCTACATTTGTTTTTTCATAACCTGACTAAGACCTTTTTGTAAAGCTGTGCCTGTAGTGGCATTTTTGTATTATTGTAAATTTAAGTGAACAGTGAGTGACACCTTCTTATTCGATGACATTTACTCCCAGTGGTTTATAGTGGTATCATATCTTTGACTAATGGTGTTATCTTGCATTACTATAATTTGTACTTTTCAATATTGCTAAGTCAATGATGTACTGACTGTGATCTAGCATTTCAAAACTGTTTAGTAAATGTTCTGTAGACTTTTTATACGAGTGTGTTTCTTGTTTTTTTTTCCATTTAATTTAAGATTTTGCTAAAGCAATTTTCATCAGAAAGCTTAAACCCACTATGATAGTAGGTTTTACATTAAAGCACATACTAATGATAGCTAGGTGCTTCTTGGTTTTTTCTACCTAGTGAGTGTTATCCTTCAATAGGCTATATCTAATCTTATTTTTGCTTTTACATGCTACTGTTATCTGCATTTATTGTATACTTACATTATCTCTACTGAAAAACTTTAAATCTTAATTTATCTACTGGCACTGCTCTCAATAATGGATGGTATTTGCAACCATCTCAAATTATGGTGATCTGATGGTGATGGTTTTGCTCATTTTGTGGAATACTTGTTTGCTCTGCTTCATCTTACACTTGACACCTGTTGCTTGAATCTTCATTTTGTTTTGGAAGGCTTTATTTCACCGGAAATTTTTATCTAGTTTTTTATCAATTCTGACTCAAATCAAACCTAAACTCAAACGCTTACTCTAAAACTATTCCCAAATGGAGCCCTAACCCAAACCCTAACCTAATCTTAACCCCTAAAAAAGCAAATGAAAAAAGCGAGGATGAATATTTCCCATTTTCGTTTTATTCTCTTTAACTTGAAAATTTTCGGTGAAATAGTCACTACCTTTTGTTTTCACCAATCCGATGGACAATTTGTGGTTTGTATGTGTTTTGCTGTGGTGCTTTTGCACTGGATCGGCTGCTATTATTATTATTATTAAGTAGTAACTAGTTAGATAGTATTGTCAGAGCCTAGTATCACTACTGACTAGGCGTATCCAAATACTATAGTACCCTGTCAGTAACAATACAAGATCGCTCTGTGGTTGTAAGCCTAACCTTATCCTAACCGTACTAGTTGGTTGTGAGCTTCAGCGCGCCAAGCCAAAAACTCTCAAGTCTCAATCATCAACCACGTGACCTCGTGCGGAATGGACCAGGTTGAAATTGTCCACCTGTTTTTTCACTCTGCAGGTGACCATGGATCTTAGAATCCATGAGGTGACAAGTGAAGTTTCTTATTTCGTTATTTTATTGGGCTCTTTTTAGTCAGAGATCTTGCGAAATGAATCCACATATTTAGTGGATTTTCGAAAGCTAGTTTTCTTTGTAAAATTATAATGTTTAAATTTAAACTACAGTACTAATCTTTTTCTGCCACATTGATCTTCAGAGATTCTTAGTACCGGTACGTTGTGTTGCTTGCTGTTCTTTTCGTTTATATCTTTATCTTTTTTGCAAATAATATTCAACAAAAAAAGTTAGACTTCAGTTTTTATACTAAAAATAACTTTTTTTCGAACTGATTTGTAATTTTCTCAAGCATTTGTCAAACGAAAGCAATAAAAATTTGTTCAAAGTATATAATCAATATAATAAAAAAGTACCAAAGTTGATTCAGTTCATCTTGGAAGTTTGGAACGTCATAGTTAATAAATTAATTATAACGTACGCAAGAAGCAAACTCTTATAAGTATTTAAAAATATTTTATGTTTTTACCGTTTGGTGTCGCATTAAATTGCTAAGCAACACAAAAAGCTTTTCTAAAAATTACTCAGAAAAAATGTCACTTAGTTTTGTTAAAGGTGTGCAGTATGGTCAATGTTGCTTGCCGTGCAACTAAACGCTACTAAAAGCACTTTAAAGACTAAAACTAGTAGAAGTGTAGAAAATGGTATAGCCTAGTGGTTGCAATAACATAAAAAACTATTGTACGAATTAATGAATTTGATTTTAAATTTAAACAATCAAAGAATACTGTAGTGTAGGTAGCGTGCAGAACTACAAAGCAACAAAGGGTCCTAGACTATGGTCAGGGCCCAGGGGTCATATTGCTACCAATAGCAATTGCAGTACTTTACTGTACAGATACGGTTTTAGAGAAAATAATGCAGCAAAATGAAGCGAAAATCAATAACGGAAAAAGGCAACACAATCGATAATTTAGTAATAGGCCTAAGTTACCTTTTCAAAAATATACAGTGCCATAATCTACGGTACTAAACCCGAATTCAGTTAAGGGGGTTTAGGACAAAAGCCCTTGAGAAATTGTTTCACGAAAGGAATAATGATTTAATGACAATTAAAAAAAAGTGGAATGACAATTTAAAAAAAAAGGAATCCATTTATTGTCAATATATCATTAGGCCTATTCATTTCGTGAAACAATTTCCCAAGAGCTCTTCTTGTCCTAAACTTTCTTTGAGCAATTTCTCATTTTTGAGCAAATTTAGACAGTAGTTTAAGCACTCTCGTCTTCGGAATCTCTTGTCTATGACCCTTGTTTTAGCCCCTCACAAAATTTTAATCTACTCAAACCTCCCTGTAGGTATCAAAAAAGTTTAATTAAATTATCATTATCGTAACTGCATAGTTACTGTGTCTCAACTCATATGGAGAAGGAGTAGAGTCAGAATTTGAGCATAAAAAGTGAAGATATGCACCTCTTATCTGCAAGTATGCACATCTCAAGTGCATTCAGAGCTATTTGAAAGTACTACATTTTTAACATTTGAAAGCCAATTGAAAAAAATTAAGTTGTTCAGTTCTCCTTTTGTTTGCAATTTAAGTCCTGCATTTAAAATCTTGCATTTTAGGGTTAAATTTTGTAAGTGATTTGGCCCAGGTAGTGGGAAGTAAAGTGCATTGCCTCCTGCAGTATTTTAGCAGTAAATAATAGTCCATTCAAAGATTTTCCTTTCAGATTTTTGTTTTTTTGTGAAATTGATCAGTTGTAGTAGTAGGCCTACATGTATGACCAGGGGGCCCAAGCCCACTCAATTCAAATTCAATAATTTCTTCATTGAGCATTTTCCCAAGCTAATAGTTTTTTTTCAAAAGTATTTTTTCACGTAAAAACTGGCGAGGTGGAGGTGAATTGTTATTGAAAAATGTACAGTAGGTAGTTTCGCCTACAAACCATGTTATTGCTCGAGCCGGATTTACATTGAGTTGAGCCCCTGGCAAATTGGGATTTTTGCAATATTTTCCTGCCAAATACAGGTGAAGACTAAAAAAATATTATCTGAATGTGGGGCTCCTGCACTGAGCCATGTGTTAATTATGTCCCTGGTTAATGCTTATTGCATTACATTCATAAAAAGGTAAGAAGAGAGCCTCAGTTAGCAACTTTTAGGAAAAAACCCTTACTTTCATTCGAGTTATTTGTTTAAATTGGTTGGCAGACATTAAATTGGGGCCATTTAAATATTATTGTAGGGAGCCCATTTAAATTACGGTAGTTGGCAAAAATTAAATTAAAGGGGCCAAGGCCTCCTGGATCAATATTATTGTTGAGGACCCATTTAAATTAGGACCATTTAAATATTATTGTAGAGGGTCCATTTAAATTAGTTGGCAAAAATTAAAGGGGCCAGGGCCCCCTGGATCAATATTATTGTTGGGGACTCATTTAAATTAGGGGCCATTTAAATATTATTGTAGGTGGCCCATTTAAATCAGTTGGAAAAATTAAATTGAGGAGGCCCAGGCCTCCTGGATCAATATTATTGCTGGGGGCCCATTTAAATTGGTTGGTAAAAATTAAATTGAGGGGTCCAAGCCACTGGATCAATATTATTGTTAATTACTGTTGCACGCCTGTACTGTTGTACGCGAAGATGCTACAAGAAACTGAAACTGAAGAAACAATAGTCTTTTTTGTGACATTTTTATGATTGGTAGCATTTCAATTGGGGGTGGCTCAAGCCCCTTGCCCCCCCTGGCTATGCCTATGGCACACGTCCATTTTTCAAGTACACATATGCACTTTTGTGGTGCACATGTGCACATTCTTAGTAGACAAGTGCACTTGTATAATGCTTATGTAACTTTCTTAATGCACGCGCTCATTTAGTACTCATGGTACACTTTGCAAGTGCATATACCACAAGTGCACTAAAATGTGCATCTAAAAAGTGTACATGTGCATGTCCCAATTCAGACATGCATGTTTCAAAAGCAAAAAGCAATTAAGAGCACAAGACAACACACTTTTGAAGTGCTCATTTTTTAGCCTACCAGTTGAGTTTCTTGATTAGCTACCAGCTTGTTTTGTTCTCTGTAGCAGCTGATTATGAGCACTTCAATACACTTCTGACTTGTGCTTTTGCAATCTATACTTTTAAAATGTGCACGTTTGACATGCTCATGAGCACTTGAGTTATGCGTAATTACACTTCTAGACTTTTGGAGATGCATGTCATGAGTTCACTGCAAGCACTAGTTTGCTAGTGCACATCATTAGAGCATGTACACGTTATTAGCAGGGCCTCAGAGAAAAAATTTTCCAGGGGGTACAAAGATTGATACCAGGCACCCAAATCTTATTGTGCCCCCCAAGCCTTATCGCGGCCAATGCCATTAAATCATTTTTTGTCGGATGGGTGTAGATCTTTATTTGAAAATGAGGGGATAACGATATTCGCATACAGTTAGGACCTATGAAAAACACAATTAGACATAAAATTGGTTTAAATCCAGCTAGGTGGTTTATGGCAGCGTTGTGAGTTCCCCCAGCGAGGCAGAGCCCTGCAAGCTTTAGCACTTTTTAATGTTTCTCAAGGGTAAAATACAGCATTTGATCAACATCCCAGCACCAAACGTGGTAGAATTGACGAGCAGAAAACGTGATATACATGACAGAAAGCATGTGAAGTGGGGGATGATGACATTGACGCAATATTATGCAATATAATGACTTTAATACTGCAAATCCAAATATTTTACTGATAAAAGTTTTAAGAAGTCATCTGCAATCATAGACTTCACAAACCCAAATACCTATTAAACTCATACAGATAGAGTGAGTTACTTAATGATAGTAGTATAGTATGTCAACTTTGACTCTGCTCTCTGAGGTTGAAATGCTGTTGGATCTCTAGAAATGCGGGCCCTCGTACATTGTTAAACCGTAGAATTAGGGCTCTCAAGTCAGAGAAATGTAGCAAAACCTTAATTTTGGTGCAAGTGTATGGCTTTTGATACATTTTTCTTTTTTTTTTAATCAAATCGGCCACTTTTGGATGCGCTAAAGGCTGTGTAGCAAAAATAGCGATTAATTACCAGTACTGAATAGGCTGACTGATATTTTTGCTGTAGGCAAGTTTGATTACGGTGTTATGGTGCGATACCAAAACTTAACACGGAAACCTAAACTCTTCCTGGCCTCCCTAGGCCTGGGCCCGGGTACGATGTACCCCCTGAATCCCAATCTTGCAGGCCCTGGTTATTAGTGCACTAGTGTTCAACTGCTCATCATTATTGTGCATGCATGCCATTGGTGCACATCATTTGTGCCCTAATGCGCATCATTATTCATTCATTTATTTATTCTTGACCACCACAGCAGTACCTAATGCATAGTAACACAATAATAACACTCAGAGTCAAGAAGAGGAAGTAGCGACACAATATCACACAATTAGACATGCAGAGGATATTGAGGACAAACAAAAACGGTTTTTGTTTGCGTGGTTGCTACAGTGCACGTATTAAAGAAATGCACACATGCACTAGAGAAGTGCACTAAATGTGCTCAAAACTTGATTTAGCCTCTGTAACTCATTTCAATATCCAACTTGTTCATGTGTATGAATCAGGCACTTGTTCTTGAGTATGAATCAGTCTGTCTAACCATACCAATGCGGAACACCCTTTTTTATTTCATTTACTAAAAGCATCGCAAACCTAATTATTTTCCCTAAAATTTTGAACTAGTTGTTTACTTATTCAAAGCCTGACTCTAACTCTGATTGTTATTCTAAAAGTAAAACCTGATGCGATAGTTCTAAGTTGAACTGAAGCTTACAACTAGTTTTTAATATTTCATTCTGTTTTTTGAATAAGTACCGTACTTTACTGGTGAAACTTTGGTAAAAAATTGGAAACGTATTTCATCTAGACTGAGACTAGCCAAATGCTTGGACAGATTGGATTTGAGATGATAGATTTAATCTACATTCTAACCAATAATAATAAATATTATAATTGTAATAATAACACTAATAACCAGATAGTGACACCGCAAGTGGTATCCTGGAACTTCGCGAAAATATCTAACTTTACTGAACTAAAGAACTTTACAATTGCGTTAGGCGTGTTTATGGTTGTGAACAGAGGTGTGCAAAGCGCAATTAGATGTGCAAAGCGCAACTTCCGCAACCTCCGCAATTGCGGAAGTTGCGTTGCGCTTTAATTTTTTATTTTGAATGATTGCGGAAGTTGCATTGCAAAATATTAAATATTTAAAATTTGTTGTGCTTTGATTGCGCTGCGCTTTTAACTTTTTTCGATTGATAGCGCAATTGTAATGACTAAATTTAATGTTATTCCATTTCGATCATTATTATTGATGAATGTCGGCTTCTTTTGCAAATTATTTACTCGTTTTCAGTCTAAAATTGCAAAAATACGGTATTTGTCTTGTATTGTGAAATTTCAATTGCGGAAATTAGGTTGCACTTTCATTTGGTACAAAAATGGCGTTCCGCAATTGCAAAAGTTGCGCTGCACTTCAGAAGTTAAAAAAATTAAACTGCGCATTTTGCGCTGTGCTTTTACTGGTTGAAAAGATTGTTGTGCTTTGTTGCTCTGCGCTTTTGATATAATGTTGTTTGTGCCCACCTCTGGTTGTTGATAGTTAGATCTGAAATACTCTGCTTTTGAATTTCATAATGTTCCATTAACTTGATTAGGTTTGTGGTTAACGGCTTTCAAAGTTTTGCGTTGAATTCCAGTCTGTACTTTTTGTAATTAAAAGCATGATTAATCAGTAAAGTACTAAAAACTATAGGATACCAGTAAATTAACTCACAAATATTGTTGACCGCTAACAAGCTATTCTTGCCGTCAACCAATAAGTCTTATCTGCTTGAACTTCGATTGGTTTTGGGTCTTTGTTCTGACAATAGCTACAAATTATTGTCCATTTACAATTATGTTGACAGATGAGGGTATTAAAATGATGGCATAGAGAAAAAGCTTTCAGCATAAAACGATCGATTTAGTAAATTCTCAGACAAGAATGACAATCGGGAAACAATAATGCTTATATAAGTACTGAAAAATTGGAATGCGAATAGCTTACAGAGCCCATTTGGCATGGTCTCTTCAATGTGGTCATCAAATTTTGTTACCTTTGATCTTGGATTCATATTAACCTATCCAATAGATTTAATTTGTTTAGCTTTTGTAATTAATGGGAGCAGGTGTCAACATAATTGGAGGACCCCTATAGTATGGCATCCCCCAAATTTTTCATGTTATCTTTTTATCTATGTTGAAAATTTCATTTTTCTTTAAGCTAGTGTGGTTAAAATTTTTAAAGACATATTTGATGAGGACTACCTAATTGTGGCAACTGAAGTTAGTCATAACTTCATCTTTCCTTTCTATTCTGAATCTTTCTTATGCTTAGCTTAAATGGTTGAAAGTTTAAAATTTTTGAGGACCTAATTGAGGGAACCACATTTTGGTACCCCCAAATTTTGTCATATTATAACTTTCTGGTATGTTTACCTATCCTGAAAATTACATGCGTTTAACTATATAGACTGTTTATTAGTAAAGAGTTTGTGGCCTAACTTAAATGGATAAAAACTATTAATTTTGGCAGTGCTGTTTGAGGAGAACCTCCCTATTGTGGTACCTCAAAGCTTCGTCAAATTTTATCTTTTCTTCACATTTGTCTATCCTGAAAATTTCATGTGTCTAGCTTGAGCAATTAAAAAGTTTAAATTAAATATGATGTATCTGTTACATATATTTACCTATTCTGAAAATTTTATCAACCTAATTTGAGTGGTTCAAAAAGTTTAAATTTTGGCTGCCCTATTTGAAGGGGACTCCCTCATTTTTGTATTCCCAAATTTTATCTTTTTATGTTTGCCTACCCTGAAAATTTCATGTGTCTAGCTTAAAAGATTAAAAAGTTTAAGTTTTAGCGGCCATGTTGGAGGAGGACCCCGTTATTTTGGTACCCCCAAATTTTGTCAAATTTTATCCTTCCCTTACATTTACTTACCTTAAAAATTTCAGTGGTCTAGCTTCAAAGATAAAAATGCTTGAATTTTGGAGAGCCCGTTTGGGGGACTCCCCCATCGTGGCATCCTCGATTTCATGCGGGCACCAGTACTTTTGGATATCTATAATAGCTCACAGTATGATCCATGTGCGTTTTGTGGGTTAAAAGTAGATAGTGATAGAAGAAAAAAGAAAAAAATAAAAAAAAATTTTTATCTAAGGCGAAATAAATGAATATAACCATGATCAAGGTCGTAAGTAGTATGTTCAAAAAGCACAAACTTTTTTTCATTAATGTCGGTAGTTACCGAGATATACCGGCTTAAAATTGTCCACTTTTTGCCGATTTTTGGCCTCTGAAATCGCGATCACGTGACTGGGCGCCCCCAAACTTGGTGTGCATTCAGTCTCTATCTGCACCCAAGTTGTGTTCAAATTTCAGCATTCCACGTTTAGCAAATTTATAGCTATAAGCGAATTGATAAATTTTCGAGACAAAAATGGCAGTTTTTTTCTTAAATTTAGAGTTTCTAAATCACAATCACGTGACCTAGATTCCTCGATGATGATGCTTTTAATTATTGTCATGTTATATCCTTAATTTAACTTCCTATGTTTAACCGTTTTTTAGTTATAAGTAAATCAATAAATTTCGCTGCTCGTCTATAAAAATGGCCGAGTTAAAACGCTGGTCCTACGCACGCGCGAAGTCCTCACTACAATAACTTTTTATTATTACATTGATTCAGTACAATTTTGCATAGGTAAAAACCAAAATAAATTCAAGCACCATACCAAATTTCTAACCATCTGCAATGAGTTCCAAATCAGTGTAGGAAGCAGATTATATAACCTGACAACAAATTAACTTCTTGTTGCATCCAAATTGCTTGGTGTAAAATTACTCTGACTTATCTTCCGAATTATTATAATTTCATGAAACAAGATTTTAAAGGTGTATTCGGTAGGATTCTAGGATACAGCATTCTGTTAATCACGGCAACATTTTTGAACTGGAAAGTTAACTCAATGTAAAAGTTTGGGTTAAGGATGTACCACTACTAAGGTTATAGTAACATAGCTGTGAGGGTGACCGTTAGGTTTGTTTGTTTAAAGGTGGATTTACACAGTATCCGTTTTTCGTCCGTTTTTTTACATTTTTGCTTCTTCGTGAAAAAGTATGCGATTTTTCGTCCGCATTTTTATGTGTCCATATTCGCACAAACCAGACAGTCACATACTAGACAAAAGTTTTCCAAAAAAATTTTTTTGTAAAGGGGTACGGCTCTATTTTGAAATATCGCTCTTATCGTTCGTACACAAAATTTTTATCTATATATAACAGTCTACTTTGTGCGGATATGGACGAATAAAAATGCTGATGAAAAAGCGCATACTTTTTCAAGAAGCAAAAACGGACGCTGCGTAAATTCACCTCAATGTGTTATTGTTTAAATGCTGAAGTTCTGTTTCATGTGTGGTTTGTTGCTCAACGTAGTGCGATATTATATTTCCACAAAACTAAAACAAAACGATAAAGTGATTAAAGTTGTTTTGCTTTGCAGTACAGCAATAGTGTAAGTTAATGCTTTGGCCCACTCGTGTGTGTGTCTTGTCTTAAATGTTCGAATAAAAATGGCAGCTGCAGCAGCGAATGAAATAAAAGAGAAATATGTCGTGTTGTGTAATCAACGCGGTGTGCGACCCCATGACTACATCACAGCATCACTGAAAAAAATCGCAACGGATACTTTCATCAGTGCATCAGAGGACTTGAAAATTGACCTGGCTGGAAACAACAAGTTAATGACGAACATACGGCTAGATGATGCTGACATTGATGTGCTTTGTCAGATTCTTAGCCGTAGCACAGCGTTAAAGTCGCTTGATTTAAGATACAACCATGTTTCTGATAAAGGAGCAAAGGCGGTAGCTAAGTTAATCCAAGAAAGTCCATCCCTAGTTGAGCTAAACCTGATGTGTAACGAAATAGAAGAAGGGGGTGCTTCGAGCATTGCAGAAGCTTTGCAATTATCAAAAGGGCTGCGATCTTTGAAAATGAACGGAAACAAAATTGGAAATAAAGGAGGAATGTATTTTGCACAAGCTTTGCAAATAAATAACCGACTGAGAGAGTTGGATTTGGGCGATTGTGATCTGAAAACCGAAAGCATTATTGCGTTAGCGACTGTTTTGCATCAAAACAAGCATCTAAAATCACTAAACATGAACCGACCTTTGTTGTTTTCATTACAAGATGAAGTCACGATCCATGTCGCGAGAATGCTTAAAGCCAACAGAACATTACAAGCGATTCATTTGAGTAAATTTAACTTAGGAGATTTTGGAGTCGAGCGACTTTGTGAAGCGCTAAAGGACAACTACACTCTTGCGTACCTAAACTTATCTTGTAACCGAATCAGCCGTGACGGCGCTGCCACAATTGCTGGTTTACTTCGGCGAAACACGCCCTTGGAGATCCTTGATCTTAGTTTTAATCGAATTGAATCTGACGGAGCAAAACACATCAGTTCCGCCATCACTTCTTCGAACAGTAACTTAAAGGCCTTGGTGCTTACTAGCAATTGCATTGACGATGATGGTATTGTCGCATTAGCAACAGCTTTGGAAACAAATTACACTCTCACAAACGTTTATATTTGGGGAAATAAGTTGGATCATGCTGCTTGCACCTCCTTTGGCACGTTGCTTCGAGTTAAAAGAATAAAACCAGAGAACACCGACGTAAAACCCTATGTTGTTGACGGGCAAACTTACCTGGCTGAATTATCACATGGACTTAGAAGGTTCTATTATTGGACTCCGAGTTACGGACCAGATGTTGTGGGGATGCCAGACGATGAATGATTTTTTTTTTTGCAACTTCACACGTTGGCTTAAGATAACGTTTGCCATAAGCAGTGGTTGCTAAATCTGTTACTAGACACATCTGCTTCCAACAAACTAATTTGAAGAGTGCACTGTAAAGATTTCCAAAGTGTTCGTTGTGCTTCAAACAAGCCTTACGCCTTATAACTTATTCGAAAATTTCTGACACAGACCTCTCACGCAGTGCGGTCGAATAAGTGTATCACTGTATTTTTGTATACGTTTGTTTGTGTTGTTTTGTATTGATCCTATGCGCCCGCTCTGTATATTTTATTTTTTGAGTGTAGCATGAAATCTTATTTTGCTGAGTTTCAATTATAAGTGCAGTGCATTTTTTGCCTACAAAAGCATATTTTGCAAAGTTTTCCGTTTCACGCAAAAAGAAAACTTTTACAAGATAAGTTGTGTGCTGTTTTCACTGGGGACTGGGAGGATTTATTTCTCTTTGACGTGGTTTGAAAATGGCGATGCTTTGGAAAGGGAGAGAAAAACAGTTTTAAAAATTCGGTAAACTTGTTTGATTACTCAAATTTGAAAAACAATTAAACATGCGAAGAGCGAAGTTTAAATCCCTAAACAGCTAGCCAGCAGTACCCCCCCCCCCCCCCATTGGCCTGCTCATCAAATTGCAGAACGAGAAAAATACCACGTTTTTAGCACTTCTGAGACTGTTTTTTGCTCTGGAATAGACTCAAAAAACGACTTAAAGCATATTTTGAAGCGTTTAGTTGGAGGGGCTAATTTGTCGAAAATAAAACTCATAAATCAGAGAAAACTGGCAAAAAATTGGTATTCAAATTATTGAAAAATGCTTAACATAGGTTTTATCAAAAAAATACTCCGTATTAGCTCAGGAGAAGGGGAGACGGTTATTCAGTATTAGCTAATGACCAATCAACAATCACTTCTTTCTAACTTCCTTCTATTAGCCCCTAATTTTACCTTTCTCAATAAAATATAGACGAAATAGATTGCCGGTACTCCTTGAGAGTTTTATTGAACTACCAGTACTCCTTGAGAGTGTTATTGAACTACCGATACTGCTTAGGATTGCACTTTATTGACGGGGGTGCCGATCTTTGTTGAGCATTGGGAGGGATAATTTTCAATTTTGCCCTATTTTCAACATTAGGGGGGATAAACCTCGACCACGATTTTGTTCAGGAGAGCAAATTAAGTGAAGACCAAAAAAAGGTCTTCACCAAAAATGGAACACTTTTTCCCCTAATTCAGATGAAGACCAAAAAAAAAGGTCTTTACCAAAAATGGAACACTTTTTTCCCTAAATTCAGGTGAAGACCAAAAAAAAAGGTCTTTACCAAAATTGAAACATTTTTTCCCCGAATTCAAGTGGACACCTACGCTCAGATGCAAACCATAGTCAAATTATTCGGGGGGATGCAGATGTAGACCATACTCAAACTATTGGGGGGATACAGTCAAATTATTGGGGAAATATATCCCCCCCGGGTTTTGGTAACCCTGTTTATTGAATTACCGGCACTCATATTTTTCACTGCTAATTTCTATGACACGTTTCAATAGCATTAATTTTTATCAAATAGCCCTAAAATTAAGTTATTTTTCCAAAAAAATACAAATTGTTGATCGCTGGGGGCTCCGCCCCCAGATTCCTGCATAAATCGGCCAGTGACTGGGGGCTTCGCCCTCCATACCTTCGTATGTTTTATGCTTAAGTTCAGAGGTGGAATCCTCGAGGACGTCCTTGACCACGAGGACACATTTTGAAGTCCTTGGCCTTGGTCTCGAAGGTCAAGTTCTTGGATTCAAAGCCTCAAGTCCCCCACAATTGCCTTGTTCTGGGCTGGAGGACAGCACTATTTTTTAAATTGTTAAAACCAGAGGTGAAGTCGAGGACACAAGGCTCGAGGCCAAGGAAAGCCCTTCCGAGGACAGGCCCTCACGAGGCTAAGAACACAGGCGCAAGTGCTCTCCAAAAAAAAGGTCTTTAAAATTTTTTTTCAGGCGTTCTGAAGAAAAAAATTCTGCAAAAACATTTTTCAGGCGATCTCCAAAATTTGAAGAATTCAAGAAATACTGCTGTCCTCGAGCCGAAGACAGGGCAGTTGTCGAGGATTTGAGGCTTTGCGGCCAAGGCCAAGAACTTGACCTTCGAGGCCTTGGCCAAGGACTTCAAAATGTTCAAGTTCGAGTTCGATTTATTATTTGTCGCTTGGATGCAATAAAATACACACTATACATAAACGTAATTTGCAAAAGCAAAACAAAAATAACTTTTTTCACGACCGGAGACTGGAAGGGACCTGTTACGGTCATCTAGTCAAACAGCCCCCGATTATGCACCTTTTGCTCATAAGAGCTTTAGTCTTACGAGTATTGGAAGTTATTGTTATCAGAGAGATATGATGAGACAATTCTAGTAAAAATTCTAGTTAAATGTTGTTAAGAAGAACTGCTTAGAATCAGATTTAAACTTAGAGAATGAGGAATTTTTGATGTTGTGGGGAATAGAATTCCAGGTTTTGACACCCTGGTATAAGAAAGATTGTTGCAGTTTTGTAGTTTTCATCAATGGAATAGTAAACATGAGGGAAGAGGAACAGCGGGTAGGGCGGGAATGTCTGACATTGGACTTTGAGAAGTATTGGTTTAGGTTATATGGATGTTGTTTATGGTATAAATTAAACATTATTTTACCAACTTCATAAAGGTAAAGTTTGTTCAGTTTCAAGACCTTTAGATTGGTATATGAAGAGTTTGCACTGGAATTCCATTTTGTTTGGGTAACAATTTTAACGGCTTTGTTTTGGAGAACAAAAATTTTGTGGAGATAAGATTTATAGGTAGAACCCCATATGGGAATTGCATAGAGAAGGTGAGGATAAATTAATGCATGATAGAGTTGCAATAAAATTTCTTTGGGGAAATAGCATTTAAGTTTATTAAGTATACCTACTGCGCAGGCGATTTTACACTCAACAAATTTGAGATGAATGTCAAATTTAAGGTTTTCGTCAATCCATAGTCCCAAGTACTTGACATTGCTATTTACAGCTATTGGAAGACCATCACATACTATTTTTGGTTTTTGTGTGGCAGTCTTAGCTCCTGGAGTTATAACTAAAGCACTAGATTTTGTAGCGTGTGTCCTCGAGGCCGAGGACGTTCTCGAGGACTCCACCTCCGGTTAAAACTTTGTAGATCGCCCGAAAAAATTTTTTGAAAACCTTTTTTTATTTGAAGAACGCTTGCGCAGTCTGTTCTTGGAAGGGCTGTCCTTGGCCTTGGATTTTTTTTTTGTGTCCTTGGCCTGGGCCTCGAGCCTCGTGTTCTCGACTAACCTCTGCTTAAGTTGCACCAGTTGCTCAGTAGCCTCACAAAAATAACACATTTTTGTACACAAAAGATTTTAATTTTTGGTTTAAGCACCTTTTTGGTTTAAGCACCTTAACCCGGTGGTAGCCTATGTGGCTCCCCCCAACTATGTCAAAATACTTGTCTGTTAAATATCTACTGATATCAAATAAAACTAGCACTCTCGCTTGAGCCGTTCAAAAAATTGATTTTTGGGAGCCCCATTTTTGGGGGATTCCCGGTGCAGTTGCCCAAAAAAAATTTGGGAGAAAATATTGCGTTTGCAGCTCAATAACTTTACTTAAAAATTAGATTTCCGTGTTTTGTGGTTTAGGAGAAGAAGAGCGTACAAAAATTAGGAAGAAAAAAACCGAAAAAAAGAAAAAAAAAAAAAGAAATAAACCTCATCGCGGCCAAAAGTGGGTTGGTTGGAATGAAAAGGTATCTTAAGACATACAACCATATAAATTATTTTTTACTGTAGGCCTACTTAAGCCGTTTTTGATTGAGACGGTTTTTTACGCCGAACTTGCGGGGCGGTTTTCGGGTTCTAAAAATAAAGTCACGTGACCTATTGCCTCGAAATTTGATACAAACATACAACTCATTAATCTCAAGCTGCTGCCAAAATTTCATGTAGCTAGACCAAATTGTTCTTGCTGAGTTATAAGCAAAAGTCTGAAATTTCGCACTCGTTAGTTGGAAAATGGGCGAGTAAAAATATAGGAACACGCAACGCGAGCGTCGGTCGTTCCAATTATCTCCAGTCAATTCCAAATTTCGGCCAAAAATCGGCACTACAAAATGACTAGCACTTCTTTTTTATTTCTTTTGTAATCGCTTAAAATTGACCGAAAAATGACGCAACGAATCGGCGAAGAACTTTTTTTTTCTTTGACGGTCTTCACTTAAATTTGGCCGAGAAATATCTCAACGAAACGACGAAGACCTTTTTTTAAGTTTGGTCTTCACCTAAAAACTTGGGTTATTTGCGTACGCCTCCTGTTGAAAATTCAGCTCTGTAATCAAAAAAGGTTGAGAACCACAGTTCTTATAACAGTAAAAGTGGCAGGCGCGTAACCAAAATTTTGTTGGGGAAGAAGGGGATTGAACCATAAGATTTTTTTATTCTAAAAATGCTTCAATTGGACAGTGTGCTAAACAGACTAGTACAACTCAAGAGCATCAAAAACGTCCAATTTTTCTGTTTTTTCGGAAAACATGGCAATGTCAACGCTATTTGGATCATATTTTGCTTGTTTTTAGAGCCGTTTGGAAGAACTGAAGTGCCAAGACTTGGAAGTCAGTTAAAGAATTAATTTGTCCAGCACCTTCAATCCCCTCTTACAAAACGGCTAAATGTGGTAAATTTTAGACTATGCTTCATTAAAACCACGGTTGCAACTATTTTTTTTGCTGAAAAATTAGCTTCCATAACCAGTCCGTTAATTAAGATTTTTGAACGTTAGCGGAACCGCTAATGAAAATGTTAGCTTAGATGATAAGCGGATTAGCGATTTGCACCCACCTATGCCCCCAACTATTCTTTGTCTCCCAAACCCAAAATGAATGAAAAAAGAGGGTTTACCAAAATTGGCTTGGTCACGTGTTGTGATTGAAATGGTTTCATTCTAACCTTACTCTTTTGAGGAAAGTTTAACCAGTCATACTGTAGCTTTGGAACGGTATTGTAGAGGAAAGCTCAAAGTTAGTGAAGATGGTCTTGCAATCTTTTAAAACCTCTTGAGAGAAAACCGAAAGAAAGGAAGTGGGTAGTGTTACGTACTTAAGTACTTAACGCCCATAAAGAGAGCAAAAAGTGAGCGCTCATTTACTCTTTAATTTTTTGAATTAACGTTAGGGTTTGGGTAAGATTTAAGTTAGGGTTAGGATTAACATTAGGGTTAGAGCTAGGGTTAGAGTTTGGATTAGATTTAGGGTTGGGGTTAGGGCTAGTATAGCGATTTTCTTATTTTTACGTCACGTAACAGCAACCTCTGTCGAAAAGAAAACTACGACTTAAATGCTTTTTTGAGATTCACGATACACTAATCCACTGACTCTTAAGTCAACAACCGTACAACGATGGTACAACTCCGCATTTTTTTTACTGGTATTTTCTTTACTAAATAAGTCAGACTCAAAATATATTTTGCATTGGAAACCTAAGTTGTCATCACGATTACAGAAGCTTTCATTGAGCATTGATAACACGTTACCAATGGTATTGGTAGACGGTAGGATTCATATGAAGTTGGCTTATGCTCAGAGAATTGCCCGTACGTTATTAACCTTATGCAATTACCCTTATGCATAGCACAGTTAAAAATGATTTTATGTTAAAGGCCTAGCCTAGGGCTTACTTATTGGGCTATTGGAACACAGAACATGCATAACCATTCAATTGCATTGCAGACTGCAATGAAGAATGATAACCAATGGTCACACTCACAGTCTGCACTGAAACTCACTATAATTAAAATATTAGATGGGAAACGCTTTACTGCTGTAACCTGACGCATCCTGAAATGAAAACGTTTCATGGTGGAAAAAAAAAATATCCACGATCACTGATCACAAAAGGTAAAAAAAGGTCTCCACGTCTGAATAAAGAGTAAAAAAGGTCTCCACATCCCCCGCATTGATTTCTCCTGCAGTTTAATTACTGGTCGTATTGCAGCCTGCTACTGTGCTCACAGTACTGGTATCACTAGGCCTACTCACTATTAGTCTTCCTATCAGCAGTGCAGTACTTAGCTAGTTCTTTTATGTAAAGAGCCTGTTAGCTATTTTTGCTAAACAATCAGACAATACTAAAACTAACCTTAACTATGTAAGCATAACTTTAATAGCTTAACCCCAACCCAAACCAGAAACCCTAAACAGTAAATTAACCTTAACCCTAATAACTACCTAGTCCTGTAAGTGTAAAAATAGCCACCTTGTAGAAGTTGAAACTAAGTTACTGTGCAAGCACCAAACAGTCTACATCGTGTAGAAGGAGTAAACTGTAAAGTGTAGGAATGGCAAAAAAAAGATTAGGTAACTAATGGAATAGGAATGGTACAGAGGTTAGGCCTACTGTTAGTTTACAGAATGTAATATTTGATATTATAACCAAAACTTTATTAGACCTACCTTACTGAACTTGACACTATCTCAGATCTGACTATCAGAACTTCACTGGTTGCAAATTTCTTTCTAATTCACTAGCCTACTGTAATTTAAAAGGTTCAGAATATATAGCACTAGCAGAGAAGACAAGTTTAGGCAGTAGGATTGCGCTTGCAATTTCAACTGTCAACCAGTAAATGCTTTTTTTAAGTAGGTATGATAGGTGTCATCTTTCAGCTAGTAATGACAATGATTGGGGTGTATAATATCCACCATAGTTAACATTAAGTTTGGGAACTCAAAAAGATAAAAAGCAATTTTTGAATCTTTGATATGACTTAACTCCGATTTAGAAATCCTCCACTGTTTCTCAGTTCTAGTACATTAGACTGCACTTTTAAGTTTACAGATTAGTCTCCTGGTGCCTTGCACATGGTCTATCAATTCAATGAAACATACCAATATAGAGCTGCCTAGTTTTTTCCTATAATTGTTATGCTCTGTATGTGATTGTGCATTTCTGTGACTTGTTGCAGTAGTTTTGCTATTTATGTCTTTACTCTTGTCTTACTTAGTGTAACTGATATTATAATTTGCTTTAGTGTTCTTCTAAACTGGTTTTGTTATATTCTTATGTTTAACCGGTTTGAGATCCTAAGCTTGATTCCTACCCAGATAAAAACTGTTATGTATATACATGCTGTGTTATTATTATCTGTTATTATACACTTATAAAGTAGTTCCGTAAAAAAAAATATTAAGATCTCTCAGCATGCATTGTATATAATCAAACTCCACATATTGTAATAGAATATGCATGTATGCTTAAATCTAGGAAAAATATACTGCAAAAAAGAAACAAATTATTTCTTCAGTTGATTGTTGAGTTTACTTCAAATGAATCATGTTGAATGCAAAAGACAAAAATTTGCAAGCTTTGAAACTTAGTCATTTAATGCAAGTTGAAGAATTTCATAAAATGGTGCTTGCATTGCACAGGTTTAAAGAAGATTTAGCTGTTAAAGCAATTACAGGTATGTTTAAATTACAGTATACTTTTGTCCTTAAGCAGTTTTCATTAAGGTATCATATTGCATATACTCGTATAATAAGAAAAATGATCTAACCCTAATTTTTATTTTATTTTGGAAAATATAATTCTTACCCAATCTTATGCAGAGATGGGCAGTATTGAGATACTCTTATGTTGATACAGTATCAAATTATCATTGATCAGATATATTGTGTATCGGTATTTTTTAACATGATGCCAACACAAAAGTTTAAGAGATATTTTTTCTATAAAACCAATACACAGCAGCTTATTGCAACCAGTCTGCAACTCAAAAAGGGGTCAGGTTTGTTGATTCGTTTGTTCACCAAAAAACTTATCTGCAACGTGAGCTTGAGTACTGTAAATTGTAACTTATACTTGCATTTTATTCAATCAACAACAATAATTTCATGTATATAACGGTGAAAAAGCAATTGAATTTGTTATGTTGTCACTGATTTTTTCAGTTAATGTTCGTCTCTGGAACAAGGAGATCTAGGGTTTGGATTCTATTCCTTTGCCATTCAAGTAGGTCAAACATGTTGCAAATGGCTTTGCACTAGCTATGCAAAATTTTTTTTAACTTTGCTTAACAGGTGCCATCATGTGTAGATGGATCTTGCTCACTTAAAAATATTATTTTGATTTCAAAAAAATTAATTGGCTGTCAATTTTGTTAAAACATTTTATCAAAAAAGTTTTGCTAACTTTGTGTTCTTCAATTTGCAGCATACTATAAATTGCCAGCAAATTAAATCATTTTAAGGCTGGTGATTGTAAAGTCAAACTGTCAATGTTTTATTTGTTTGCTTGTGGTTAATAGTGCCCAAATATTAAATTGAGCCTTAATTTTAACTACCAGCCAGCATAAAAAAGTTGGGCTAACTACATCAACTTAAATTATAGTAATTTAGAATATAATAAGTAAAAAGTTAAACATAAAAGTGGAGAGGGAAATAATTTGGTTATTTATAGCACAGGTATAAATCGATTGAATGATAACAAGTTTGCCTTTAGAATGAGAGGTCTAGAGCTCATTCTTGAACCACCATTGGTCAAATTGAACGCAATGTTGTCAAAGGCTTGCCACTGCTGTTACGTTTCTTCAAAAAGAAGGCTGTATTGCTCACAGGCATAATGACCTATGAACACAGGTCCAGCCAACTCTTCGCATGTTGTTGCATAATTACAGGGAGAAAAATGCAGATTTAGTTGTTTAGAGGAAAATATTAAACAAATGGTAAATGAAATGGAATTAAATGAGAAATAATTGTAGAACTAACCCACCAAACTGTAACATATGAATTTGAAATAATTTTTGAACTATATTTCTGAAGTTGAGAATGCAATATTTTTGATTAAATGTGTTTAATAGATTTACTGTAAAAATACTGTAACAAAACCAATGATCATAACCCTCAGATTAGCTTGCCTATCTTTGCTGTATTTATCTACTCCACTTGTTCACATTTATCTTGTTCACAATTTCCAAAGATTTTCAGATCGCAGCTTTGTTAGTGCATTTGAACTTATTTTTATCTTGAAATTAGATTAGACTGGAAAATGTAACTTCCAAAACGCAAAAAGACCACCGACCACCATAGCAATAGATATTTCCTTACAATCAGCTCAACAACACCAATACGTGTTCTAAAAGCAAGTGAATAAAAAGAAATGTAAATTACACCCAAAATATTAACGGACTTTATTAACTTCCATTAATTAAAGCTGAAAATAACGGATTAACGTTAATGGAGGTGTGAAGTTTGTTAACGGACTAGTGGTTAACGAAGCTAATGTTTTGCATTAACTTGCCCACCTATGGTCATATCACATTGGTTGTAAATCATGCAGAAGATATTTAAAGACATAAAACACTTTCGCATTGTAAATTGTTAATTATTGTTCAGGTAGGCTTGATTAAATCTAACGTAAACTTCAATTACTCTTACCAGTTTAATCAAGCAAATGATTTTAGAAAACTTGCTCAAATCTTGGTTGAATCATGTCTTAAATAGACTTTTACCAATCATGCATATTCATGCATGCTTTTACCAATCATGATAGCTTTTTTAATGTGACTGCAAAAAAATAAAAAAAATCAAATGCATGCAATTATATGATATGGGCATTTATGTAAGAAAAAACACATGATCGATAAAAAAGGCATACATTGACTAATAATGTAAAAACAATCATGCTGACTTCTTGTGACATGTTCTGCCGGTTTTGTATCGTATTTTTCGTCTAACATGTAACAGTGTAAACATGTAATTTAACCAATAAGAGAAAAAATTTAATAATTTAACAATGTGCTTGTCTAAATTAGAGTACCCATATTGGAAAAATTATCACTAAAATGTATTGATGATACTGTGTCAGTC
Organism: Trididemnum nubilum; assembly: GCA_963965965.1. Taxonomy (NCBI): domain Eukaryota; kingdom Metazoa; phylum Chordata; class Ascidiacea; order Aplousobranchia; family Didemnidae; genus Trididemnum; species Trididemnum nubilum. The sequence continues at coordinate 11,771,313 of OZ014481.1, read as the reverse complement.
AGTATCTGCATGGAATCAAGCAAAATCAAAAGTATTGCATATAGGTATCAAATTAAGCAGAATTGATAGTATTGCATATCAATATCTCTTAAATCAAATTTAGAGTATCGTGCCCATCTCTGACCTTATGTGTTTTTATTCCTACCAAAACTATAATTTTTCCACAATTCTTAACATTTGAAAAATTCCATACAAACGTTGTAAAAAGAGGAAATAAATGTTTAATATGTATTTGCATTTTGTCTTCTGTGTCTTCCTTAGGCTTTTATATGAAAGTAAACTGTGTAACATTGCCCCGAGTAGCATGAGCCAGTACATACTTTTAAATTGCATTGTTCAATTATTAATTAATACTTTGATGCAAAATTAAGTTTTATTATTTGTATGTTAATGCTAGTTTTAAAATGCACTTGTGTTCTGTATTTGATTCAACTAAACCTGCATTATCTTAACTTTTGGTGTATGACAATGCGTTTCCACTTTTGTTTTATTTTATATGCTTTATCAAACAAAACTAATTGGGCCCATCTGTATATGTAAATTTTGAAACTAAAAAATAACAAAATGAGTTGTTAATTGGTTTAGGATAGCTTATGAAAATCTCTGACCTATTTCAGTTTTTTATTAATTTTAATTTCAAAATGATTAGCAAGCACAAGGTATACAAAACAATTTAATTAGAATGGATGTTTCATAGTAACATTTGTAACAAAAACTGGAAATGAAAAATATTTGTTTACATACTTATGTTTATTTGCGCATATTTTCTGCTTATGTTTTTTCTATTTTAAGGTTCATGGTTAGTGTTTGGATTAGTGTTATGATTAGTTTCGGAGTAAAAATTAAAACTCAGGTTAGACTTTTGTCTCAAATGAAAAAGAACTATAGATAGATTAAGTTTTCCAACAAAAATAAGCTAGCATAATCTACCAAACTGATATTTAGGAAAAAAGAACATCAGAAGTCAAAAAACACCAGATAAAATATTTTTTTCTGTGCTGGAGAAAATGTTGCTGGAAGTTTCTAGTGTTTCACATGATGCTTCATTCCACAAAGCTGAGCAACAACTTTTGTCACTGAGAAAGGTGTATTTATGGTTTGAAAGCAATAAGCATGTCCTGATGAAATCAGATGGTGTAAGTTACTTTTCTTTATTGTTTACTAAGTTTTTTTTAATCTTTAGGCCAATTTTTTTTTTAACTTGACTCATTTTTGTTGCTGCAGTGATGGCACTACCTTATTAGTTTCAATTTATGCAATAAAGTTCGAAAATTTTTTAATTAAAATTTGTATTCTTGTTGTAAAATCAATTTTGCTTCCTATTTCCCAAAATACTTTTCATGTATGGGTAGTTATTTGTAAAACAACAAAAAGCATGCTTAGTTTATCAAACGATTAAGATATTTATGAGTATTAAATGTACAATAATTCAAGTTTATTTAAATCATCAATCTGCATCTGTTTAGGTATTGACTTAAAATTTTGAACAGCATCAATTTTTTTAAAGGCTTTTACATCTTTCGTTTCAGTATTTCAAAGCTGCTCGAAAGATAACTGAAGATATTTATGAAAAGCAGTTAAGGTCACGTTTGAAAAAAGGAAAAGTTCTAACTCGGCCAACGAAATCAATTCAAAGAAATTTATCACCTCTAAAGGTACTGTATTACAGCAGTTCATGTTTAGTTTAAACAGTTCCTGAAGACTTCTTTGTTTAATCAAAAACTAATTAGGTAGCTGTGGTTGTGACAAATTTATAGCTTTCCTGCTTACACTCAGCAAAAAAGGGCAGGCATTAAGACTAAAAGGTTTCTTTGGTGTGTTATGGCCAAGGGAATTTCGTAGATAAAGGTATAATTACAGTATTCACCTTTAATGATTTAATGATATGGATTTTAAGTAAATTCAATTTAGACAATTGACGTTCATCTGGACAAACTTCATCAAGCTGAAAAAGATGCTGAAAACAGACAGTTTCAAAGCGATACATCGATGTTTGCTAGAAGCCCCACTCAAGATCTAACGAGTATTGATTCTGGTACGATAGGCGAAAGGGTAGGTATTTTTCAAGCTTGCATGTATTCAAAATTAAATTTATCACAAGTGAAATAAAAGTGTTCAGACTAAAAATTATGGTGCTGTGTCTTTTGGAAACTGAATTTAAATCAAACCATATTTCTTTTGTCAATTTACGTTGCATAGCTGACTCGTTATGAACCTTCGTGCAAATGACAATGAAGACATTCTTAAATTTTTTCGTGTGGTGACATAGTCCGATTTCCATCAAACTGTTTTCTTATTTTTAAACAATTTTTGAGCAATATGGTTAAATTGTTGTTATCATGGTATGCTATTTTTAAGCAAATAACAAAATGTCAGGCAAAAGGTTAGCTTTTTGTGTGGTAGGGCAATTACGAAGAGGATCTTTATTTTGCTCGTGAAATTTACGAGCATGAATACATCGGTGGTAACAAGATAGAACGGCTAAACAGGCCAATGACTGCCCCATTGAAACTAAAACCTGGAGTGCAGCCCCTTCAAAGTAAAGCTGAAACCCCAACCGAAGTATCGTTTCACAGTCTTCGTTCTCAAGAAGTGGTAAAAGCAAGACCTCAAAGTGCTCTAACACAAGTACGTTCTTCAAAAGATTTTTAAATTTTAGACAATGGCCGAAGAAAAGAAACAAAAGCTTTGTTTTAGATAGTGCAATGTTTTGAATAAAGTTCTATGCGTTTTATTGACGTAAATTGTTCATTGTAGTAGATTTCTTTCCAACTGAGTGATTTCAAAGTTTGGAATGACGGTACTATTCACTAGAATCGTGGATGACAATGCAATTCACTGGCTTACGTTTTTCCATCCATACTTAAACGGCATAGAAGTTTAAAGTGCAGAGCAACGTAGCATACGTTCTGTGTGTAACACAATTCCAATGTAGCCAAACCTTACCACTTCTAATCCGAATTAAACTTGTTTTAGTGCTACTAGTACTAAGCTTTGCTGTCTGATATATGAAAGTATTTCGTTTGTGCAAATTTTCTGAACGTTTGCCGATAATTTTTACAGGTTCATCATGACTTATCTTGGGCCAAGACAGCGCCATTACCTTTGGCTGTTCTAGTTCGAAAGAACGCTGGTCTTGAAGATCAGAAAGGTTCTGATGCAAAGAAAAAGGTTACAGAATCTGAACCAAACACCAAATCCGATGAAAATACAACCTCTGCTAAGCCACCGATCAAGCCTACGGCCATACCAATCACAGACGGCAAAAAGATCGCAAATTTGGTGATGTTCAAGCAATTCTGTTTAGAGGTACAGAAAATTCATTGTTGCTTCAATTTTATAGAGAAAAAGCAGCCATTTTGTTGGAACATAGTGTTTTTGAGTTTGCATTTTTCCAAAGAAACTCATGGTTTTAATTATGAAGTAACGCATTCAGTGCATTAGTAGTAGTTTAAAGTTTGTAATCTGGTCTTAGCCTTTACATTTTCCCATTCTTCTGGAGGCCTATTGAATGTAGTTGTTCAGAAAACCTAAATACTCAGCGACCTTAGCCAGATTTTAATATATAAAAAACACGAAGATAAAATTCGTTGGAGTGTATAGAGCCGAAGTGGCTGGAATGCTCGGTTTTGATTTGTTCTTTTGCTTGTGTTGATGCGGCATCTCGACAGTAGTGCTACTGAGGATTGCAGTCCGAAACAGCGCTAACAGCTCTTTAAACTTTAGAATCCAGCCAGACTTGGGGGCTACACAATGCGTATGATGGCCGAGAAACTCTGTTGGCGTATTGTTTCATTTACCCATTTTCTTTGGATTGTGAGAATGGATTAATTAAACAACACAAAAAGCGATTTATGTTAAAGCCCTTTGTCCTAATGTTGATCTTATGCCTTAGAATGTTTATACAGTACACCGATACCTTTTGTGTGTTTCGAGTATATAAAAGTAACTTTACCTTAGGCAAGCGAAACTACGATTTGCAGGAATTGTTGTTGATGTTTCAGCTCGAAATTCCCAGAGTATATTTTATGTGGAATTTGATAACCATCATGATACACTGGCCATCATGATACACTCGCACCAAAAATTACAGCCACTAAAAATGGCTTTTTGTCATTTTTCGGTGATAAATCTAACAGCTAAGCAATGATTGTACACATATTGCCTCCACATCAAGTTTTCTCTGGAATCTAAATGTCGCAGCGGTGGCGAGCCGTTGGCAACACTATGGCCGATTTGATTTATCGTTGGTTTGAACCTCAGAGACAGCGCTACCGCTCAACCAACTGGTTGGTGCAGAAAATGAATTGTTTACTCGACTTCTTTGCAGCATTCTGCCCAGCAAGAAAACTATATGCGTCAATACACTCATCATAAGCACGGAACCATGCAGCATTTTCTCGAGTTCCCTGAAAATAGCACCGAGAATATCGTTCGAAATACTGCAAATAAACTCTATGACAATCATGAAACTGTAAAAGAACCGAGAAGCAACGCACTGGTAAGTTGAAAGTGTTAGTTGGAGTTACAGCAGTTCAGTAAGTTGACGGACTAAAGGACCTAACAAATGAATACATCTGAGTCGATTCGTGTGATTTTAGGACAAAATGGGGGCTTATAAGGGAATGTCACTTGAGGAGTTTTTGGACCGAGATTCAAACCAGCAGCCAGAAAGAAGCAGTCAGCTTCGTGAAAGTGGGAAAACACCAACAGCAACCTCGGCTAATCACATCAATGCAAAAGAAGTGCCCACGTAAGAATTTACTTTATCAGGAGTAATACGTACTATAAGTGGAAATTTCGTTGTAAATGTCTATTCAATTGCTTCCGTTGTTTAAAATTTGCTGATAAAAAATTCGAAGGAGGTAATCTTTGACTGCTTTTACAATCTGCATTCTACAGGATGTACCACAATTTGCTGGAGATGTCAATTGATTATGGTATGGTTTAAAAACTATTAAGTCTTTCAGGGTACAATATTCCTAACGGATTTTTCAAAAACTGTTCCAACTTACTGCGCAGATTTGTCGTTCAAAAAGGTTTTGTTTCGCTTATTTTTTGAACTTCCGGTACGTTACTTCAGAATAATATTTCATTATGCAGAAGACACCACAAACCTCACCTACCTGTCACCTTGCAGCATGCGATCGTACAACCTTCGCAGGACCCGGTCAGGATCTCTTCCGTTTATGAACTAGCAGCTGGTACTGGAAAACGAATGAACACAGCTTCTGAGCAAGTAAAATGCGAGTGTTGTGGCCGTGTGAATAACAAAGGACTATAACGCTCTGAATCCTATTTTCAATATCTTTCTATCTTTGGATACTAGGTTAATCATTTTTGTCAGTTTGGCATATCTGTAATTAGATCAACTGCAACGAAATACCGTACTATTTATTGTTAATATCCATTTAAACTTGAATGTATTTTAACGATAAGCACTGTAGTTAACCAGTTTTATAATCATAAACATTGTTTTCTCGGCGTAACTGTAACAATGCCACACTAACTTATGCTTCAATAAAAATAAACTGGCTCTTGACTTTATAATTTTTTTTTCATTCCAGGCCCTTTTAGCTCCTAAGCACGGTTGGAGATATCCAATGGTTCCGATTCCTTCTGCCGCCCAACCGGAAGTTTCGAAAGCCTCCGCTTCCGGTGTGGTGTTGGCTCTCCAGGAAGAAGATATGGTGCAACACAGAGTCCTAATTCCTCTTGCTCCAAACACGAGTGAAATGCCTGCAGTACAAGATCAGGTTGGATTTGCTTTTTAATTGGGACTTCTCGCGAGCGCGTAGTACCTTTGGTTTTATTCGCGAATTTTGGCAGATGAGGATTGATTTGCTTATAACTAGTAATTGGTATAACCTAGAAAGTTGAAATTTGAACTCAACTTAAGAATTAACGAAAGCGTGATTTGAGCCAATTTTGGAGATCCTAGGTGACGTGATTGTGAATTGAGACACAAAACCATACAAAAAAAACTGTGATTTTCGGTTTGAAAGTTTATTAATTCGCTTATAACTCAAAAACTACTTGACGTGCAAAGCTGAAATTTGGACGCAATGTGGGTGCTTATGAGTGGTTTATGTTAGCCGAGTTTGGGGGCACCCGGTCAAGTGAATAAAAGTTTACAGGCCTAAAATGGACAAAAAGTTGACGAATTTAAACCGATATATTTCTATTGATGAATAATGTTTGTGATTTTTGAGCACACTATCAACCATCTTTCCATGGTTATATTCGTTTACTCCAACTTGAAAACTGTTTGTGATTTTTGAGCACACTATCAACCATCTTTCCATGGTTATATTCGTTTACCCCAACTTGAAAACTATTTTTCTTCTTTCGTTTCTTTTTTCTTACTTTTTTTATTTTTCGTTTTCGTCCCATGCTATCTATATTTCAAACCGCTAAACGCACTGTATTCAAGTTTGAGCGATTGAAGATATCAGGGAGGACTTTTGTTCGACTAAAATAGGGGGCGCCAGTTTGGGGGGATCTCCCTCAATCAGGTCCTCTAAAATTTTCAACTTTTAAACTGTTAACGCTAGATAAAATTTTTGGAATGGGTAGATATCAAAAATAAGCTAAACCTAACAAAAATTGGGGTTGCCACAATGAGAGTTCCCCCAAACGGATCCTCCAAAATTCAAACTTGTTAACCTTTCAAGCTAGACACATGAAATTTTTAAGGTAAGTAAACATAAAGGAAAGATAAAATTTGGGGGTACCAAAATGGGGGTTAATCCCCAAGCGTGGACGGCAAAAGTCAAGCTTTTTAACCACCCACGCTAGACACATAGAATTTCCAGGATAGGCAAATATAAAGAAATAATAAAATTTGACAAAACTTGGGGGGTATCAAAATGGGGGTTCCCCTCTAGCAGGGCTCCCAAAATTTTGAACTTTTAAACCATTAAAGCTGGATGAATCAAGTTTTCGGAATGGGTAGATATTAAAAATAAACTAAACCTATCAAAAATTAGGGTTTCAAAATGGGGTCCCCCTTAAGCGGGGCCGCCAAAGTTTAAACTTTTTAACTACTCACGCTAGAGCCATGACATTTTCAGTGTTGACAAATATGAAGAAAAGATAAAATTTGACAAAATTTGGGCGACCAAAATGGGGCTCCCGCTCAAACGGGGCTGCCAAAATTCAAACTTTTCAACCACTCCCGCTAGACAAATGAAATTTCCAGAATAGATAAATATAAATTAAAGATAAAATATGACAAAATTTGGGGGGTTCAAAATGAGGGTGCCCCCCTCAAACGGGGCCACCGAAATTCAAACTATTTAAGGTGAATTTACACAGTATCCGTTTTTCGTCCGTTTCTGTCCGTTTTTTTTACGTTTTTGCTTCTCAGTGAAAAAGTATGTTTTTTTTTATCCGCACTTTATACGTCTATATCCGCACAAAGTAGACTGTTACATATAGATAAAAATTTTATTCAAAAATTTTCTGCATGAGCAATAAGAGCGATATTTCAAAATAGAGCTGTATCCCTTTACAAAAATTTTTTTCGGAAAACTTTTGTCCAGTATGTGACAGCCCGGTTAGTGCGGATATGAACATATAAAATGCGGATGAAAAAGCCCATACTTTTTCATTGAGAAGCAAAAACGCAAAAAAACGGACAAAAACGAACGAAAAACGGATACCGTGTAATTCCGCCTTTAACCACTCACGCTAGACACATGAAAATTTCAGGATGGGCAAATTTAAGAAAAAACAAAATTTGACAAAATCTGAGGGCACCAAAATGAAGGGATCCCCTCAAATAAGGACGCCAAAATTCAGACTTAAACCACTTACGCTAGACTGATGAAATTTTCAGAATTGGTGAATATGAAGGAAAGATAAAAGTTGACAAAATTTGGGGGTACCACAATGGGAGGTCCCCTCAAACGAGGTCGCCAAAACTCAAACTTTTTAATTGTTTAAGCTAGACACATGAAATTTTCAGGATAGGCTAGTAAATATCAAGGAAAGATAAAATTTGACAAAATTTGGAGCACCAAAATGGGGTTCCCTCAATTGGGTTCTTCAAACTTCAAACTTTTCAACCATTCAAGCTAGACACATGAAAGTTTCAGAATAGGTAGATATGATAGAAAAATAAAATTAGAATAGGTAAATAAAATATAACTAATTTTAATTGCCACCATCGGGGAGTTCGCCTCCAACAGGTCCTTCAAAATTTTTAAGCACTCAAGCTAGAGAAATATAAGTTTTAAGATAGGTAAGTATATAGTATGAAAAAAATTGAGGATCTCATATTATAGGGTTCTTCAAATTATATTGACACCTCCTCCAATTAACTACAAAAGCTAAACAAATTAAATCTATTGGATAGGCTAATATGAATCAAAGATTAAAGATAACAAAGTTTGGTTGACCGCATTGAGGGGACCATGCCAAATGGGCCCTTTAAAATTTTTAATTTTTAAATACGAAGTACTCCAGCTAGACATATCAAAATTTGAAGAGTATCCATAGGCGAATGCAAGAAAAAGATAAAATATGCCAAACTTGGCAATGCCATGTTGGACAATTTAGACCGGCAGCCCAGAAGGTTTATTTACCCCAAAGACGGCGGAAGGTTTGATGCGCCTAAAATGCACGTCTTTACTTACCTTTTAAGAAAATTTTTTACTGGTAAGTCAAAAGTTCGGCTAAGACCCCCCAAATCCACAATTTATGGGGGTCAAAATGGCCTTTATTTACCCCAAAGACGGCATGGACAAAAATTTCTCAAAAGCGTCCGTTGGAGTCCACTGAACACAAAAATGACAAAGACAGTAACTTTAGGTTGGGCTAACCCCCCGACAGTAACGAATTTAGGGGGTCAAAATGGCCTTTATTTACCCCAAAGACGGCATGGATAAAAATTGCTCAAAAACGTCCGTTGGGGTCCACTATGGCAAAGACAATAACTTTAGGTTCGGCTAACCCCTTGACAGTAACGAATTTAGGGGGAGGCTCAAAAATTGCCTTTATTTACCTGGAAGACGGCGTGGATAAAAATTGCTCAAAAACGTCCGTTGGGGTCCACTGAACGCAAAAATGACGAAGACAGCAACTTTAGGTTCGGTTAACCCCTTGACAGTAACGAATTTAGGGGGGGGGCACAAAAACTGACCTTTTTACCTGGAAGACGGCAACGGTAAAAATTGTTAAAAAACATTCTTGCAGTTAGTACGCTGAACACATAAATGGTTAAAACAGTTACTTTCGGTTCGGCTATCTCCCTGACAGTAACTAATTTAGAGGGAAGCTCGAAAAAAATTGCTCTTATTTATTTGAAAACGGCAGGGGTAAAAACTGCCCAAAATGTTTCTCGGGAGCCCATTGAAAACAAAAACAATGGCAATAAACTTTGGTATCCTCAAACTGATTTCTTACTCATACTGCAAAAGTCATTGCACCACTAAATACGGCTTTACAGTACTGCTTTTGAAAAAAATCATTTTAAGTTGATGGCGTCATCAATCATTAAGTAACGTAATAGTCGATTAGGACAAAAATGACGTTATGTTGCAGTGACGTTGTCTTTACAAGCGAACTAGATTTTGCGTATCAGCTTGTTTTTTCAATGTGGGTCATATGCTAGAAAATTGTTGATAGTCAATCTTCTGAAACAGTGCTCGATGATGTACAAAGTAAAATCAGAGCAAAATACAATTATAAAAATCACGGTAAAAGTTTACTAAAAAAATTACAAAAAATTACGGAATAATTTTCTATATATTACTTCAAATAACGAAGTATATAAGCTTCGTTATCGAAAGTAATAAATAGAAAATTATTCAAAACAACCCAGAGCATTTCAAAAAAGATCTAAATTCTTAAACACTGTGATGAATTAATAAGTCTGCGTATTACCAATATTCAAAATGCTCTTTCGTTATTAAGTCTTTCGTTAATTGCTTTGAGTCCTACGTTCTCTGAGTCTTTTGCTAATGCGAATTGTGCGACTTTTATCAACTTCATTAATTTTAGAGTTTATCGTAATGAGTGCACCGTTGCAAAAATTTTAATAAAATTTTTTCTGCTTGCAAATAATTTCGGAACAGGTAAACGCATAAAGCTTACTTGGAATGAAAGCATTATTCCGAAATGTCACATTATAAAACCCATGGCATTTTTAAAAGAGAACTGAAGTAAATTCACTGGGGCTAGATAAACTTAGAGCAAACGTATTTGATTAGAAGGTTGTTGACTCTATCCTCCTTCACCCAGCCGTGACAAAGATATTTTACTTGAAACATGACCTAGGGCATCTCTGGTCATTATTTTTATTGGCAGCCCTAGCTGACAATGATAACATCTGCGACGCCATTTTAGTTCTATCCTAAGGCAACGCCACAGTTAAACTAAATCACAAAAGCCTTTTAACCTACAGTATATAGAGGTTAATATAGGCCTCTATGGGCTAGGCTACTGCATTGAAACGTCAGGGTTACCAATGAAATTTTAATTAGGAAGGTTCCTACGTAGGGTTTGAAGTAAAATATCTCTGGAAGGGCTGGCTCAAGAAGGATGGAGTCAATTACGCCAAATCTAATCTAATACGATTGCCCTAACTTTAGATACCCCATTGATTTTGCCTGCAGTCCTCTTTCATCATAAAAAGGCGCACGATAGCGTCTAAACTGGAGGCAAATGCAAAAACGTAGCTAATGAACAAGATTGACGGGATTTCTGCAATCGCGCGCATTGAAATTATTTTAACACTTTGAGACCATTATTCATATGATGTACTGCACAACAAACTAAGACTTGTTAAATTCAAGTTGCAACAAGATCACATTATTCTAGCATTGATAACACGGATTTCGTTTAAAACCACGTTCAACACTGGCAATATTTTAAAAATTCTTGATTATTTTTAGTTTTAACTTCTCAATACACAATATTGAGGATTAATAGCGTTTATTTTTGGTGTTATGAGGACACCAAAGACGATGAGGTGGTCTCGATCAAACAGATCAACGAAATTACCACATTAAATGATGACGTTAATAACAACAGCAACTTAATTTTCAATATTTAGTAGGCCTCTATGTAAAAATTAGTCGTTCAATTTTGGCCCATTCTAGTACATTAGGCGTAAAATCGTGAGCGTAAGAGTGTGTTCTTAGTTAATTTTAACCGACTGTTGTCTGTATGAAATAAACTAAAATGCGCTGTTTCGCTCACGATTTTACACCCAGCGTAGACCGGGACCTACAGTTCATCAGGTTCTTGGAAGGCAATATAAGGCGTTTTTCCATACGTGCGCATAGGTTTCGAATATACCATAATTATTGACTACTGTATAATTCATTTGAAGATAAACCTAATGTTGTTGCATTGACAAATGCTTGATAAAAGGGCATATAGGACATAGGTCACATTTGGCTTTTCTGGTATTTTAAGACAAGAATCTTCCAAAAATTGTTTTGGTGCCTTACTCTTCTAACATCTCCGTTTGATTGATTTTTATATATGGGCTGATGGATCAGTATTTTTCGTCTTGCTACTGCAGCGATGCACCTTTTGTTGAACTAAAACAATCTCACTGCTTCTTGCTTTTTTTTTTGTAGAATAGAGCATTTATTTGGAAATGGTTTGAAATTTTGTTCTCTCCCTTTCCTTACCCACATTCCATTATTCAATCATTGCTTTTTGGCAACGAATACTACGTCCGGTAGTTGCTCTTTGGAAATTAAGTCTACTAGATTGTCTTTTGGTCACTTTGCCAGTGTCCACAAAACTAGGCCCGATTGACGACTTTGCCAACTTTAGCTCCAAATTTTAAACTCATTTCTATCTCTATAATGGTTTTGTCACATTTTCAAAGACCCCGCGAAATCTATTACATAAGCTCGTTCAAACTTACTGTATAACGTTTGTCTTGTCTTGTCTCACACCATAACCCAGATGTGATAGAAATATTTTATAGCAGAGGTCAGTAACCTATTTTGTGACATGGGCCAATTAAAAAAAAAAAAATTGTGGAGCTATCCTCAACAAGATACAATATGGTGCCATTTAGCCAATTCGCAGGAATTCGTAGCTCCATTTAAAGAACCGTTTACAGATATAGTTCCAGCAAAACTTGAGTAGCCCGACTGGATTTACGGAGTTATGATCATCCTTCTTGACTTGAAAAAGTGAAACAGGATTTTCTCTAAAAAAGCTTTTCTTTAGTGTTTGACAACTCAATGTTCGTTTGTATCTTTTAAACAAAACTTGTTCCTTTTTTTACAACTTTTACATGTTCCAGGTCGCGCATCATTGTAAAATAATACTCAGAATAGAGATTCGCGACCCGGAAGCAAATTCCTCAATGACGTGTTTACTAACAATTGCGGATGTATGAAGAAATTGTCAAATAGATATGCATGATAGTTGCAAGCTGTGATACAGTACTATTTGACACTTTTCCGCCGTTTTGTGCCAATCTATCTCTCCTATTAGTAGGCCTCTGTTTTTGGATTAGAATTGGGTTCTCTTGCATTAGTAATGTAATCCATTACGTGAATTAATATTTTGGGAATACGCATGTTGGACTTACGAGTTGACTACTCAAGCAAACATCTTGCTGTTTGTGCTAATAATGATAGGCTAATTAAATGTTTTCAAATATCTCTGCTTCTTCCAAAAGAACTGCAAATTTACGATCTTTGAATTTATTTGAGCTGATAAATCTAAGATTTGTCATCATTAAAATTCTTCGCGCTGAGCGATTTGTGCAATGTTTAATCAAAATCGTAAACTAGCCAGCGAGTATTTTGAATGCTGGTAATATGTAAATTTATCACATTTTTTTGAGATTCTAGGTTTTTTTGAGATACTATACTCGTATTAGTTGCTTCGAGACTGTGATGCAAATTTAACGCAGTTTTGGTGGTGTGATATAAGACATAGAAAATTTACTTAATTTTATTTTTTTAATTTTGCCGTAGCACAATTAACTGTTCGGGACCGGTGCGTCTTAAAATTACTGCAATTGTAATTACATTTTATTCACCAAGTTGCCTTGGCCAGGAGACAGCAAAGGGACCCTTTTAGTCTTCGAGTCAAGCTGTCACTTGCCCGCCAGTCTACCACACACGATGAAAGCTTCACACTACCCTTTCAATACTGAAAGTCAAGCAAAGAAGCTGTGAGTTCCAATTTTTATTGTCTTTGGTTTGAACCGATCGGGAATTGAACCCAGGTATACCGTTTTAGTAACAGACGCTCTATCCACTCAAACACTGATCGGTTCAAGGACGTAATCTTTACTGCAAAACAGTTTCGTGAGCAATCTTTGAAGTTGTACGATTTTTGTGAAAATGAGATAACTGCTCAAATGTAACGTCATTGAAAACGACGACATTTTTGCTCTAATCGACCATTACGTTACTTCATTTATGATGACGTCTTCAACTTAAAATGATTTTTTTCAAAAGCAGTACTGTAAAGCCGTATGTAGTGGTGCAATGACTTTTGCAGTATGAGTAAGAAATCAGTTTGAGGATACCAAAGTTTATTGCCATTGTTTTTGTTTTCAGTGGGCTACCGAGAAACATTTTTGGGCAGTTTTTACCCCTGCCGTTTTCAAATAAATAAGAGCAATTTTTTCGAGCTTCCCTCTAAATTAGTTACTGTCAGGGAGATAGCCGAACCGAAAGTAACTGTTTTAACCATTTATGTGTTCAGCGTACTAACTGCAAGAATGTTTTTTAACAATTTTTACCGTTGCCGTCTTCCAGGTAAAAAGGTCAGTTTTTGTGCCCCCCCCCCCCTAAATTCGTTACTGTCAAGGGGTTAGCCGAACCTAAAGTTACTGTCTTTGTCATTTTTGTGTTCAGTGGACTCCAACGGACGTTTTTGAGCAATTTTTGTCCATGCCGTCTTTGGGGTAAATAAAGGCCATTTTGATCCCCATAAATTGTGGATTTGGGGGGTCTTAGCCGAACTTTTGACTTGCCAGTAAAACATTTTCTTAAAAGGTAAGTAAAGACGTGCATTTTAGGCGCATCAAACCTTCCGCCGTCTTTGGGGTAAATAAACCTTCTGGGCTGCAGGTCTAATTAGCACTTACATGGACCTTTAAACTATTAAATGAATTTTCACACTGAATTGGTGTCACAGAAAAGTAGAAGAGTGAAACTCATGGGATTACTGCAACATTTAAGGCGTTGAAGTACTTGAGCTTAACAGGTTTGTTAGATTTAAGCTGGATGGCCGAGTTTTTACTAAACTGTCACTTGTGACGTTAAAAAATCTTCTACTTGCTCTTCAAAGTTTTTGAACAATTTTATTAAGAAAGCTTTCGTGCTGAGTAATGGATGTAATACAATATATTGTGCAATATCCAATATGTTTGCCGTTGGGTCGCACAGCTAAATAGCGTTTGGGGAATAGGACTAGCTGTAAAAGGCGTGCATATCTCTGGCCGTCTTTAGTTTTAAGTTTGGCTGATGTAATAAAGTTACTGGAATTTTAAATATCGCTATGTTATTCATAATAAAGTGAAAAACTGTTAGGAACTCCTAATAACTTTTTGATTGATGTTACTGCATTAGTTTGATAACTGTTTGAGACTGTTAAACTTTGAGAGCGAATAACCTAAAAGCTGTAAAAATGGACTAAATAGAGCCTAATGTGCAAAAGAAGTAGACAATTTTTGGTAAATAGTTGTTTCACTTTAAACATTACACCTAGGGTTCTGGAAAGTATACAGTTGAGTAAATTAATATAAGTTTTCAATATGAAGTCATCATCAAAGTAGACTCTGCAATATCTCTTGTAAATTTATAAGAATTTGGTTTTTTGTTTCTAAATTTTGTTTGCGTACGTATCTTTTTCCATGCTAATTGCTAAGACAGGCATTGTTTTGATTTAGCTCTTAAATTTTGAGAAAAATCAGTAGAACCATTCATTTAAGTGCTTATATAAAATTCTTTTTAAAAAAATGTTGCAAAAAGTTACGGTCGAAATATTTGTTTTAACGAGGGTTTTGTTCTAAACCGCAGTTTTAACAATTGCGCTATGCTGATAAGTGAAAATTCAACAAACTACTTAAAATAACTCTAATTCGTGCGTTCTTCCGGTGAAGTCATAGTCACAGCAAGCTATTGGTCATGACGACCAACATCATCAGAATACGAGCAACGATAAAGAACTACGACTGAAGCTACGTAGCATCAATATGAATCGTAAGATTTTTAAAGTTTTTAAAATCCGAAAGTTAATAATTACATCACAACAATAAAAACAAATTTGTAGAAAAGCGGAGAGTGTTAAAACTTTGGTCACAAAAACTACAGTATAAACTAAAATGATATCAAAGCATCAGGACATTAAAGCAAAGAACGATAAACTATTGGAAAAGATTCACCATCTGAACGATTAATTACTTTTGGCCTACAAAGAATAAACCAAGATTTGGCGGTTAATCTTTTAGAAAAAATTACTTTCAGTTTTTAAAATTCGTGAGTTGGCCCAATCAATTACGTGATCAAATAATATTACATGTTCACACAAGGCGGAATTTTCTGGTTTTTGTTGCTTAATGGCTCTTTGGTGCTCTTTTAATCGGGAATTTAGGTCTCACGAGAAAGTGCTGAGATTTGACGTCTCACGAGACCTAAATTCCCGATTAAAAGAGCACCAAAGAGCCATTAAGCAACAAAAACCAGAAAATTCCGCCTTGTGTGAACATGTAATATTATTTGATCACGTAATTGATTGGGCCAACTCACGAATTTTAAAAACTGAAAGTAATTTTTTCTAAAAGATTAACCGCCAAATCTTGGTTTATTCTTTGTAGGCCAAAAGTAATTAATTGTTCAGATGGTGAATCTTTTCCAATAGTTTATCGTTCTTTGCTTTAATGTCCTGATGCTTTGATATCATTTTAGTTTATACTGTAGTTTTTGTGACCAAAGTTTTAACACTCTCCGCTTTTCTACAAATTTGTTTTTATTGTTGTGATGTAATTATTAACTTTCGGATTTTAAAAACTTTAAAAATCTTACGATTCATATTGATGCTACGTAGCTTCAGTCGTAGTTCTTTATCGTTGCTCATATTCTGATGATGTTGGTCGTCATGACCAACGAGAAACGTCAATAAAAACAAAGCTTTTTAAGATCAAGCTTGCTGTGACTATGACTTCACCGGAAGAAGGCAAGAATTAGAGTTATTTTACTTATGCCCGGTGAACATCAAACCTTTAGACCTAGTAGGCCTATACCTACGTTTGCAATTTTTAAACTACTTAAAAGTTAAACGAGAACTAAAACGTGACGTCGCAAGTGATATTTGGGGACTTCGCGGCATTATCCAACTTTTACTGAACTTTAATATGCTTTAAAATAGTCATCCGATTGCTTTGAATGAACTAGTAAAAAGTGTAGTCGTTGATAGTCAGATCAATAATTTAAATGCGCCCCTTTCAAATTTTGTTTCACTAACTTAAATCGCTTTGTGGTTATTCGGAGTTCAAAATTTAAATCTCTCGAAGTTATCAAAAATAATCGAATAACGTAATTCAAAAAAACTGGCATAACAGTGTACAATACAACGTCAAATCTCAGCACTTTTAGTAGGAGTTTTTAAACAGTTTTTCACTCCATTTTAAATAACATAAAGCGGTCTTCAAAATTCCTCCAGCAAATTAGGTCACATCAACTAACTTACAGCCATGTATGATTCTGGAAACGCTCTTTTGCATCGCAATTCAACATAATATAGTATTGGTATACCGGCTGTTTCGAAATTAAAGCCCCCTCCTCAACAGCATAAACTAAAATAAAAAAGTGCTAAAATTATGCAAATTTAAAACAGGAATTTATTTAAGTTTTTTAGTAAATCGTTTATGTTTTTGCCACATAGCATTCATTCTCAAATGGTATAATTTGATAAATTGCAAAAAAAGAAGAAGGATTAAAATTTATTTCCCCTAGTTAATGCTTCACTCACAAGTTTTCACAGGTCGATGGGAATAATTTGGTAAATCGTCGCAGTTTTCTATACGCCCTTTAATTAACACGATCTTTCGGGCGAATTATTGTCCAACATGGCATTACCAAGTTTGGCATGTTTTATCTTTTTCTAATATTAGCCTACCGATACTCTTAGAATTTGATATGTCTAGCTGAAGTACTTCGTATTTAAGATTTAAAAATTTTAAAGGGCCCATATGGCATGGTCTTCTCAATGAGGCCCACCAAATTTTGTTATTTATCTTTGATTTATATTGACCTATCCAATAGGTTTAATTCGTTTAGATTTTGAAGTTAATGGGGGAGGTGTCAATATAATTGGAGAACTCCTATAGTATGAGATCCTTAAATTTTTTCATATTAAATTTTTACCAATCTTAAAACTTTTATTTGTCAAGTTTGAGTGGTTAAAAATTAAAGGACACGTTGGAGGCGAACTCCCCGATGGTGGCAACTAAAATTAGTAATATTTTATTTACCTATTCTGATTTTATTTTTCATTCATATTTACGTATTCGGAAAGTTTCATGTGTTTAGCTTGAATGGTTGAAAAGTTTGAAGGATCCAATTGAGGGACCCCCGATTTTGGTGCCTCAAATTAATTTTATCTTTTATTGATATTTGCCTATTCTAAAAATTTCATGTGTCTTGCGTGAGTGGTTAAAAAGTTTGAATTTTGGTGGCCCCGTTTTAGAAAGATCCCCTTACTTTGGTACCCCGAACTTTTGCCAAAAATTACCTTATCTTTGTAATTGTCAGCCCTAAAAATTTCGGTTGTCTAACGTGTATGGTTAAAAAGTTTTAAATTTTGGTGGCCTCGTTTGGGGGGGACCTCCCATTTTGGAACCCCCTAATTTGGTCAAATTTTATCTTTATTTTACATTTAGTTACTTTAAAAACTTCATCTGTCCAGCTTAAAAGGTTAAAAAATTAAATTTTGATAGGCCGTGTTTGGGGGAACTCCCCATTTTGGAACCCCCAATTTTTGTTAGGTTTAGTTTATTTTCCATATCTTTCTATCTCGAAAATTCGATCCATTTAGCTCTAACGACTTAAAAGTTTAAAATTTTATTGGCATTGTTTGAGGGAGACTCCAATTTTGGTATCTCCAAATTTTGTCAAATTTTATCTTTCCTTTATGTTTAGTTACCTTAAAAATTTCATATGTCCAGCTTGAAAGGTTAAAAAGTTTGAAATTTGGAGGGCCTCGTTTGGGGAGAATCCCCCATTTTGAAACGCTTAAGTTTTGTTAGGTTTAGTTTTTACTCATTCTGAAAATTTGATTCCTCTAGCTCTAACGGTTTAAAAGTTCAAAATTTTGGCGGCCTTGTTTCAGGGGGATTCCCAATTTTATTACCCCCAAATTTTTTCAAATTTTATTATTTCTTCATGTTTGCTTACCTGAATATTTCATACGTCTAGTGTGAGTGGTTAAAAAGCTACAATTTTGATGGGCTCGTTTGGGGGACCCCCATTTTGGCACACCCAAATTTTGTCAAATTTTATCTTTACTTTGTGTTTACTTACCGTAGAAATTTCGTGGGCCTAGCTTAAAAGGTTAAAAGTTTGAGTTTTGGAGGGCCCGTTTGGGGTAAACCCCCATTGTGGAACCCCGAATTTTTGTTAGGTATAGTTTATTTTTAACATCTACCTATTCCGAAATTTTGATCCATTTAGCTCCAACGGTTTAAAAGTTCCAAAATTTTGGAGGGCTTGTTTGAGGGGGATCCCCCCTACCTGGCAATTCTGATTTCATTCCCACGCTTGTCCTTCCTGATATCTTCAATCGCTCAAACTTTGAATACAGTGCGTTTAGCTGTTTGAAAGTAGATAGCCGGAGAAGAAAAAGAAAAAAGAAAATAAAGTAAGAAAAAAAAAGAAGAAAAATAGTATTCAAGTTGGGTTAACGAACATAACCAAAAGAAAGGCGGTTGATAAAGCGCTCAAAAAGCACGAATCATTTTCCATCAAAATCGGTATTTACCGAGATATATCGGTTCAAAATCGTCCACTTTCTGCCCATTTTTGGCCTGTAACATTCTGGTCACGTGACCTGGTGCCCCCAAACTCGCTTTGCATAAACCATTTATAATCACTCGCATTGTGCACAAATCTCAGCTGTGCACGCTAAGTAGTTTTTTGAGTTATAGGCGAATTAATAAATTTTCAAGCCAAAAATCGCAGTTTTTTATGTTTTTTTGTGTCGCAGTTCACGATCACGTGACCTAGGATCCCCAAAATTTGCACACATAACGTATTTATTAATTACCATTTTTGAGTCCAAATTTCAACTTTGTAAGGTTTACCGTTTGCTAGTGATTTGCAAATCAATCCTCATTTGCTAAAATTCGCGAACAAAAACAAAGGTACTACGCGCTCACGCAAAGTCCAATTAAGCAGAATTGTAAAATTTTGATTGACATTTTGTAGATACCTTTTCTAACCATTTAAATTTTGAAAGCCGTTAACCACAAACCTGATCAAGTTAACGGAACATTATGAAATTCAAAGCGATGTATTTCAGATCTGACTATCAACAGCCATAAACACGCTTAACGCGATTGTGAAGTTCTGCAGTTCAGTGAAGTCAGATACTTTCGCCAAGTCTCCGGATATTGTTTGCGATGTCATATTCTAGTCTAGAATCGTCATTTTTGTGCAAACATAATGAGGATGTTTGTGAGAAAAAAATGCATATCTCTTTTCTCTATTCAACAGAAATATGTTTATTTTGCATGTTAGCTAGTTTCCGTTTTTTGAAAAAAAATTTTCTGCCCGACGTAAGCTTTGTGAGGGTAAGATTTCAAACAGTCTTTAACGATCTTTTATATTTAGGGCGTTCAAACTAATCTGTTGTATGACGAAGAAGTAGAGCATGGTAAGTATTTGCTATGTTGTTAGAGTAATCAATTTAATGAATTGCAATGCTTTTGTGCTTTGCTATGTTTTAGACTTGGAGGTGAAAAGCATAAACATCAGTCTTTCAGTACCTTAACGTCACTGTATTTATAGATATTAGATCCAAGTCTCCATATTCAACGATGGCAGACATTAAAAGCAATACCAGTCCATCCCGACCGTCTACACGTCCATGGTCCAGTCCACGTTACGTCACAGAAGGTTAGTATTTTTTTTGCAACATTTAGTTATGCTTCTTTATGCTTTTTCTACAACCAATACCGCAAGGTTAACTGAGGTCTTGATTTAACCATTAGAATGATCATATCTAATTCAGTTAGATCTCAGTGCAGGTAAGCACTAATTAGCAGTGATTCCACGTAGCAAGTCTGCAGATGAATTTTTTTCAGAGCTATTATTAGCAGCATTGTTGGTTGTTGTTTTAGCTGCCTATCTTCACAGTGTTATGATAACCAGGTCCATCACGAAGGGCTGCAGTTTGAAACCCAAAAGATAAGTTTTGATCCACTGGTCAAAACTAACCAAACCGTTTCTCCCATACAACCTGACCTCAATCCTGGTTAACCCTATGCAGCTTTCACTTTTGCTTGGCTTTGTTTTGATTGTTTATCTTAATTCCAGTTCGGGCTATATTGCGCAATCGGCCTATTGGAAGTCGATCTTGTTTTGACATGCGACCTGATATGGAATATGGTGACCCTGAAGCGCCCCATCGGTCCCTACGCAGTGCTGGTACTGCCACGCCCAGTCGGCCCAGAACAGCAGCTTCCTGGGGATCTTTTCCGAATAAATCCGAAGTTTCCCGATCTATCGGAGCTGCCAGTCATCATTCCACCGGTGTACTACGTCACAGAAGTGTGGCGGAAACAATGAGAGTCAAGTATGTGTTACGAGTTTGAGATAAAGGCATAGTAAAGAATTAAAACAAACCCTAAAACTCACAACTTTTCTACTGTTGCTCAGCATGCTCAGCATTGAGAGGGATAAGTAGAACCACTATGTTTGGTAAGCAGGTGGCAATTTGACTCGAAATCCAAAAGTCAGCACTTCTCTGTCTTCTCTTCTAGACAGCTTGGTGTTATCGGCTGCGTGGGCGAGAGGGTAAAGGCATCGTTTCTACGACGACTCGAATCGCATGATCTGGGTTCAACCCGTGGCCTGGTCACTTTTTCCGTCCTTTGATAAGGCACTTTACGATGATTTTCTCTGATTGGTGGCTTCGAACAAGCAGAAAATTCTGTGGAAAAGAATTCAAAGAAATCCACAGGAACATTGGACCACTGGAAACTCCTAAGCAGGTACGGATTCCTCCAAGCACGAAGTACTCATTGCTATGAAAAGTGTGCGAATCATTTAATCATTAGCGTTTGACGCTGTCAGGTCACAGAAGATTAAGTATGCAATACAACACTACATCAAATGTAAATAAATGAAATAAAATCACTAGCCAACTATAGAGTAAGTTTAGGTTTGTCATTTAGAAAAGCTAGACTAAGAATTAAATCCCTTAATCATGCCAACTAGACCGCAAAGACGGTAGCTTTTTTCAGTAACATAATCATGTTTGCAGTTTGCACTAAGCTTTTTCTAGTTACTGGCGAATGTTTTAGGAGTGTGAACAAGCGGGTATCTCCTTCTGGTAGATCATCAGCAAGCTCTTATGTCGCTCAACTAAGAGAAAAGAAACGTGCTGGAGCTAGGTTGAATGCACAAACAAAGCCAGGTGATTGTGTTACTGAAATCATTTGGAATCGTGTGCTAATTCTGCTTAACTAAACAAAATACTTCTTATTTGTAGCGATTTTAATTTAACCAAAGTTCTAGGATTTTTTATCCTGAAACCTCTTGATTTTCGCTGCAATTTGTCGTGAGTGACGAATGTGGATAGTTTGTTAAGATTAACAACTTGTCAAAATTTAAAAATAGTTAAAAATTTATCGCTTTTGTCATCATCAGGGGCCAAGCGTGCAATGGATTATGAGCAGATGGTGCCAATGGATGAGGAAATAAATCAAAAACCACATTTGTCTTTCATTCAAATCGCTTCTCCTATGTACGTACCTACGGATACATCGATGCGGGCGTATGCAAGACCAGGTAGTACATATAAGGCGAACAGCGGTTTGAAACAATAAACAATTATTTTGTGTGCTACTTACTAACTGCCTACAATGAGAGACGAAAGATTTTTAGCTTTTTATTCGATTCGAATTTCGTTTGAATAACGGATAATGAAAAACTTGCCAGTAGTTTGTGTACATTGCGTTTTTTGTGGTTAGTAACACAAAAAAAGAAAAATTCTGTACTGGAGTTGCGTTTATCGAAAAAGATAATGATGTACTGGTGTGCCCAGCCCTTAAGTGTGCCTCAATTTCAAGCACTGTTTATCAGCTCAACATAACCAAAATGATTGGTTAGTATTTCTCTTCCTCAAGGTGGTGGCTTGGAGACCCAGCATTTGGACCACAATCCTAATCTAGGCCAAAAATGGAGAATGGGGTGGGTGGGACAAAAATTGTTCTCCTGAAAGTTTCTCACAAAACAATAATCGATTTTTTGTTGTTCGCATTCACAATGCATCTGAGTTACCCACTTTTTACAGGACTTTTTTCAATTGCCAAGGACTTTTTTATTTGTTTCATAGGCGGCGTATATTGCGGTTCCACTGCAGCTGTTGTGGTAGCTAGTGAAGGCCAAGTCAATGTGATGGACGAGACAATGTCAGATGGACATTTAAGTTACGAAGGTAAGTTAATGCATTTACAAATGTACTGCTCAATGGAAAATTAATGCATGGTTTAAACTGGGGTAGAAAAGCAAACAACTTGACTATTCTTTAAAACACTGAGGTATAGCGAGCGAGAGGTGGTACTGGCTATGGGACTGAACCACTCCCCATAGCCAAGTCACGTAGAAAATTTAATTTAACCCAAATATGCATGCTTTGAACTTGACCAGAAAGAAAAGGGTGAGGGCTGAAAAGCTAAGTAATTTATTTCTGTCAAAAGACTTCGTAATCTTAGCAATTAATTTTTTCAAATGGCTTTGTAAAAGTGCACTATATCATCCAAATGGTGTTAAAGTGGTTATTTTTCCTAAAAATCACTATAATCGCCCAGCGGCTGGGGGCTTCGCCTCAGACCTCTGTAAGATGCAGACAAATTTTACCTTTGGGTTTATTTACCGAGTTACCATGGCCAGAAGACAGCGAAAGGGCCTTTCGGTCTTCGATTCAAGCTGTCACCTGTCTACCATTCAAGGTTGAAACTTCAAACTGTCCGTTTTTATTACTGAAAATGAACGTCAAGCAGAAAAGCTATGAATTTCAATTTTTATAGTCTTTGGTTTGGCCCGAGCGGGAATCGAACATGAGCCTACCTTTTCAGCAGCAGACGCTTATCCATTCGGCCACTGATCTGTTTTGATTTTTAAGATTATCTGATGAATACACCGGCCGAAGAGCAAACCGAAAAAGACGAGAAAGAAGTGGAGAATAATTGGCTTTCACAATGGCTATCAGGTGTGGAATGAATTAACTTAGTTTTTTAGAACTGTATATACGTAAGATGGCTTATTGGTCTAGTTGATTGGAGTTTCCCGCTTCTCTTCTGGGTTGGACAGCATGGTTGTAATTGCTCACACAGAATTTCAACTGGGTGGAGAACTGGAAAAAGGTGAAATCGAAGTTACCCTCTTACAACCCCCTAGGGGGACTGCTTTACTACGCTACCCCGAATAAACAGCACCGGCTATATGGTCTTGTAATTTTTGTCAGTATGATTTGTTGAAATTCCCATAATTATTCGGCCTTGTATGATTTGCTTGCATTACAAAAGTTTGACTATCAACTTCAAGTATTTCATCCAAAATTATGTACAGTAACTGCAACCCACCCCTTTTACTCCACAGGCGGTCCCCTGGATGGTCTTCAAGATACAACTACTGGCAACGGAAAGACAAGAACCTACGCTGACCTTGTGAGTCGTGCAGCTATTTTGGACTCTTCAGATGAGCGAACTTACTCGGAAGAAGTGCCATCCTCCACATCTGCAGTGGGAGGAATGGGAGCCTCAGCGAGGGAGAACCCTTCCCTCTCGCCAAAAGAAGATTTTTCGATTTCTCCAAGGTAAATAATGTGACGATGATGTCATCATGGACAAAATTGACTTTAAAAATATGATTGAGAGTCTGAGAATGAAGTTTTGATACCTCCTCAAAATTGCCGTCAAGATTAATAGGTTATGGTGTTTCGAATAAATTAGAAATCACTGCCGTGAGAATTCACAACTGTAGATCGCTGTAAGGATGTATTGAAATTTACCTAATCTAGTAAAAATAGCCTCAATCTTACGGAAAACAAAAGAATGACAAAAGCTATTGCTGGCACACAATCTATGTCTAAAAAGGAGCATTACCAATCAGTCGGCAAATTAATCCCTGTAAATTGTTTTGTAGAGATATATTAGCCATTTATTGTTTACTTTGAGTCTATTTAGGACCGATCCTCTTATATCGCATCGTACAACCACTACATCAGAAGAAGGGGAAATAACTGATCCTTATCGAATGGACGCCAGCACCAGTCAGGAGCGTCAGGAGGAAGAGAAAGAAGATGTGAAATCATCCGGTCGCCTGTCTTCCGAACTGAACTCTTCCAAGGCCTCCTATGAAAGTTCTGGATACTGTGCGGATGAGGAAGGTCAAGAATTGAACTTATTTGAATCTGATGAAGCCAACGATCAACTTGACCAGGAGGAGGAGGAGGACAAAACTCCTAAAGATGCTGATTTGCAAAGTCAAAAGGAAGATTCAGACAAAATTCAAGAAGTGGTTGGTGAAAAACCAGGAGTTGGTGAAGAAGTGGTACCGCCCCAAAATAACGCCAAATCGAGTACAGGTTTAACCGATGACAAGTTAACTTTAGACTCGGAGTTTCACGAACAACTTAACTCACTCGACAATATACGAACAACGCAAAAGATATCTGATAATGACGAAAGCGCATCCCTTCCGCGACTAGAGGAGGAAAATGACCAAACAGCCCAACTCAGTGTTTCCACTTACGAAAACGCTTCTTCACCACAATGTGACGTTTCGACTGACCTACCCGACCATCGTCAGGAGCAAAATGTCATCGATGAATCGAACCACAATGCTGGTGAACCCGAGAGCGACTCTGGCAAAGCAACGGAAGAATACAGCGAAAGTGATTCTTTCCCATCCGAATCGATTACTCCCTACCACAGTATGACTGAGAGCGAAGCTGATATGTTGAGCGACAGCAGCCCAGTTCGTATTGTTGTGACGTCAGCTCGTAAAGTTGAACGAGAACTGCTTGAAAGAAGACCGTCGATCGAAATATTGCCAACGCCTTCGCCACAAAACGAGGCCGGCAACGGCATCTCGCGCCAAAGTGTGGCCGCCCAAACCGAGGGCGAATACATTGAGGATGCAGATGAGGAATCGCGGATGATCACACGGGAAGATGTTACGGCCGTTACTTCACTTTCCCGACCCCAGTCTGGCCGTCCAATTCCATCAGTAGCCGAAGTCAAAGACCCTTTCGTCGATTTTGTCGCCAGCACAAGACAGAAGCAAGTTGAACGTTCCGTCGACGTGCAAGCCATTTTCAGTGGAGCTCAAGGTAAAAATGTTGTTGACCGCTGACATTTTGTACATTAGTTATTTAAAATTTGAACTTTGTCTCAAATTAGCTTTTAGTTTTGTGTACCCATACTGACCAGCCTCGGTCTTCCTCATTCTTCATTTCTTTGTGCTTGCTTCAACCTTTTTTAATTTGCCGCAACCGTTTGTAAATTCAAGTAATTAAAAGGTGTGAAGCATCCAGCCAATTCCGGTAGTATGCAATAGCTAAAATCAAAATAAAATTTTTTAAATTTTTTGTTCTCATTTTAGGGCTGCGGTTGCAACGATATTCAACAAATAGAAATCCCACTAAAAAGTTTTAGAAACTGAGTTTCTTCACTCAGCCTAAATTTCCTGGGAAAAAGAGAGACTGAGTATTAGATCTTTAGCATTTACCTTCCAAAAGTATCTTGGGATCTATCCAACTTTGGTAAATCGGCTTCTTTTTCTGAAAATTCAGGCTGAGAGAACTCAAGGTTTCCAAAAACCTTTTACGGGAAATAAAATTTCTGCACTTGCATCGTACCCTTTTCTTAAAATACTCTGATCAAAGTCTGACAACAAGTTCACCACCAGAAAGAGGTTCTCAACCAGTATCACACTGGCACTCCGCTTAGCTCAACCGCATTGGGCTAGCATCACTAAGCATGGACAGTTGGACACTATTTATGACATTACATTTGCAATTTACCACAATAGTACGCTATATGCATATTTCAAACTTGTTATTATCAGGCGTACATAACTGTGCAAATGCCAACTATGCATATATAAAGTACGCATATATGCATATTGCATATAGCGTACTATTGTGGTAAATTGCAAATGTAATGTCATATCTGGTGTCCATGCTTAGTAATGCTAGCGCAATGCGGTTGAGCTAAGCGGAGTGCCAGTGTGATACTGGTTGAGAACCTCTTTCTGGTGGTGAACTTGTTGTCAGACTTTGATCAGAGCAATCTGAGACGAGGATACGATGGCAAGTGCAAAAATTGCCCTCGAGTGTGGTTTGAAGGTTTGGGTGGGCTGCCTGGATTGGGTATGTGTGAATTCAGTTGTTGATAAAACACTAGCCTAATGGGAAAGCAGATATGTGAAGGAAATGCTACCTCACAGTTGTGAAAAAAGTTTGTGTTCCAAATCTGCTATGTAACTTCTGAATATCTCTTTTTATTTGTTGAATATCTTTGCAGCCGCAGACCCAAAATGAGAATAAAAAGTTTTGTTTTGATTTTAGCTACTGTAAAATACCGCAATTAGCTGGATACTTCACCTCATTTAATTGTGGAAATAATGCAAACAGAAGTCTAGCTGTCCTCGTATTAGCTGATTATTATTGTTCTGCAGACGGCTCTTGCTTGAAATTTAACAAGCATGTTTTGATTTCATAATCCAAATCAAAGCCATCAACCAATTGTATCTTAGTTTATGATAATAAAAAAAATCGCTTTATTTTCAATTTGTAGATGAGACCGGAAATAAAGCGGATGCTGAACTTGAGAAGAAACGGAAGGAGGAGCAAGAAGCTGCCGTTAAGATGCAGAGAGCTTTCCGTCTTTACTCAGCTAGAATGAGAGCTGCGAGGAAGTGCCAAGGTCTGAGCAAAGAAACTTTGGAATGGGCTCGTTCTTACAAAGGTGATTGTCAAGTAACCTTTGACCTTTTTTAAACAGATTTCGAATTAAACTCAAGTAACCTTGTTTGGTTTTGAAATTGAACTCGATTAACCGACACACTTATGCAATATTTTTGAAGGCAGTTTTGTTTTGGAATAATCGTTTATTAATCGATATCGTTTGGACAATTCCGAATGTGCTTACTAATCAAAGTTACTCCGAAAACCGAACCCTTGAGCGTCTAGTTTCCTTCGAAGGATTTGTGAGGGTGTTCTACTGTTCATCGTAATTTTTGAAAGTCTCTTGTTCAGCTACGCTTTTGGAAAAGAAAGAAATGCGCAAACGCCGTCTGCGAGAAGCGCGTCAGAGCAGTCGATCACTTCAGCGGCGGGAAGCAAAAAAGATGAGCAGGATTGGACCTCACAAAGAAGTTTATGAAGTAATTTTGTCGTAATTATGACGTAATAGTTAAATTTGATAAGACGTTGTTTGTAAAATTTGAATTTGGAGTAGCAAACTTTCAAACTGTTTTATGCTGACTATACAGATAAAGAATTTTATTAGGTGAATGGAGTTTAAGTTCTATTGAATCTAAAACCGCTTTTGAGTCTAGTCTAGTTGCAACATTGGCATTCCTCAAAAAGGTTATATAGAATTTATAATGACACAATTTCCTAAAAAAATTTTTTTTCTAGGTTTATCATCCCAACTCAGTGTTCCCTGATGCAGAAGTGGTGCAAGAAAGTGCCGTGGAACTGCAAAGGATGATCAGAGGCTGGCTGGTTAGACGGAAGTTAGAAAGCGTGAAACAAATGGTAAACACTTAGCACTTCTTAGATGACTTGAATGTTAGCGCTGAAAATGTCTCAGTTTCGCAGTATAATTGTTACGAAACAAAATTTGCAGTGTTGACGAGAGAAAAACACACAACTCAAAAATAGCGGCCAAAGTTAACCACCGATAAGTTATCCATTGACACGGTTCTATTTATTAGGCTCAAAAACGCGAGAGTTCAGTTTCCGCCGTTGTTAATCAATACAGAGGTTTGTTGCAACGAACTCAGACTCGGCACGGAAAATTAAAACCTTCGTTGTCCCTTACTTACGACGAACTACTCGATTATCTTCACCAAAGAGAAAGTAAGCCATTTTTCATATTTAATGGTGCTACTTAAGTAATTACTGACAATGTATCCCTTACGTTTAGTAAATAAACACCCGCAGTAAGATTACGTAGTAAAATAGTCGCTCTGCAGAAAGTATTTCTCGTAGGTTTCCAGTACGGTTCGGTTGGTTCGCCTAGTCTTCTAAAATACATTACTTGACTAGGATTTTCGTTCGTCCCGGTTCGAAGTAGGAATAATGAGCATAAAATGCTAAGATAATTTATTCTCACACTAGAATTTTATAGCTAAATAAAATGTTTAAGATGCAAAGTACAGTATAACTTCAAAAACTGAAAAATAATTGTCTGTGATGTATATTTTTGTTTCTTAATTTTTGCGTAAAAATTTTGTGATAAAAAGATTGATTACTCGCGGTATACACAAACCATTGGTACTTGTTTTTAAGAGTTTGAGCTTGCTTTCAAAAAGAGGGAATTTTGGAATGAAATGGAATCGTCAGAATTAAACGCTTTTTTCAACGATTGCGGATTATTTCCATCACAAGATGAGATAAGCGAAGCGGTCGAGTCTATTTCCAAGGTAGAAATTGAGAAAAAAATGCAGTATAATATTTGAATGTTTGCATGTTAGCTTGACACTTTTTAGAACCCTTCTTGATAAATATTTTCAAGAGTTAAGGCTCTTGAATACTGTTGAGTGAGCTTTTCGTGTAAGTGGCTTATGGACAATTGGACGCTTCATAGTATGGGAAATCATGAAATTACATATTAGTAATGGTAAATGAAGAGAGTAAGGATGCAGTAGGCAGTTGCGCCTCAATTTTGTTGGTTTGGTCTAAACTTACGATATTTTACTTTCATGTGCAGTTAGTTGAGAGTTCATAAGTTGCTAATTTGGTCATACCCCACTTGGCATCCACCAAACCTTTAATTTATAGTGCGGACGTAAACTCTTAACGAAAGAGCCTTTTGTAGTTTCGTTTAGAGCTTGCGTCCGCACCATACATTAAAGGTCCGATAGATTGGGCACTTTTTATAATGCGGTTTATAGTTTGCCGTTGGGGTCTTGACATGATGGAAATCATGATAATGTCTGAAATTAACCTCATAAGAAAGTACTGAAAATAAAATTGAAAATTTATTCCTAAAACGTTTAATTAGAGTTTGGATTTCTTAAAGAAGAAAAAGCATTCTCCTACAGCCCTGACACGGGACGACGTTATTGAAATCGCTTTCTATATTTACATCCCGGTCGGAGCAAGAATGGAGAATCAAAACACTCGGTCTTCCACTTGGATGACTCCGATAGTCGAAGGGGAAGAAGGCCTCAAACTTATTGGTGAGATTGTTTTATTCAACAGTCATTTTGCAAACGTCCTAACCCAATCTTTCCCATTTGTAAAAAAAATCGTTTTTGTGTCAGCCTTGCTAGGCAGTAGGCAACTAGACGTTTACACTTTTTTTAAAAAAAAGCTTTTAGAATCATTAATTTGTTTGTGGTGCACCTTATCCAATAGGCGACGCAAAACACTTGTGGTAGTCCAAGTAAATTTTAATTACCGGCAATACAGTCAAAGAGCGAAATACATCATTATAAGCTAACAGCAAGGTTATTTCAGTTCAAATAGGCCTTGCTCTGATCGACTTAAGATTTTTCATATTGTTTGAAACTGCATTTGAAATACGAGTAATGAACAAGATCCAGCTTTCCAATCAACTAATTGTTTTTCAGAAGCTGCAAAAGACGAGAGCATCGGTGTAGAATCCGCTGATTTTCAAGTTGTATCTCGCTTCGTTGCACAAGTATTCAGAGAACGCAAGCAACAGGAAGATTAACGACCAGAGCAACATTTAGGTCGCTGCAGTGTGACACTAGTTCTCTACTAGTTAATATTCATACCGAGTTTACTGACTTGTGTCTACTCTGCTGGATCGTCAATGTACTGGATCTCGATCCAATTACTGGAAAATTGCTCTACTTTTGTTGTCATCCATTCAGTATTTTTTTGCCAACTACACAACTGTGATTCTGTGTAATGCTGTTTTTGCAAGTGTTGACGTTGTCTTTTGTTTTTGTTCATTTTGCAAACTATTTACCTTATTTTTGGTACTGTGATGTTTTTACCTATTAAAATTTTACCTAATTTCGCTTTGTTGGCATGACTCTTTGATCTTGCCTTCTTAGAATACATTCAATGCTCGTTTTCAGCGTCGATTTCTTGTGATAATTTCGGAAAAGACTAAAATGTGATGTGGTAACATAATACAAACTAGAAGTGACTGCTTCGCCGAAAAATTTTTAATTAAAGAGAATAAAACAAAAATGAGAAATATTTATCCGAGCATTTACATTGCGTTCGATTCGAGTCAGAAGTACTAAAAAACAAGTTGTGAAATAAAGCTTTTTTGTTTTGCATTTACCGGTACTTTTTTAAAGTTAAGATTATAAGAGTTAATACGTGGGTAGAAATAACAAACATCCAATGGTGAAATGGTTTCTTTCATATTAATTTGCATACTCGCTTCTCATGGTCCAATCTTTGTATACGTTAAGTTTTTTTAGGGCAAGGGGCAATCGTGCCAAAAACAAAACAATAAACATACAAAACTGGTAGTTACCATAGCAATGTACGATATAACAGAATTCCTCAAGCAACATTGCTTTTATTAATTATGATACTGTATGCTATAATGCACGGGAAAACGCACAAAATAGAAGTAAATAAAAAAATACAACATTAAAACAATCTGCACGGAAATAAAAAAAGATTACCAAAGAAACGCGGTCAAACAATTTGAATTTTGAAGCAAAACATGAAAATAAAATTTCATCACGACAAACTGATCAAGGACCAAACGAAGATCAAATTAAAGATTTTGGTCTGAAACGAAGCATAAAGTTCATCAGAACATGAACAACATATTGTCTTGAACGCTTTATTTTTAAATTTATTCTCAAATAGCTTTGTTAATGAGCAATTACACCGGTACAAAGAATCTTTGCCACAACAGCTTTTCTCTTGTCGGCTTAAGAAACAGACGTCTCCCTGAAGGCACGGGCAAATGAAAACAAGGCTACATAAAACACGAGGGGAAAACATAGACTATACTTTCAATAGCGATTCGGTAAACAAAATAAAGATGGTTGAAGATCATTTCGTTTTTGAAACCAAACAGTATCCTTTAAACTACACTGTTGTACAGTGGCAGATAGACAATAAAGTCAAGCAATTTCTAGTAGGTGCCTAGAGATTTTCAAAGTGATTTTGAAGGAAAAATAAGAAAGCAGCACTTTAAAAAACATACAGCAAAATTCATTTGAACCAGCCTAATGAAATTGCTTTTACAAAAATGCATATATACTGGAAATCAAAAATGCATAATGTTGAAATAGAATTTGAAGTATGATTTTACGACTTAACATACAAAAAAAATTGGCTTTGATAACAAAAATTGAAGAGCACAAATTATTATCAATTTATAAGTTAAGTGCGTTTAATAATGATTGAAAAGATACCGATCTAAACGAATTTCAAGCGCATTGAAAATTTAGCAAATTCAACGCAAAAATATATCTGAGCACAATACTGTGTGCTCTCGTAACGCACAAAAAAGTCAGAAAAAGACATTCGGTGATATTTTACTCGTAGATATTAATCTCATAAACGTCACAAAGCTCCTTTTTTACCTTATGTTTTAAAATCATCGCGTAAGTGCGTTAAGTTCAAACATGTAAAAGTGGCAATTCAAGTCAAGATTTTATCTTTTCTAGCAGTTTTTGGAAAAGTGCAAGCCACTTTGCCACTTTCTCGGATGTACAACAAAGTTCCGCAAGTAACTAACAACAAAAGAGGGAAATCGAGCAACCAACATCATTGCGCTGTTGAACCATTGCACATAACTACGGCATGTAGCGGACCGGCAAAATTTCTCAGCATCCTTTTAGAAAAACTTAAATGTGAAATTGATGCCGCACTACATCAAATAAGCTATGAGAAGAATTTTCAACAAAACTAGGAAAGTTTTTTTTACGCGTCGTACATCCCTTCGGCAGGGCATGATGCGGCAACAATGTCAATCAAGTCGTAAAAGGATTCGTATAAATGATAGAATGTCGGCCGCTGCTCCGGCTCCATCTCCCAAGTCATTTCCATGACTTTATACACCTCTTGAGGGCAGTTTACCGGTTTGCTCAAACGCAGACCTCTGGCTACCTGCTCCACTACCTCTGGGTTGCTCAGAGCTGCAAAAGGCATTTTTCCTCCTGTGAACAAACATAATTACAAGACTTACAACTCATTTTTAATTAAAAAAAATTTTAATTTTATACGTGACGTGTACTGTATGAACGGTCAACGCAGTCGAACACTTTTGAGAATCAGTTAAAATTAAACTCTTCTCATTGTAATTACATAGCTACTTGAATAATGTAGGACTTGAGGTTGCCATCAAGCGTGCTCAATAAAAAATAGAGAGCAGAATAATTGAAATTGCAATAATCTAAAGATACGAAGCTCCTCCACTCCCAGAGCCTGTTTCACTCTCACGGGATTCTCAGGAGGTAGTCTATTTAGATTGCCCCCGAGGATCCTGGAAGGGTGAAGCAAGCTGTAGGGGTTTCGTATCTCAGTAGGCCGAGCGGCAGCGCGATCATCTCTGGAGCGGGAGGTCTGGGGTTCATATCTCTGGCCAGTCAAATCGGACACAGTGTTGCCAACAGCTCGCCACCACTGCAACATTTCTTTAGAAAGAGCTGAGTTGCTCGGGGGCAATGACGTGGAGATGGGGCCCTGCGAACTCGTTACACGCTTCGGTGTAGATTAAGTTTGCGTAGTGATCCAAAAGTTGCTGACTTCCAGTCTAGCAATGCGGTGTTGCGTTCTAGTGACAGCTGTCTGGAGTAAAAAACACAAACCGCATTGGAAGAATGCTGATCCCACTCAACTTACACTGTACACCGCAATCACGACAAGCACTTATAGTCGGGGCCTTAGTGAAATCTTTAGGCTATGCGTGTTACACGTTGTTTTTTTGCATATTTTTAAAGTTTGTGGGCCCAATTTGAATTTTAGTCGGTGCCGCAATTTTTTGGGTGACGTCATCACCCCCAAATCGGGGAATTCCCAAAAATCCAATTTTCAGCCTTTCTTGTCCCGTTTTGATGCCTATACATCGATTATTTGCCCACTTTTAAGTTGCATAGTAACATAATATGAACAAACAAAAATAAAAGATCGCTAGGCATTTTCGGTGACGTCAAAATGACGTCATCGAATTATTTTTACATCGTTTTTGCTATGTTTTTTGTTGTTTTTAACGAATTTCAATTGCTGTAATAAAACTACTTGCTACTTAACATCCAATCGTTTTGGAGAAGCTTGTTACGTCACTGATAACGTCATGATGACGTAATTGAAATACCGTTGCTTTAGGTTTTTACATTACTGTGGCGATTTTGTTTGCAATATTATAGCAGGTCTCATAAGGGCATGCCTTAATTGACAAACAAGTTTGGCAGTTATGAAAAACGAATATTTTGAGCTGAGCTAATGTAAGTAGCAAAGTCTCGTGCATCATTTAATCACGTTTTCACGTTAACGATTCTAGAAAGTCAAAAACATTTCTTGCAGTGTCCTCTCTTTGATGCTGTGATGACGAAATGTTCTCAGAGTTACAAGTCTCGAAATTGCACGAACAAAGACCGGTGCATTTTAAATACTTTTTTTTACACGAGCATCGAAAACAACATGTGGATTTGCAGTTACAGTGATGAATAATTTCGTGAATTGATGCTGCTGACTGAGCACTGGACCAAAATGGAATCAGTTCTTCAGAGTCATTAAAAGCCCAACCCCAATCCAAAGGAGATGGTCGATTTTGAATTTTTGTAAGACAGCTTTTCCATATTTCAGATTGGTACATTGCTCTTCTTGTATGCTCTGCAAGAGCTGCAGATGTTGGTGGCAATTTCTCGACAGGATAACCACTGCTAAACATATTGTAACGGCATTCATCAACATTTTGAGCATCTGAGTTCTTACAATAGAGGGTAATCACAAATATTTCCAATGCATTAAAAGATGATGGCAAACTCGAAAAATCTAAACTTGAAAATAAGTCACAAAACTTGGAAAGATTGAGCATCCAACAATCCTATACCTTTTTTTTACCAAACCCAAAAAAGGAAGAAACTGTATCGCATCCGATGAATACGTGGAAGAAAGGAAGAAAAGCAAACAAAGTTTGAGGCAAAAAAGATACTATTTCATGAATTGCAATAAATTTGGTTTTATCCCCAATTCCGAACTCGATCCATAAACGGTTGATTCCCAAATTGTGGAAACAATGAATTGCAATTACCACAACATCGGTATCTACAGTCCTAATTATTGATTCCGATTTAGCATGTTTGACATGAAGAAACATGCGAGTGTCTGCTTCCTCATGATCGCATGGGAAATATCTGACAGATCGAAGGTGTCATTGCTTAGTACTGTATCAAATGATGTAACAACAACAGTGGCCAAATGAGGATCAACTGCAGTAACCACATGTTTTTGGACTAAAGCAAACAATGCGATTTTGTTTTTATCGTTCCTCAGAAATTCAGACCAATTTTGAGGAATTTGCGTACTAGTTGTAACTGCCACCTGTTGTCCGGATCCTCGCTTGCTTCTGATTGATGCTTTAATGCTGTTTCTAAGATAAACATCAAACACGATATCAACCCGTTTGTAGATTGCTGCTTTGTTGATAACAAAAGGTATTATAGTTTTTGAAATATATTCTTCAAATGTGGTAACGCTTCCTCTTGGTTTCAACATTTGTAAAAGTACTGGTCCGTCTATAACATAAACATCGCATGTAGGAGCAGAACTTTGCGAAAATCCGTTGCTTTCTAAAATGGGAAGAAGTGCTGACTTTGCCGTGGTTCTTAAATTGCCATTCGACGATAATGCAAATGGATATGCTGACGTTTCATGCTTAAAAAAACATTCTTAAAGCATCTTTTCTACGAACATAGCTAGATGTAAAAACTTTTTGGAGAAGAGATGTATCGCATTTGATCATTTCTCTTGACTTATTTGTCTTTTTTCTTGTCTTTCCAAATAAATCAATGGCAACCTTAATAATAGGTTTTGTGAAATCTTCATTTTCCAAAATCCTTGACGTTACAAAGGATTTAAACTTTTGGATTCCTTCAGCATCAGACACTTGTCTAGAACATAACGTGAATAGTTTCCTTGATGAGTCTGCAAATGGGTTTCCAACGTGCTCAAAAGCTTGCACCAATCCATTTAGTTCTTCCTTAAATCTCTCTTTGTAGCTACAGCTTTCCTCATGGTGAAGCCAATCAAATTTATCCTCACAGAAACCGATTTCTTTGTGAAAATTTTTCAACAAATCCACGATAATAGGCTGAGCAATCAACCATCGCCTCAGAGCTTCATCCTTTAGAAAAAGATCAGTTACCCCTCTTTTTTCCTTTCACAACCGCATTACATTGTTCATGGTTTTGGTCTAGAGCCATTGCAGAAAACCTGCTGCCAGACTTTGTTATCAGTGACTTTGTTATCACTGATAACAAAGTCTGGCAGCAGGTTTTCTGCAATGGCTCTAGACCAAAACCATGAACAATGTAATGCGGTTGTGAAAGGAAAAAAGAGGGGTAACTGATCTTTTTCTAAAGGATGAAGCTCTGAGGCGATGGTTGATTGCTCAGCCTATTATCGTGGATTTGTTGAAAAATTTTCACAAAGAAATCGGTTTCTGTGAGGATAAATTTGATTGGCTTCACCATGAGGAAAGCTGTAGCTACAAAGAGAGATTTAAGGAAGAACTAAATGGATTGGTGCAAGCTTTTGAGCACGTTGGAAACCCATTTGCAGACTCATCAAGGAAACTATTCACGTTATGTTCTAGACAAGTGTCTGATGCTGAAGGAATCCAAAAGTTTAAATCCTTTGTAACGTCAAGGATTTTGGAAAATGAAGATTTCACAAAACCTATTATTAAGGTTGCCATTGATTTATTTGGAAAGACAAGAAAAAAGACAAATAAGTCAAGAGAAATGATCAAATGCGATACATCTCTTCTCCAAAAAGTTTTTACATCTAGCTATGTTCGTAGAAAAGATGCTTTAAGAATGTTTTTTTAAGCATGAAACGTCAGCATATCCATTTGCATTATCGTCGAATGGCAATTTAAGAACCACGGCAAAGTCAGCACTTCTTCCCATTTTAGAAAGCAACGGATTTTCGCAAAGTTCTGCTCCTACATGCGATGTTTATGTTATAGACGGACCAGTACTTTTACAAATGTTGAAACC
This sequence comes from Trididemnum nubilum, assembly GCA_963965965.1. Classification (NCBI taxonomy): domain Eukaryota; kingdom Metazoa; phylum Chordata; class Ascidiacea; order Aplousobranchia; family Didemnidae; genus Trididemnum; species Trididemnum nubilum. Next base: position 11,734,690 of record OZ014481.1, on the reverse strand, counting down.
AAGAGGAAGCGTTACCACATTTGAAGAATATATTTCAAAAACTATAATACCTTTTGTTATCAACAAAGCAGCAATCTACAAACGGGTTGATATCGTGTTTGATGTTTATCTTAGAAACAGCATTAAAGCATCAATCAGAAGCAAGCGAGGATCCGGACAACAGGTGGCAGTTACAACTAGTACGCAAATTCCTCAAAATTGGTCTGAATTTCTGAGGAACGATAAAAACAAAATCGCATTGTTTGCTTTAGTCCAAAAACATGTGGTTACTGCAGTTGATCCTCATTTGGCCACTGTTGTTGTTACATCATTTGATACAGTACTAAGCAATGACACCTTCGATCTGTCAGATATTTCCCATGCGATCATGAGGAAGCAGACACTCGCATGTTTCTTCATGTCAAACATGCTAAATCGGAATCAATAATTAGGACTGTAGATACCGATGTTGTGGTAATTGCAATTCATTGTTTCCACAATTTGGGAATCAACCGTTTATGGATCGAGTTCGGAATTGGGGATAAAACCAAATTTATTGCAATTCATGAAATAGTATCTTTTTTGCCTCAAACTTTGTTTGCTTTTCTTCCTTTCTTCCACGTATTCATCGGATGCGATACAGTTTCTTCCTTTTTTGGGTTTGGTAAAAAAAAGGTATAGGATTGTTGGATGCTCAATCTTTCCAAGTTTTGTGACTTATTTTCAAGTTTAGATTTTTCGAGTTTGCCATCATCTTTTAATGCATTGGAAATATTTGTGATTACCCTCTATTGTAAGAACTCAGATGCTCAAAATGTTGATGAATGCCGTTACAATATGTTTAGCAGTGGTTATCCTGTCGAGAAATTGCCACCAACATCTGCAGCTCTTGCAGAGCATACAAGAAGAGCAATGTACCAATCTGAAATATGGAAAAGCTGTCTTACAAAAATTCAAAATCGACCATCTCCTTTGGATTGGGGTTGGGCTTTTAATGACTCTGAAGAACTGATTCCATTTTGGTCCAGTGCTCAGTCAGCAGCATCAATTCACGAAATTATTCATCACTGTAACTGCAAATCCACATGTTGTTTTCGATGCTCGTGTAAAAAAAAGTATTTAAAATGCACCGGTCTTTGTTCGTGCAATTTCGAGACTTGTAACTCTGAGAACATTTCGTCATCACAGCATCAAAGAGAGGACACTGCAAGAAATATTTTTGACTTTCTAGAATCGTTAACGTGAAAACGTGATTAAATGATGCACGAGACTTTGCTACTTACATTAGCTCAGCTCAAAATATTCGTTTTTCATAACTGCCAAACTTGTTTGTCAATTAAGGCATGCCCTTATGAGACCTGCTATAATATTGCAAACAAAATCGCCACAGTAATGTAAAAACCTAAAGCAACGGTATTTCAATTACGTCATCATGACGTTATCAGTGACGTAACAAGCTTCTCCAAAACGATTGGATGTTAAGTAGCAAGTAGTTTTATTACAGCAATTGAAATTCGTTAAAAACAACAAAAAACATAGCAAAAACGATGTAAAAATAATTCGATGACGTCATTTTGACGTCACCGAAAATGCCTAGCGATCTTTTATTTTTGTTTGTTCATATTATGTTACTATGCAACTTAAAAGTGGGCAAATAATCGATGTATAGGCATCAAAACGGGACAAGAAAGGCTGAAAATTGGATTTTTGGGAATTCCCCGAGTTGGGGGTGATGACGTCACCCAAAAAATTGCGGCACCGACTAAAATTCAAATTGGGCCCACAAACTTTAAAAATATGCAAAAAAAACAACGTGTAACACGCATAGCCTAAAGATTCACTTCTTTGCGCCTAAGGCCCCCCCGACTATTAAAATCAAAATTTTTAACGATAACACACGTGAAGATGCTAATGTTTACATTGGATAAATCGATTTTCAACGCAAGTAATCAATTGCGACTGAAAACTAAGTTTCGTGCAGCTCTTTTTATCTTGGTATGATTATGCTACACACGAAACTGAAATTGGCTTTTTCCCCGCGTGAAGTCCAAAAATATTTCGTATTACTTTAGCGCCTTCGGAAAATTCAGTACGCCTAGCTACTACACAGCACACACTTAACAAAAACTATTTTTCAAAATGATACAACACTTCCTTATCCTAAGTCTATGGAATGAACCAAAATTTATCACCATCAATCATTTCATTAATACCTGTGAACAATTCCCACATTAATACCCCAAACGCCCAGACGTCAGATTTTGAGCTGAACTTTGTATAGTTGAGAACCTCCGGGGCTGCCCATTTGATGGGAAATTTGCTACCGAGTGAACTGGTATATTCGTCATCTAGTACGTATCTAAACAAAAAGTGTATTTTATTAATTCTTTCCTAGACAAAAAAAATTTCCTGTCGTACTGGTACCGAATTTGATCGCGTGCTCTAGTTATTGCGGACATGGTCCAGAATTCCAGGTATCGCGATATTGATACTTCGCTTGAGCACAACCTTTATCTCCAGAATACTCCACGTCAACTTAAACCAGAGAAGGAATAAGATGTTAATATTGATAAATCGAAAAAAGCAGTTGATAGTCCCGCTAGCTTCTTGAATTGCAGAACGCAGTACACCCATCTTAAGTTAACAATACATCTATTTAAGATTGAAAACAAAACCAATTTTCTCCAAGCATAATCGCTGCGCTAAAACTTATCGCGATCGACCGATTCAGATCGCAAACTACGGCTACACCAGCCAATTACAGATACACAATCTCAGTTAAACTGTCTACGAAACCAATAGCCCGAACGCTAGAATTACCAGAATCCTGGAATTGTTGGAATAAATGGAATAGAAAAAAACCCGATTTATACTACGGCAAAATCTCTCGAATATACCAGAAAAATCGTTATTACGTCACAATAGAAAAAGTATAGGAGCGTACAACAGATTGCAACATAATTTTGACATCACAAACTTCAAGTCCAAATATAGCAATTAAAAAGGCGTTAACAAGTCACCTGGTAACAATTAGGCTTACCAAAATTATAATTGTGATTGGCAAAATTGTAATTAATCACACGATTTTGCAGTAATTATAATTGAAAAATTTTCAAAGTCGATAATTGTAATTGTATTTGAAAAACTTTCTGCCTATTTTCAATTACAATAATATTACTCTGTTATTCACTAGGATAGATGATAACAAAATATGTTTAAACAAATACCAATTTTCCTCCGGTTGCAAATCGATATCGATATTTTCTACTGGTTGCAATCACATCTGACGTCACAAAGCGAACATCAAAGTAGGTGAGGGATAGTTAGAGATAGTTTTAATCATATCCATAACCTAAACTTAGCACATACTTTAATCATAACTAGCACTAACTCTAAGCCAAAAAATAGCCTAACATAGAATTGGCCTATGAGGTCAGATGTGACTGTAACCGGTGGTAAGTAACCATTGTAACTTCAATGCTATTTGTGATGTTAAGATTTGGTGTGCTTTTTTTTGCTTGTTTGCCCTTGTGTGCATGTCAAAGCGACAGTAGTGGTTCTATTTCGTATGATTATACTAAATATGTGATATTATTCGTAAAAGTTAAAATAGTGTTAAATAGTAGTTGTAACTTGAAGTTGTAACGCAGGGCCACCTAGAGGGGGGGGGGCAGGGGGACAATGACCCCGGGGTCCATGGACTTTAGGAAGCCCATCATTGAGCCCGTGTGCTTCAGGGAATGACATTGACAAATCAGTATCTAGAAAATCGAAGACCTTTTTTTTTCGGAGATCACATCACAATCCGGAGAAAACTGTGGCATTTTGCCTTGAAGATGTTTTTTTGGAGACATCAAAATTGTGGCATTTTCCTCTTCTGTTTTGGAGTACACAAAACCGGAGATGCCTAATATTTGAGCTGACCCCATGCCCATGTTTGGCTCTCGGCGCCCCTGTTGTAACGCACACAATTTGAACTTTTTTACAATTTTTAATTGTATTAAAACTTATATTCTTGTACACGAATAATTGCGGTATGATACCATGGTTTAGCTAAAATCATAATGCTGCTGGAAGCGATATGAATTCAATAACATACTTGACAATTGCTCACAAACGAAATTATGTATTGCAAAAATTAAAATTAAACAAAGATTGATGGAAGAACAGAGATAGAGAGAAATGGGGCTTTGATAGGTCTGGTATAGAAATACAAAACAAATCTACAGTGTTGACATAAGCAAAACTCGAGGTTTCATATGTAAGTAAATTAGTTGCAACGTTTTGAGAACCTTTTCATTGTAATAGTACATAAAATTGTAACTGAATTACAATTACTCAAACTTGAATAATTGTAATTGAAAATTTTAGGTTGTAATTGTATTTGTAATTGTAATTGAAGCAAAAACAAGTAATTTTTCCAACCCTGGTGACAATGGAACATCGTAGAAGATCCTGGAAAGAATTATCTCACAACATTTCAAATCAAAAAGGCGGCAAAACTAGTAAGTAGTCACGACTATGTTAAAGCACAGCAAATAATCATAACAAAAGCATTGAAAATTATTATATGTGGCACCAGTAGTAGACATTTTTCTGAACTCAGATTCATTTTATGGCGTAGTGTCCTATATTTTCATCTTAAGAATGAGAAACAGCCATGAAATCGAAGTTTTTTTTGAATATAATATTGTATCAAGTCCAGGGGAAGAATAGCAGAAAATCGTCGAGTTTAGACAAAATTAAACAAGAATTAGAATATCTCTAATAATTTAATTTACAAAATACAACATTATGCGAAAAAGCTATAATGATTGTAAACTGTAGTATTAATTGAGGTAACAAAAATGAGAAAGAACAGGATTTAAGCAAAAAACAAACCAAAAAAACTGGAGGTAAACACCGCTGCAATACTACAACAGATTTACTGCACAAATTCAACTAGCAGTTATTTAACACACTTTTTCAAACGATATTTTGAACAGGCAGTGAAAGTTGTTCATACCTTGTTAGACCGAAATCAGCCACTTTAATGAGCATGTTTTTTCCTACCAGGCAGTTTCTAGCAGCTAGATCTCTGTGAATAAGATTTTTCTCTTCGAGAAACTGCATAGCAGCACAAACCTAATAAAAAAAAGACAAATCAATAATTAACCAGCTAGCAACAGCACGAATACCTACATTTGGTGACAAAACAATGCACAAAATTTACAGCAATAATCATAAAAAAATCTGTGGTAAAATCTACATTGGGCGCCAAATCGTAAGCGTATGTTATGCAAACCCATACCCAGTTGAACAAAATATGATAATGAGACTGCAAGTCAAGAGTATAACAGTTGGTACCGGTAATACTTTTAGTCGCTTACAATTTTACGGCTAAGGCCAAGGAAGTGTTAGTAAGGCCTAGGAAATGTTGCATTACTTAAATCCTACTAACATTCTCTTTCAGCGGATTTAAACTAAGTATCATGGCTTCCATATTTGCTTCCTATTTTAGCCCATATATTTCCAAATGTTTGTTAATCCAAAGGAGATTGCTACAATTAAACATGCTTTTTATGTTTAGATTGAAGCTCCATTGACCAAAAACAAGGTTGCATTGACCTCTTGGGTTCTCATGTTTAGTGCGTAGGATCTGCGTCAAGATGTTTTGCATGCTTCTGCATCCTTAAAGTGTATCGTTAAGAGTCTAGAAGACTGCTAATTTAACCTTACATTAACGGAAAAACGTAAATTGTGACTCAAGGGGCATTACACGTTGGCGTAGTTTGACTATTAATGCAATCAAAATCCAATATGTGAGCAAGAAGAAAGTAGATAGCCGTCGGCAGCTAGTGAGAAGTGACGTCACAATCACTACTAACATATTGCTCATTTGCTCCAAGATTCAAGTCAGACCTGTAGTAAAACCGATCAGTACGTGAGTGGATAGAACAACTGCTACTGAAACGGTAGACCTGGTTCGATTCTCGGTCGGCTTGAAACGCATTATAAAAATTGGGATTTGCAGCTTTCCTGCTAGACAATGGAGAGTGTGAAGCCTCCACCATGTGTGGTAGACAGGTGGCAGCTTGACTCGGAAGACCGCAAAGGTCTTTTCGCTGTCTCCTGGATAAGGGAAATTGGTCAATAAAAGTAGTAATTACAATTGTGTGGTGGCATAATAAAACAATCTGAGGGGGCGTAATGCTCAAGTACAGTGGTTTTGCCATCAGTTTCAAAATACAATGAAAAGTAGCGAAATTTTCAAGAAAATACCGAAGCTTGCGCATTTACGCGCGTAAACTACCTCCAGTCACTCTAACAACCCTGACTCTAATGCAAACAACAGACGAGCGTAACGCGACTTAGCATGCGCGGCTTTACCATTCCGCCTCACAGGCGATGCTGTGAAATAGTTAAAACGGCATTCTTCAATTCAGACAAAAGATAAATTGTAACTAAGTGGGTACATTTTGAAAAAAGGTATACGGCAGCGAGCAACTTTTCGAAGCATTACTCAACGTCATAGTATTGAACTACGGTGCCCAACACTGGCTAACGGATCCTCAAGGGTTTATCCAGTGTCAAATTAACGAACATATAATGTGGACAAGCTTTCATCCGTTGACCGAACTAAAAGTCAACAAGAAAGCAGCATATCAAATTTTTTGACATGTTTACATCTTCGAACATCTAAAAACTGCTGTTGAACGATGGGTTTTACGAACCATGTCGAGAAAAACCCATATAGGAAGCAAAAAATCAATAGGTGTCAAAAAATACGTTTAAAAATAGGGTGATTTACAAATTAACGCCACAAATAGCCGGCAAGAATAAAAGTCAACTGGGCTATTTGTAATCAACTAAATGCCTGCCTTAGCAAAAGTGAAAGTGATTGGGTTACTATTAACAGACAGTAAACCAAACAATCAAATACCTGATGGCAAATGTCAAGTAGAGTGTCAGGATGGGTTTGGAGATAAGTGTTCTTTCGGATGTAGTCCAACAGACAACCTTCTTCCATGAACTCCGTAACGATGCAAATCGGCCTCTGCTTGGTAACAACGCCGTAGAGACTGACTAAGTTTTTATGGTTTAGTCGTCTGCAAAATCGACAGTAAAGTCAGTAATGCTTCCGCTTATTTTACTCATCGTTTACAAGTGAAAAAGCTTGCCTGTTTGAAGTTTAAGAACCTTTTGCATTTAACGAGTTATTTCATAAATTTTAATGCTACTGCGGCAAGTTTAAAAGTCACAAAAAGCAAGAATTTTTCGATTATAAGTATTGCAGTAATACCACTTGCAAAAAAATAAAATCAAAGCTTTTATTATACTCGCTGTATTACGCCGAAGCGTGTAACGAGTTGGCGGGGCCTATCTCCGAATCACTGGGCCCGGGCAACACATCTTTCAAAGAAATGTCGCAGCGGTGGCGAGACGTAGGCAAGACTGTGTCCGATTTGACCGGTCCCTGGTTTGAACCTCAGACCTCCCGGCTCCCGCTCCAGAGACGAATCTGCGTTACTGCTTGATCAAAAAATACGTTACCCCAGGAATTAAAGTTTTAACGTTAAAAACTAAAACCCAAGAGAAGGCTGAAAAATAGAAGAACAAAACAGCTGTCTTAAAATCCAGCCATCTGTTAGAAATAGAATAACCGGCAATATATACATCATTACATTTTACTGTTTTTACTACGTAATGTACACATAATAAAGTTACATGCAAAAATAAACAAAATACATTTTATCAATTGATTCATAGCACAGCAAGACAATCGTTCAGTCTTTGTCCTTAGTTTAACCCTAGTATGATACCGTTGACAAATCATTTCGAAAAAACAGCTCTTACGTCATGACTTCTGCTTCTTCTATGAAGCTATCTTCTTCCATTGTGTTTTCCTTCATTATCTTGACAGCCACGTAAGTACGGTGGCGATACATTGCCAATTTGACACAACCGAATTGACCTGAAAATTTACACAAACTGTAATTTTTTTATTCATCGTATAAACCAGGCATTATGCGTCAGTCGAACCACACCAACGCTTATTAAGTACACATTTTTGGGTTCTGTGGGTAGACCGCTTACTGCTTGGTCTTTAACCATCGTGGAATAAAACTTGCATCACTGAGAGCGGGCGAAGTGTCAAGTAATACAAGTAGAAGAGGGAAAAAATCAACTACTAGTAAATATACATAAAAGCCTACACACCTTACAAGAAGCCTATACATTTGCATTCACAGAACTAGCCATTCATCTTTATTATATTTGCTTTTCCCAATCTCTGATTAATCAGACTACCCTACTCCTGCCTTAACAGCCTCAATTTATCTTCATTAAATCATGAGCACTTAAACATGCGTTTTAATTTATGTGCACCGGGATAACGTTTCGTTGCACACGAGCACTTAAACAGAACACGTGCTGTGTACGAGAACATCTGCACATGTTCATTGTGCAATTGTGCATGTGTATTGTGTGCGTGTACCACGATAGAGATGTGTGCACGAATACATATGCACTAAGAAGCGCACCAGCGTATATTGCCTTCTGATGTGCACAATTGCATATGCGCTTCTCAGTGCTCAAGTACATCAATTTTTTCCGAGAAGTGCAAATGCGTGTCAAACGAGCTCAAAAAGTGATCCAGCCTTTGTACCAGGTGAAGCTAACCATCACGTTGAAAATAGCTTGAGTACGGGCGGCTTCGCTCAAACACTGATGCAAAATCTGCTTATTTTAAAGGCGTGCTCGTTAATTGTTTGACCAATAGGGCGGTGAGTGTGCCCATTGAGATTTGATTAAAAGGGTAGCCGCACTTACCGCTTCCAAGTTCCTTGATCATTTCGAGGTCGTTGTAGTCGATTTCCCATTCTGAATTGCTGAAGAGATGAGTGGATGGCTGGTCAGGATTTTGCAGGCAAACCGGGGCATTACGTAATCGGGTTACTAGGCCTAAAAATGACAACAGTCACGCACACTCTGTACTCGATGAACAAGATAAACAATAGACTGAAACCATGTTTTTTCTTTGGCTTATTGCCAGTATATTATATCGAGCATTAAATCCCTAAAAACAAGCGCTTTTGCTTTAAACCAAATTGCAAAACGAAACATAATTTAAGCCTTAGTCAGTCGAGGGGGTTCCTCTCAATGAGTGCGTATCAAAAACAAAGTAAAAAAATAGAATGGACCATTTTTCAAAATAATAATCAATCAGTAGTTTGATTTAGTGCGCATTGACAAAAAAGATTACCGGTAGTTTTGGCCATTTTTCAACAGTTTAACTTGTATTTAACAGTTTCATTGCACACTAGACACAGCTGATATTCCAAGCTTGTTTGCTAGGTTTTATCACGTTTTGATCATTTCATTCCCTAACGAGAAAAACCCAGCGTATTGTTCAACAGATAGCAAAGACCACATTCAGAGCAAATAATCTTACTAGTTTCAAAATTAATACCAGATATCTACTGTACTTTATGGTTCTGAAACCTTTTCCGCCTTATACAATTACTGTTCATTATCATCTAATGACCTATATACGAGAATACAGTTAAACAGTTAACTGCGAACTAATAAGCTCAGCATCAAACAACTTGTTAGGGTATTGTAGGCTACATTAAAAATAAATAATGGTTGTTGTTCACTTTAGTTACAGACTGGCTTCATACGTGTATCACGGTGTATGCGTTCAAAAAGCAGCAAAACAAAAAGCATTAAAATACTGTAGGAATTTGTAATTGTAATTACACCTTTTATTCACCAAGTTGCCAAGGCCAGGAGACAAAAAGGGACCTTTTGTTTTTCGAGTCAAGCTGTCACTTGCCCACCTGTCTACCACACACAGTGGAGGCTTCACACTGCCCTCTTCAATCACTGAACGTCAAGCAGAAAAGCTGACAATACCACTTTTTATAGTCTTGGGCTTGACCCGATTAGAAATCGAACCAGAGTCTATCGTAGTAGAAGCGACGCTTATCCACTCCCCTAGTAATCGGCTTTTCATACGGGTTGAACACCACTTTAGCAACACACTTGGTTAAACTACCTCCAGCATTGTGTTTGTGATAATTGATTAGTTCCATGACTGTTGTCTGTGGGTGTTTTTCGGAAAGATAATATTGTCCCTGGCTGTTTTCCTTGATGTGATAATGCTTCACTTGCAACGGTCCCGAAATACTGAAAATTTAAGGAAACGATGCAGAAATCCTCAATTAACCGTAGTTTCAATTATCATCTTTGTTTAAACTTTAGCTACCCTAACCGAAAGCAATTAGAAATTAAAAAAACCAAATGTGGTTTCGCAACACACTAAGGTTTTAAATTTATATTTTTCACACAAAACTTGCAGTAAAATGTCGATTTTGGTGATGTTTTGTCATTTATTCCAAAAAAATTTTAGTTATTTTCACAGATGCTAGCATAATTTTAGGGCTTGTATGCCAAAATATCAAAAGTTTTTTCAAATTTCTTCAAACTACATTTTTTACGGTCATGACTGAACAAATAACCCAGCTGAGATCCATGAACGGTAATGTGAAGAGCTACTGTGCTAATAGCTACATCAGCTGCCAGGTGATATTTTAAATAGATTTTGGTTCGTATAACCTTTTCCGCCTAATATAATCAACTTGTTACGCACTATTCAGCTCAACAGCCCAAAGCAAGGTTACGCAAGAGATTGTGAAAGCAGTAAAATAGGACTTAGTAGCCAATGCGGATATTAGAAGTACTGCCAAAAAAAAAACGGAAAGCCATTAAACAGTGTTTCCGTAAAAAAATTGTAATTTTTTTATTTTTAGAAACTTACAATCCGCCTTTCGAAACGACGGAGAGGGTGTAGACAACTGCAGGTTGGGTGGAGTTACGGACAATGAAACTCCCTTCTTTTCCGTCTTGCTTCAGAAGATACTCCGCCCGTTGTCGAGACATTTCTTTTTGAAACCAACTGAAAACGACATTCAATCAGTAATTTCGATTAAGTTTATTTATGTAGCGGTGAACTTGGATTCTACATTGCATCGTTCTTCAATGAAGAAATATTGCACCATTCAGCAGCCTAACGCTCGTGCCAGCGTAATTCTTAAAAGTGGCTGAAAAATGAAAAATCATTTTTAAAAAATCTCCGCAACACAGCTACTTCACTGCAGTGGCTCACTTTATACGAGTGAATTTTACGGTTATTGACAAAAATTATATCACTAGCCATCAAAACAGGGTTTATACGGAATTTTTCTGACATATTCCCCTGACTTTCGTCAAAATTGCACCTGTTTTTTTTGACTTTTGTTTATAAATCCCTATGTTTTTCCCTGACCCAATCCTGCAAAACATACTTTTTCCCTGACTTTCAGAATATAAACAAACAGTATAATATCAACCAGCAGCAAAAAGAACTATGCACACCTAGTGCATACATACACAGAAACATCAATTCAGCAGCAGAAATAAGAATTTCACAGGTGACCTATCGTAATTGTATCTTAAAAAAGATTGATTGTATCTTAAAAAACAATGGATCTTGATTCAAAGGAGATAAGAACTTTCCAAAAAAATCTCCCTGACTTTTTCGAACTTTTCCCTGACTTTTTCGTTGAATTCCCTGACTTTCCCTGACTCTCCCTGACCATCTCGAAAAAGATATGTTTTCCCCTGATTTTCCCTGACCGTATAAACCCTGCATCAAAAAGCTGAAAAACTTTGACAAAGCTGGGGATTTATAATTTGCAAATACCAATTTATCTGGCCATGGAAATTAGGTTTGTGTGTTTAAAGGTTCTGCAGAATTTGCGATCACAAGTGAAGCCTAAAAACTATTGAAAAAACTTTTTCACGATTTTGATTGATTTTAAAGTTTACCACTACGTTTTTCAACTACAATATTTCGAATATTTTACCTAAAATGTGATGAGAGGAACTCAATTACTAAGTAGCAAAGCGGAAGTGAAACACAAGCGGATATGCAGCAGCATCACAACCACAGGCCATGTGACGTCACTCTAACCTCTGTAAGCGTCAGCTCCCACAAGCAACTATGCACAGATAGATAACGAAGCAATATCGAAACCACGCGGCAGTAAACTCAATTGTTATCTCACATAAATCTCCATGACACACGGCATTAATAATTAACCCTCTTCAACGAATATGGCATTTGTTACTGAACTTTGATATTTTATATTTTTTAAAATGCAACCAAGATAAGCACTTCATATCGGTGTACCAGAAGCATAATTACAAAGTGTACCCTCTTTTTTGTACTTCGATTTGCTACCTCTCAGGCTGGCATCGCTGCTCGAACCCTAACTCTAATGCAAGGTCAAGAAAAGATTAAAAGAACACAGCGCGAGACTTGCAAGATGCGCGCTCTAACCCCTACACCACGGAGGCGACGCTGTCGAACTGTCAAAGTGCCGTATTTAACTCGAGTTAATGAGAAAAAGCAATAGAAGCTAAATATATAACTACACTTTGTTAAAATGCGTACCGGTACCAGTTTTGACGCAATATACTGTATATCAGTGGTTTTCAAACTTTTTTGGGTTGCGGTACACTTAGAAGTGTTTGATTCAACTGCGACATGCCTAGAACTGCTGCCTCAAACCTATAGCTCTTCGTTTACCTTGCTCGTTAAATAACTTTCTTTAAAATATTGCTAATTTGAACGAACCACACAAAACAGAAGGTACCGGTATACCACATTGTGATGTCAATATAGAGTACAGACTACAAAAAAAGTTGATACGGTAGGCGACGTAAATTTTTTTGAAGTAATTATGCCGTTATATGCAGTTAGATACACTTTGTATTGCGAAGTAAATTACCAATTATTTTTTCAAAATCCACAAGTAAATAGAATGGACGTTACAGTATGAATGAGTATAGATTAAAAAACTTCGCGCCACCCCTGCAGCTCTCTCGCGGAACACAGTTTGGGAAACCCTGCTGTATACTATGCAGGATACACTAGTTATATGGTAATTTAGAGGACTGTCTAATTCTAAAAAGCAACTCAATTTGTATATTGCGAAAAAGAAAGACCCACACATTAGGTTTTGTTTAAACGAAATTGGCTGAGTTCTTCACATTGTTTTTCGTATCCAAACATCTTTTTGCAGCCTTTGGGGCATCGTCTTCTTTCAAACTAATTACCATATCTTGAAGACCTCCTAGACTTGTCTGTTTTTTTAATTGTCATTTTCTTTTTCTTTTCCCAACCACTCTAAATTCAGTACCTAATCTCGAAGATCAGAAAAAATAAACGAATGGACCGTTTAAACCCAGAAACTTCTAGGCATTCCCCGACTGAAATTCAACTAACTTGGTACATAACATAATCGCAAAATTATTTAAGTTTTAAAGCATATTGCAAATGTGATGGTCATGTAAAAACTGGATGTAAAAGATCAAAACAGTAAAACGCAAATTATCAATCTATTCGTTACCATCTTTTAATTCATATTTGTTTGATATTGAATTAGAGTTTGTTTACAATTGAGCAAGCAATAAACGAAAAAATCTCGGAATATCGAACTAGATATTAGATTATTATGTCGTATCAACATCCAACCAGCCGAATCAAAAATTGGCAAACGGCACCAAATAAAAACATGGGCGGTGGATTGGAAAGCCTTGCTTGATGCGTTTCATTGCATGTTGTTGAGGAGCTAATTTGTGCCACGATTTTCACTTGCATCAATTAGCCGCGACGTATATCGATCGGTTAGTGTATTTTTGAGTTGAAACCAAACGGTTGCAGACGATTATTTCGACTCATAAGTCAAGGAGAGACCTGACTTTATTTCCGTCAAAATTTTCGCGTAAAATGTCAACAATTTTGAAAATATTGTTATTTGTCATTTCATATTTTTTAACAACTTTCGCAAAGAATTTTAGAGCTGTAAGTACAAAAGTGCTAAATAATTTCATATTCTTTTTGTTCATTTGTACCAAAATAGACAAACTTTTTAGACATTCATTGAAAATCAGTTCGGCTGCCACCAAATGACCGACTAAAATACATCTAACGAAAGAGGTAATGGTTCTTCAGTCGGAGATACCAAAAGAACAGTCTAACAAAAACATTTTATTCACAAACTTGCCTTGGCCAATAGACAGTGTATTTTCCAGGCTCGTATTTGGCGAGTTTAAGAGCCAAAAAGCTTATTCATCATGATTAAGCTTTGCAAAATTATGCAAATCCTAAATCACACGCAGAAAATACAAAGTGGAAAATCAATGTTGGACAGTTGGTCAAATCATGTCACTCAAATCCAAATAGAAAATTTAAACAGTGAATAGGCCTACGCACTAACCTCATTGATTCGATACCGTCGCTTTCTTCATCTTTCAAGTAGTTAGAAGGAGCATGACCCTCTTGCCCATAAGAGTTTTGCACTAGCCACCAGTGAGGGCGAGTATCATCGATTACTGTGTATCGTTCACCCACAACCAAGTGTAAATCGCCACGTTCCATTGGCTGGAAATAAAAATAATTTGTGCATCAAAGAGTGATACAGAGCGTTTGCAACTGAAACGGTCGACTTGAGTAAGCGTTTCCTCTAACTTTCTATCTAATCAATTCAGCATGGAAGTATATTAAAAGTCATATTTCCACAAATTTGTCTACTTTTCTAAAGCTATGTCGATCATATTACAAAAATTATTTGCCCTTGAGCCAACAAACCGCTTGAGTTTGATTCTCGGTTGAGTCGACCAAAGACAATAAAAACTGCTATTCACACGATCCTTGTTGATTTCAGCATTGAGAAAGGCAGTGTTAAGCCTCTAGCGTGAGTTAAACAGGTGGGTGGGTGACCGTTTGGCTTAACTGTCTCCTGGCTACGGCAACTTGACAAATATGAAAGATGGACCGGTATTTCAAAATACCATAAGAGTCGGCAACATCTTTTTTATTCAAAATACCAAAACAATCCTCGAAGAATCGCTGAAAAAAAGTTGAAAAGTATCTTTTTTTCTAAAATAATTAATCCGCTATAATAAATTTTAACGAGCACAAAGAGTGTTATATTTACCTGCAGTGCAAATAGCTAAAAGCAATCCAAAATTGTCACAGAATATATTCTTTCACCGAGTAAGGTAGAATAATAACAATAGTTTAAAAAGTTGATCACAAAAACGAAATAATGCGAAAAGCTTTGACAAACAGAGCAGTTTAGCATTAGACGTTTCGACTAAAAATACTCATTTTCAAACTGACTCAAATAAATTTTCGAATAATATTACAATTGTTCGTCAAAAAAGTTCAATTCTGGCATGATAATCCTCTTTTACCAACGCCTAGACAAACAAGCGTAATATTTAAACATAATGCCTTCGTCTATTGATGGATATAATGAAAAAACAAACCTATACTACAGGTTTATTTAAATTATTACCTCGAAGCTGTATATTGCTACAACGACTTTGTTTTTTCTGGATTCTTCGTGAGGAGGCGGGGGTGGTTTTTTGGCTGAAAAGAAAAAAAATATTAGTTGAACTCAAATGGCTGCGCTTACGTATTTTGTGCAATCACTTCATGATTCCAAATAGAAGGTTGTATAGTTTATGGGTCTAGACAAAAAACGGCCTCAATCTAAAAGATAAATATTAGCTTAATATTCTGCATATGATAATCTACTTTCGTAACACTAGCACTATATAGAGTATACAACATAGCATTCAAAAAATTCAATTTTATCGCAACTGTTAAAGCGAGAACACCATATTAAAACCTTTTATGACAAGCCATAGTTAATGCAATCAAACGGAAGTTGGCCAAATTGCATCAACTATCAACCTATTTCAGCTTCGACGCCTTCTTTGAAAATGTATGCTACAAATAAAACCAGAGCAACATCAACTACAGAAAGAACCAAATTCGGGTTATACTTAAAAGCAAAAGTTTGCATAAAACTTTAAAGTCTGTATAGACATACAGCAGTGAGTACATTGTGCCTACGCAATTTAGTAAGTATTCTATATAAAATATAACATAATACAAACTTGTATCAAAATAACAGAGACTTTTTAACTATAATAGCTTCCGTGTAATTGCTCATTTAATTAAACTTATTTGTAGCACAAAGCAAAAACGTAAAAAAAATGTTGGTTGCTATCATCTTTCAAAAAACGTATCCGAATATTTTCAAAATATTCTTTATCCCACTGTTTTTCTTCATTTTCTAAGTACGTTAAAATAACGTGGAAAAAGAAGTATTTGTGTATTGAAAATCTAAATCTAACCTAAATTGTTCCAAGAAGCACTAAGTAAATGCAGAGCCCCCTTCGTCATTTCCTTCTAGCGAGCTCTGCACTTTTAATGCTTCATTGCAAGCAAATTCTTCGTGATGCATTAGCAATAATGAAGATGAAAAATTAGTCGTAAGCATTTTTCATACTTGAAAAAAGCCAAATCAAAAGACTACAAAATCTACAATTTTTGAACTATGAGTAGTTTTGGATAGTAGTTCATGAACAAAGCGCGCAGAAAGCTTAAAGGCACTTACATTAGTCATGTTTTTTAAATAGTCGCCTCAAATGAAGTTCTGCTACTGGTTCTTTTAGCAATTTTTTTAACCATACACTTTACACAATTTCACGGTCGAATGTAAGCAGATACGTCTTTGAAAAACAATGAAAGGGGAGTACTGAAACTAAAAACTATAGCTAACAACAGTATGCTGCACGTACTCTGAACTGGTGGGAATATTACTTGGGTTTCGCCAGCTCTTTATCACTAGTATTTATTAGTACTGTCAGTGGCTTTTGTACGCAGATCTTGATCTATTTTTAATTTATCCAACCAATACTCATGGGTGTAACCAGCAAGACCTTTGAGATGATAAAACGTTTGGAATAGAAAATAATTTTGTTTTTGCTAACAAATTATGATTTTTGAAATTAATCAACATCTTTAAACATTTTCGAGCTTTATAGGCCAAGTGGTAACTTAAAAATTTTATCTTTGAAAAATTTCCAAGAGCTATTTGCAGTTGCTCACCTCTAATGGCTGTAAATTCATACGATTTTGATGGAATCATATTTTCTAGTTGTCTTGATCCTTTAACATAATGAGGATAAGAAGGCACTAATGGTTCATCATCATAAGAATCGTTTGGATTTCCAAAAGCAGGATTCGAGTTTATAATTTGTCCCAGCTGCGCTGAAAGTGTGGCCGTATCAGCACCATATTGCGCCGCCATTCGCTGACTGTTACTGCCATCACATCCGGCAGACATGGTTTGCTGAGGAATATAACCGTGATGACTAGGTTGGGAGAAATTGTGGTTCTGTCTCGTTGATGTACTGTGGTCAAACTGGGCATTTTGGCTCCAGCTGCTAGAAGATCCATTTGACGTGTTGTTTCCGAAAGACAATTGAGACACTGCACTCGCAATATCTCCAGCTCCAGCAGTAGGAGGACCTGGGAGATTAGATTGATATGGCTTTGGAGGCAAACTTGGGTACTGGTCCTGTCTTGACAATGATTCTGAACCACTTATACTGTAGCGCGTAGTGTTGTTGAAATGAGACGGAAAGGCAGGTGCTGCAGGTGGTTCGTCCTCTGAAACATGCAAAAGAGATACGCATAAAAAAACACTAAAAACTTGCAAATTAGAAAACTGCTTCTTTGTTCTAGAATTCAAAAACCAAACGTAAAAGAATTACCGATAAACATGAAAAAGCCAGAAAAGGTTTACATGTTTAACTAAATCTAAAACAAACTAGATGTTCATTTTCCCGCGGAAAAATAATACGGGACTTCCGCTAGTTCCATTTCACCATCATTCTCCCTTTCATACTTTGAAGGTTACCGATATTTCTGTAAAACTCAATCGTATGCAATGCAAACAAACTAATTTTGTTTCATGAAAAAAATAAATGTGGGATTTAAATCGTTTGTGGTTTGGGTAAAACCGATGTCCGGCTAAGTATTTGAACACAGCTCAGTTCATTCTCGACAATTTCAAACCCTGGCGCCTTTATATCATTACGCCAGCTCAGCATATGAACCCAACTGAGTAAAATCAATCGGTAAATTTAGATTTCAAAAAGGGATTTTTTGGAAGGTTTATTTGGGCGTTGGTACCCACAAACCATGTAAAAAATTGTGTTTTAAATATCTAATATCCAAAAAAACTAGCGCCCTAGCTCAAGCCGTTAAAAATATTTGATTTTGGGGGATTCATTTGAGAAGATTCCGGAGGGAAGTACCCAAAACTATGTCAAACATTTTGTCTCTTAAATATCTTTTGATGTAAAAAAAACTGGAGTCTTAGCTTAAGTTCAACAAATTGATTTTTGTGGGGTTTACGTGGGGATTTCCGGGGGTCTGTTACCCCCATATTATGTACAATAAAACTGGAGTTTTAGCTTAAGCCGTTCAACGCAATGACGTTTGGGAGAGTTTGGGGGGAGAGTGCCCCCAAACTATGTGAATTTTTTGTCGCTTAAATACCTACTAAAATCAAAAACAACGAAGCCTTAGATTAAATGGTCTAAAAATTGATTTTTGTGAGGTTCATTTGGGGAGTTTTGGGGGGTGGCACTTTCAAAGTATGTTAAAGTGTTTGTCTTTTCAGTATTTCATGATATCAAATAAAAACTAGAGCTCTAACAGAAGCCGTTGAAAAAATTGATGTTTAAGGGGTCCGTTTGGGGGTGAGTGGTACCCCCAAACTCTGTCAAAATATTTGCCTCTGACATATCTACTGATATCACAAATACAAGCATCGTAAACTTGGTCGTGCAAAAACTTGATTTTTAGGGGTCCATTTTGGGGGGGTCCGCGGGGGGGTGGCACCCTCAAACTATGTCAAAATATTTATCTGTTGTATCTGTTGATATCGAAAAATAAAACTGGCGCCCTAGTTTGAGGCAAACAAAAAATTAACATTTGGAGGGTCCATTTTGGGGGGGTCCAAAGGGGGGGTATTCCCAAATGATGTCAAAACATTCGTTTCTTAGATATGTGGTGATATTTTGAAAAAACTAGTTCCCTACCTTGAGCCAATCAAAAAATTGATTTTCGGGGGTCTGTTTTTGGGGGGTCCGCGGAGGGTGGCACCCCAAACTATGTCAAAGTATTTGTCTCCAAAATATCTACTGCTGATATCAGAAAACACTGGCACCGTAAATTAAGTCATTCAAAGAATTGGCTTTGGGGAGGATCCCCAAGTGGGGCCATACCCCCAAACCACGCCAAAATATTTGTATCTTAAATACCTACTGGCAGCAAAAAACACTGGCACCCTAGCTTGAGCTATTCAAAAAATTGACTTTTGGGGGTCCATTTGGAAGGGGGCCTCAGCAAGGTGTTACCCCCAAACTCTGTCAAACTATTTGCTTCTAAATATCTACTGATATGAAAATACACTGGCACCATAAATTAGGTCGTTCAAGAAATTGTTTTTTGGGGGGTCTATTGGGGGTCCCCAATGGGGGGGTTGGCACCCCCAAACTATGTCGAAATGTTTGTCTGTTAAGTATGTGTTGATATCAAAAAAAAACTGGCACCTTAGTTTGAACCAATCAAAAAATTAGTTTTTGGGGGGTCCATTTTGGGGGGGTCCGCAGGGGTGATACCCCAAACGATGTTAAAACATTTGTGTCTTAGAAATGTGCTGATATCAAAAAAAACTAGTGCTTCAGCCCAAGCCATTTTAAAAATTGATTTTTGGGGGTCCTCGAGGGGGTGGTACCCCCAAACCATGTCAAAGTATTTGTCTCTTAAATATCTACTGATATCAAAAAACACTGGCACCTTAAATTAAGTCATTAAAAAATTGATTTTTGGGGGCCCATTTTGGTCCTCGAGGGGGGGTGGTACCCCCAAACCACGTTAAAATATTTTCCTCTTAAATACCTACTGATATCAAAAAACACTGGCACCTTAAATTAAGTCGTTAGAAAAATTGATTTTTGGGGGTTCATTTTGGTTCCCGAAGGGGAAGTACCCCCGAAACCACGTCAAAATATTTTCCTCTTAAATATCGATTAATAGCAAAAAACACTGGCACCCTATGTTAAGCAGTTTAAAAAATTGATGTTTGGGGTGGCCACTTGGGGGGGCTCCCCGGGAGGGTGGTACCCTGGAACTATGTCAAGATATTTATCTCTTTGTTGTGTCTTGATATCAAAGATGCAGCACCCTAGCTTAAGCCAACAAAAACTGATTTTTGTTTGGATCCATTTGGGGGTTTTGGGGGTTGGTCCCCCAAATTATGTCAAAATAGTTTTGTCCTAAAAAGTTCTTCTGACACCCAAAAAATCTAGCGTGCTTGCTTATGGTGTTTTAAAAGTGTTTTTTTGGGGCATTTTCACAGAGAATGAAACCTAATTCCCTCTGATCATACGTAGTGTAGAACAGAAAACATTGAAAGCGATTCGGTCGAATCCAAAAAAAAAAAAATATATGCTAGATTTGATAAAAGTGATGGCCAAGTAAATAATTGAACCCAGGTCTTATGTTTCAAGCACTGGCGCCGTAAGCCATTTAGCCATGGCAGCACGCGCGCGTAGATGACTACCTTCAAAGTACGTCAAAATATTCTGGTGTTAAAAATTTCTAGTGATATAGCAAAAAAAACTAGCTCGATAGTTTGAGGTCGTAAAAAGCTGATTTTTGGGACGTCTTTACTGAGAATGAAACCTGATACCCTCTGATCATATCTAGAGTCAAACAAAAAATATTATAAACGATTTTGTCATAATAGAAAAAAAAATTAATATGCTAGATTTGATATAATCTTGGTTTGATAAAAGCAATGGCCAAGTAGATAATTGAACCCAGGTCTTATGTTTCAAGCACCGGCACCTTAAACCATTCGGCCATGGCAGCACACGTGCGTAGGTGACTACCTCCAGAGTACGTCAAAATATTCTTGTCTTTAAAATTTCTAGTGGTAGCAAAAAAAAAACTAGTGCGCTAGCTTGAGGTCTTAAAAAGCTGATTTTTGGGACGTCTTCACAGAGAATGAATCCTCATACCCTCTGATCATATATAGTGTCAAGCAAAAAATATTACAAACGATTTTGTCGTAATGGAAAATAAAAATTGCTAGATTCAACGAAAGATTAGTATGATAAAAGCGATGGCCTACTAGAGAATTGAACCCAGGTTTTATGATTACAGCACTGGCGCTTTTAACCATTCGGCCAAGGCAGCACGCGCAAGTACGTGACTAAAATCACTTAATAAACTTCGCTGTAACATGTTTGGGGTGCATATGCCCCAAACCACGTGACGTAGCGCCTCCAAAATTGGAGGGATGCAAGTTCATGTATAGACTTATCATCTGTCCAAATTTCAAGTTTCTAGCTTTGGTGTGACTAAAATCACTTAATAAACTTCGCTGTAACATGTTTGGGGTGCATATGCCCCAAACCACGTGACGTAGCGCCTCCAAAATTGCAGGGACACAAGTTCATGTATAGACTTATACTCTGTCCAAGTTTCAAGTTTCTAGCTTAGGTGGTTTTCGAGTATTTGTAACTTCGCTGTCACAAGTTTATGGTGCATATGCCCCAAACCATGTGACGTAGCGCCTCCAAAATTGCAGGGACACAAGTTCATGTATAGACTTATAACCTGTCCAAATTTCAAGTTTCTAGCTTTGGTGGTTTTCGAGTAGTTGTCACCACCATGTGATTTGCTTAAATAAATAAAGAAAAAAAAAAGTGTCGGAATCGTCATGGTTTGTTTTTGAGAGCTGAAAGGGCATGCCCAGATGCTTCTAAATTCGAAAGTTTTATTCCCCTAGTGCCAATAGTTTTCGAGCTAGAGCTGTTTAAACCTAAAATTGGCATTTCATTTTTGGGCTTGGAACCCGTATGGCATGACCGACTGCCCCCAAAATTTGCACTAAGAATGATTCATATGTGCCCCAGCTAAGACCTAAATTTCAAGTTTTTACCTTCAGCCGTTTCAAAGTTATAGCGTTTTTAATTTTTGTTTACGAATTCGTAAAATATGCTGGAAAAAACATAAGGGCTTCCAACGCAAAGCGTCGCGGAAGTCCCAATAAAACTAGTAAATTGGAAAACAAATAGACTAGTAAATTGTAAATAAAAGAGACCTTATAACGTTTGTATACACATAAAAGAAGCAAAGCACTACGCAGTTCCATCTAAAATAATCAAAAAATTTTCGGTGTGATGTTGAAAACATCAAAATGGCCATTCGCCTTGTTATCATGAAAATTCAAAATGGCGACTAAAACTTTTGTCAATGAAAATGCCGATAGGGGTGATTCATAAAATCTACATGAACGTAATATTAACTTGAAAACGAAAAACCAAATTTAACTAAAAGTACAATACAATAAAATTTATTTAATGATGGAAAAAGATTTGTATTGGTTGGACAAACAGACAATGGGCAAGTTACTGCTTAAACTACACTAGAAATAAAACACTGCAACAAGACACAGGTTTTGCAGTGTATGTGAGTAATGCACAAGCACAACTAAGCTCTTGCTTTTCAAAAGTGATTTGCAACATATGATATCAAATTTTTAAACAGAAAGTCATTAATACAAGGATCTACCAGCAGTGGTACTGATTGTTGATAGGCTTCTTTTATGATTATGCTTCATACTCGTATAGGTTAGGCCTACATCAATAGTCAACTTCATACAGATCAAAAATTTAAATGATGATCAGCAATATTTTTCTAAAACAACTGTCCATGCAGTATACGAACTCACCTGGAATGTCTGGCAGAGGTTTATTGTAATCATCCACATTACCACCTTTCAACAATCTTGTGTCTCTGCACCCTTGATCATTTTTGTTGGTAACACCACAACACTGCCACTTTCCATTTTGATGTATGTTGGGATGAAATTTCGTTTGCATGTCTGAAGGATGGTTGGTGTATGTACAGGCTGTAAAAACATAGTATTTTCACAACTTCAAATCAAATCAATTTTTTTGGTATACTTGCAGTAATATGGGAAGGCACATAACAAGTCAATGAGGCCCATCTCCACATTACTGCACTCGAGCAAAACAGCTCCTTTCCAAGAAATGTCGCAGTGGTGGCTTCAATTATACAGTTATAGAGCTTTTTGAATTATAGAGCCATTGGCAACACTGGGCCCAATTTGATCAGCCTGAGATTTGAACTTCAGATTTCCTGCTTTAGAGACAAATGCATCATTGCGAGATTTATTTCTTCTACTGCTGGTTATTAACAAATTTACTGCTTCAAAATAAGTTTACAATCATTATTAATAGTTAGAGAATTAAGCATGTTAATTAGAGTATTTTTCGAACCATAAGGTGCACATTCAACATATTCAAAATTTCTAAGCAATTGAAGGTGCACCATATACTCACATGTGCCCTTACGTATGGATCAGATCATAATCTTTTTCTCTTCATGATTTAATTAAAAATATTAACATTAAGAGCTGTTTCTACTATCTGCAATGCAAATAATGCAACTTACAAAACTCTAAAAATTGTCATATCATGATATAGCTCCATGTTACAACAATTTTTAGAGTTTTGTAAGTTGCATTTAATTTAGGGCAATTAATATAAAACAAAACCAGTACAGGCCATTTACGGATACTACGCCATATACTTTGGTGTACCTTATGGTCCAAAAAATATGGGATGTTGTACATACTAAAACCTTTCATTAGTCACCAATTTAAAAACATACTCTTCAAGCTACAGATGCACCAGTTGGCTACAAACTAGTATTTACATTGTACTAGTAGATAATGGACAAATTTTAGAATTTTATAGCACAAGACACTCTAAAATGTTGCAACAAAATTTAATGACACTATCAATTGACCAGCAATCTTACATTTTAGCCAAAAACAAAAAATAGTAAAATCTAATTAAAGTTAAAACTTATCATCTCCCATCAGTCTAAAGATATATTCTTATATTTCCTTAATTAATACGGCATATACCTTGCTTTATTGCTTGAATCCAACTATCTCGATCATTCTCACTTTTAGCACAACAATATAATATGCAACCGTCATGTATTATCTAAATATGTAGTTAGTTAGGTAGTTGTTACCATGCTTATTCACAATATATTTATGTACATATGAGGGGTGTATGAAAAGTTTTAAGTATCAAAAAAACCAAATTACCAGGATATCATGCTGATTAAATACCTTCAGAAGGGCCACACAGTGACTGGACACCATTATTCTGGACAACTGAAGTGTCTAAGGGAAGCAATCAAAAAAAAAGACCAAGAAAGCTCACAAGAGGAATCCTCTTCCACCAAGACAATGCACCAGCTCACACCTCCGTGGTTTTTCATGTCAACAATTCACGATTGCGGATTTGAACTTGCCACCATCCACCTTACTTGCTAGACCTGGCCCCCTCCGACTTTCATCTTTTCCCACAAATAAAAAAAGCCTTGGTTGGTAGCCATTTTGCCAGCGATGACGTCATAATTGCAGTTGAGGAGTTTTTTTGAGTCTCAAGCAAGAGTTGTTCTACACTGGAATAAAAGTGCTTCAGCACCTTGGGAGCAAGTGTTCAGCCCTTGAAGGGGACTATGTTGAAAAATAAATGATTATAAATCTCAAATTCCTTTTAGTTTTTCTGATGCTTAAAACTTTTCATACACCCCTCGTACACGCAAAAATAGAAAGTGGTGTACAATATGTCAGTATTCCCACTAGACTGATTTTTGTTAGCAAATCAGCAAATTAATAGAACACAGGCAAATAATGTTTAGCAATATTATAAACATAACTTTAGAAAAGTTAACAAATTACTGGAAATATTACTTTTAGTATGCTTAAAACCAGATTGGTACACATATGCTTTGGGCACAATTGTTTCATGAAACATTGGCAACCTGCAGGTTAGCAAAACGTTAAAGGGAACACTAGTGGTATATCTTTTTCCCAATAATGGCACGCAAAAAAATTATGGTCCACTTAAACCATCTTGAGTGGAATAAATCATTTTTAAGCTCAATGATACTTAACTTAAAAATACTTATTTTTGAATTTGCTTTGCTGGCAAGTTTAACTGGCAAGGCCAACCAACACCTGACTGCATGAGCAATTGGAACCAAAGCCACCACTTGAATCAAAACTATTCATTTGCAGCAGACAAAACTAGGTCAAAAACAGCATGCTTTTTGACACAAGCAGTCATAAACAAACCAAATATAGGTGACTCATTAATCAGTAGTTACTAGTGGATTATTTTTACCAAACATGAAGTCATACTAATAAATTTTTACCTGAAAAGCACTGGTTCTATGCAAAGCTTTGTCGCTGATAGGTCCAACAAATGTAATAGATGTCACATCAAAGCTTCCTTTAATTTTGCCTCTTTGCTAAAATACAAACAATTTTTAAAGTAACTAAAATGCACTATTAGCAATAGCATTTTGTAACTGCAAGAAAACAAATTGGGAAAAGAAATCTTACATTTGACCTTGAAAAGCATCTTTTAGCAAAAAAAAAAACAAACTTGATGATGTAAAGTGTAACTTGTAACAGAGCGAACATTGCACTCCATCAAAACTAATAAAAGAGTGTCCACATTAATTTAATTTAAATGTTCAATAAGTATAGTAACTACTGGTATTTAAATTGTTTCTAACCATAAACATACAGGTAAACCGCAATGAAATAGTAGAAGCACTTACAGAAGAATCTTTTTCTACTAAAGAGCAAAAGTTTAATTTATCTTTTTAACAGAAGCAGGATCAAAAATCAAAGAATCAATTCAAGATTTCAATAAACTCAAGGAGTTGTTTAAGTGCTTTAGATAAAAATAATACCATATATACTCGTGTATAAGTCGATACGCATTTTAAGACAAGAAATTGCATAATTAAAGGTATTACCCGTGTATAAGTCGACTCTGCGATTTGAGAATATTTTGGAATAATTACTAGTAACTTGAAGCGCAAATCGAGTAACTAATCAAACATTTAAACATGTGCAATAAGCAATACTACCGTATATTGTGTACTACTATACTGTTAAGAAACTTTAACATGTTTGTATATTGCTTGTATACCAGTAATAATGATGTAATAAAGTATTAATGGAGTTTTCTTTTTGTACCACATTCAACTCGACTCAGCAGCAACATGTCCAAAAACATTACTCGTGTATAAGTCGACCCCAGAAATTTTACCTTAAAATCGGGTCCCAAAAACTTGACTTATACACAAGTATATTGATATATATATTGACTTATACACAAGCACAACTTGACTTATACACAATTAAGACGCTTTCATCAAATACGTTGATGAAAGCAAAATCCACTTCCCAAAAAATAAAGTTCTGACTAAGTTTATTTCACCAGAAAATCTATGGCACATTCTTGTTCATAACTTAAACTAGAATACTTTTCAAAAATCAATTTGAGACCTATCCTATGCCAAGCCTAAACTTTTCCATTTAAATTATTAATACAAATTTAAAAACAAACTGGTAACTTTAAATTATCAATCAAATAGGGGCTGACAGTGTTCCCTCTAACTTTATGGCTAATCAACCATTGCCCAAATTTTCTTGAAATAATTATGCCCTAAGCTCTAATAAGACGTTTTTGTGCCCTAATTTTCACACCAATCGAGTATTAAAGTAGACCAAATGTCATATTTCCACAAATTTGTTGAGTTTTCTGAAGCTAGGTTTACCAAAAATTATTTGCCCTTGCTCCAACAAATTGCTGATTGGCTGAAAAAAATCGGTCTAGTGGGAACACTGGGGGCTGATAAGGATTTGTTTAGAAAGTGTATAGTGTTAAGTTATGTAACACCAACAAAAAGAATTACAGAGCAAAGAGTGAGCGCTCATTTATCTTTTTTATTTTTTGAACTAATCATTAAGGTTTGGGTTGGATTTTGAGTTTGGGTCAACATTAGGGTTAGAGTTTGGATTGGGATTAGGGCTAGGATAGCAATTTTATTATTCTTGCACAACACAGCAGCAGGCTCTGCCATTTAATTTCTTTTCAATCAGATTTTCAACTTGAAATATTCTAGTGAAATGGTTAAATAAACCTAAAGTTTTTTGCTTTCCATTAATTTCTTAAGCCAAAAATTGTCAAGATCAAAAGCAATCAACACAAAACTTACTTGTTCTGTTCCTTCATAATAAGACAATTTTGATCTTGTTAAAACAAACACTCGATCTTTGTAGTTGATTGGACCAAAACTCTTTTTCTGTTGAGCTCGTTTTGTGATCATACCAACCTTGATTTCTTCTTCCCCCATTTTGGTTGGTTAGTAGTAATACCCTTGATTATAAATGCTTATCCAAATACAATCCCCTAGAATCTCAGATTGATAATGATAAATCGATAACCAAACAAGTAGCCTATCCCTTCCTAGCTAAACTTCACAGTTCAAGGTTTGTGAGTAGTTATAAATATTAAATAGGCATATCGATAGTGGCAGTGTTATTTTCAATTTTGGCAATGGAGGCAAAATAGCCCCAAATGCTATTTTGCCTCCCATGCCAAAATAACCCTAACCCTAACAAAGTAAAAATACTATTTTGCCAATGGTGGCAAAATAGCTACTTTGTTTGTTTTATCTGTTATCATGGACTGTCAGACTATATGCTGTATGTTGCATAGGCTACTAGGCTTATTAAAGTGTTGTATGCCTGATGCTGCTGTTTGCTTTACTTTTAGTTTTAAGCATTTGCAATGACGCTATCATACCAGTATGTAAAATGTTACCATTTTAATTCTGAAGAAAGTTTATTTTTTACCTATAAAGCAGGCTATAATATTAACCTTATAATTGCAATGCTGGTTTTTAAGTGTTTAAACTAAAGCATTATGCAGTGTGCTGTTGGTTACCTTTAGCAGTTAATGGCATAGCGTAAGCCATTTGCGGCTCACAATATAATTTTTGTAGTAACTGCAATGTGCATTTGTTGAAAAAAACTACCGGTAGTCAATTAAACTACAATAAAATCTGCATCAATTTTTTCACATGCTTAAGTCTGCCAATTCGATCACAATTTGGAATGATTTCTCTCTTGATATTCAGAAAAGTAGCAGCATTTCATTGTTTAAAACTAAATTGAAAACACACTATTTTAATATGGCCTTTATCGGTGTGCCTTATATTGATTAGTATGCTTCAACCACTACAAAACAAAATTTTTTTTGTTTTATACTGCCCTCCAGATGGTATTTTTTTCCAACTTTCACTTTTTCATATCATAACATGTTCTTTTTTACTATTAAACATCTTTGATGACTTTACAGCTTTAGGTTAGCAGTGAATGCACATGACGGTAAGTGACACTGTTGTCTTAAGTGATGACGCATACCGTACTAGTGACGTCATGAACGATGTCACTAATTCCTACCACCCCGCTCCAAACGGCACTTTTTTTTTAATTTTTACGTTTTCATATTCCATCACATTTTTTTACAATTATGCGTCTTTATTTAGTTATTTTATTAGAAGTGACTTGGCGAATGGAACACGCACGGTTCAATAAACAAAGATTCTAGTGATGTCACTCGTTTTTGGAAATTTTTATTTTGATTATTACACTTATAAGTTTGGGTTAGGGCTTAGGTTAGGCTTTGGGTTAGGGCTAGAATTAGGGTTAGGTTAGTTTTTTTAGGCTTTATTTCAAAATGTCTGCGCGAATGGAACATTCGCCACGCCTATTCCTATTTTATTTACATGTGCAACACAATGGTGACAGGTCAACACCTGAAGACACGTGCAAGTGAGGAAAATAATACACTGTCATTGATCACTTTAGATTTGCAGTGAATGCATATGATGGTAAGTGACACTGTTGTCTTAAGTGATGAAGCATACTGCAGTAATGACACCACAAACTTATTCATATTCTATCACATTTTTTTACTATTATGTCTTTGATCACTTTTGATTAGCAGTGAATGCACCAGGCTCCGCACCACGGGGAGCATTTCAGGGCCGTGCCACTCCAAATTACTGCTTGTCCTCTCCCAAGCGAGAGTAAACTTTTGTAGCAGCTCAAGAGTACCAGAAAGGTTTGGCCCAAATATAGTTCACCACAAACGTTCTTCTATGAAACAGTAGGAAAGGTCAAGTGAATATGCTTCAAGTAGCTTAACAGTACCGTAGTTACCGTATTATTTGTGACAGAACGTCTATCTGTTGAGTTCACAAAATGAGGCGCCAAAAATGTTTTTTCGTGCTCCCTTAAGACAAAGAATTTTTTGTGCCCCCCCTTCCGCAAACACACTGCTTTGGTGTCAGGCCTGGAACAGTGGATTGCACATGATGGAAAGTGACACTGTTCACTTCAGTGATGATGCATATCACAGTAGTGACCTCTAATGTTGCAACATTTGTTCTACCTCTCAAAAGCCTTTAGAGACTCATAACACTACTGCATTCATTCTCGCCTTTTTCTTGTTTTCGAGCTAAAAGAAGCAGAGAAATCCCCTTTCTTATATCTAGACTGTAGTTATTATTCTTGATAAAATGTCCATTGGTCTAGTTCACAAAATGTGCCCTCCCCCAAAAGTTTTTTTTGTGCCCCCTTAAGATTTTTTTGTGCCCCCACCCCAAACACACTGCTTTGGCACCGAGCCTCGGGAGGCATTATGTAAAATTTATTTTGCACTATTTCACCCTCACCTTCTTTATGGATTGGTCGTATGGGGGTCAACGTTTCCTACCTATATGAGTAAATTAGAAAGTCTTCAAAATAAAGCTGTTAAGATTATAGGTGGTGGTACTACCAGAGAAAGCCCAACTCCATTTTACGGTCAACTAAAAATCTTGAAACTGACCGGTACTGATTTGTATAAATTTGAAATTGCCAAACTAGTTCATGATTTTTTATGTGACAAAGTACCATCCTCTTGCGTATTTTCTCATCTTTTCCAAAGATCCTAGCAAAATTTTCCATCGCTTTACCAGATCCAATTCAAACAAAAACAAATTGCATATTCCTCTTCAGTCTTTAACGCACTAACAGCTTGCAACGTAGCATCAGGTATCAGGGTGTTTCCGTGTGGAACTCAAGACCCATGGAAATACAAAATCTTCCTAAACATTCCTTTACAGTCAAACCCAAAGAATACCTTTTACAACTGTACATCTGATT
Organism: Trididemnum nubilum; assembly: GCA_963965965.1. Lineage (NCBI taxonomy): Eukaryota > Metazoa > Chordata > Ascidiacea > Aplousobranchia > Didemnidae > Trididemnum > Trididemnum nubilum. The sequence goes on along the minus strand of OZ014481.1, from coordinate 11,704,622 downwards.
ATGAGCTTGACCACTTGTTGTTGCATTTTACTTGAGCAAATGATAGACTTAAACTTCTTAAAAAGAAAAAATAGCATTTTGTTTTTTGACGTTTAACAATTCTCTTCGAACTGCGGACATATAGGGTGGCTGCTTTGACTCAATGACCAATGAGGTCTTTTCGTAGCCTCCCTGTCGCCGAATTACCTAAATTTTTACAGCTGCTTTTTTACTAATCGTTTGTTTTTGCTTTTTCAAGATATCAATTGAAACTGTGTTGTAGTTGCGACAAAATAAACAATGTTAATGTTAATGGAATGCACATGATAGTAAGTGAAACTGTTGTCTTGAGTGATGACGCATATCACAGTAGCCTAGTGACATCATGAATGACGTCACAAATTCCCCCTACCTCGTAATGTTGCAACATTTATTCTGCCTTTCAAAGGTTTCAGAGACTTATGACATGCATTTATTCTCACTTTTTTCTTCTTTTCAAGCTAAAAGCAGCAGGAAATCCCCTTCGCATGGTACCTAGACTACTGCTACCCAACATAGTGGTTGCAATGTTTATTAACTATAGCCGTACTTTACGCAAAACATTTGGACGTATACGGTAGGTCCTGTAGGAACGTCCCCGTCTTTGAATGAAAAATTACAACGTACCTGTACGTTTCCTGTCTTAAAGTGGTTAACACTGTTGCAGGCCTAGGCCTACTGTCATCGTGTTCTTTTTCTAACAAGTCCTTAGTATCTAAGTATTTTGCATTTCAGATTTCGTACTGGTCAGCTGGTAGGTACCTGTTGATTTTTTGCGTTTTCATCTGCTTTAGTAACAAGTGCCTCTTAGTCAGATGTTAGCTTCCTGCTAATGCTATTTCATCTCAAGGGGTTGGCAACTTGCTTTTCATTATTATTATTAAGACTAACCCATAACCAGCTAACCCAAATCCTATATGGTAATCTTCTATGCCTATTTAGAACTGCTTGTCTGTTGTTTGTTCTTGACTCAAAAAATATAGAATGTTGGGAGAACAGCCAGGAGGGTAAAGCAATAGACTATTTCTACCAAACCAAATAGGATACCATCTGCCATAGCCCTGATTTCATGATCCTACACAGTACATATCATACCACTGTAGCGGTAGGCCTACAGCGGTAGCCTGCTGTCAGGGCAAAACTCACATTTAGTCGCCCACATCCTGTTTAACATCGTTTCATTCTCATTTCTAGGATAAAGTACTTAATGACAAATGACAATTACCAGTTATATACCGGTACTGCTTAGGCCTATGTCAACTTTTTCCAGGGCAGCGTCTGCTTACTAGCTCAGTTTAAGCCAAGTTGGAAAGCTCAAAATGACTGCGCCGGACTTTTGCGCCGCATCACGCCGATAAAGGTGGATGGCGCAATCTGATTAGGGTTAAATTAATATTCAGTGTTTATTTCAGACTCATAAAGTCCATATACAATCACCATACACACACATAAAAATAAAGAAAAACTATACAGCAAGAGCAGTTCTTGTCCTAAATGGTGAAACACACATCATCTTCCATTCATTCAAATACAAAATGCCACAATAATGATCATAGTATATAGAATCACGGAAGCAATCAGAAGACATTAACGTTTTAAGCCAAAGGTTCTTAGATAAGTGACAGTGTAAATATAGCCGCTCTACCCCTATGGTTTCCTTTTTTCTGTTTACACTTTGCTTCGCATTCTTGCGTAGCGGCACGTCATAGTCGGCTGCTCGGTATCGATAATTGTTCTCTTGCTGCATTTTCTGTTTTAAGGTTAACGCAGTCTTCAGCGTAGCAGCGAGCGCAGCCATAAGTAAATAGATATTGTGTAATTTTGTAACCTATAGTTTAAGTAAATTTTGTAGTTGGCATGCTGAAGGCTTCATACTTAATTACTTTTGTTTATTAATTTTTTAGAGCGCTAGCCTGCTGTTTTCGTAACGCCAGTCTACAGTAGTTGCGAGTCACCTGTGGCTAAGTTGGTGACATATGTTATTGTTAGAAGCCATTAAAAGACTGGCTAAGTCAAAGTTGCGTGCTTGGGTTAGACCAGACTTCAAATAGAATCAACCCCCGGGAATTACTAATTTCCAACATTACGAAAACAGAAATTTGTGTTCGTCTGACTCAATCAGGGAATAAAGTTGGCCAAGCCCAGCAAGACGAAGAGTTGCAGCTTACGCCATTATTTCAATTTATTCAAAGCATTATGTTGCCCGTTGGACAAGCTGATTCTCAAGATGAAGATAGCCTAGAGGACATTAGGCTACCCTGGGTGGATGACCCAAACCCTTCCAAATTTAGCAATCATAGATCATTGGTTCGCTACAGTCGCGAATTGAAGACTATTACTGATGTTATGAGGGAGTATTCCAGGTCGGATGACAAAGTTGATGCTGATTTGTTAAACGCAACCCTCAAATATGGATTAAAAGCCCATGATATATACAAGCAGGCATTAAGTCAATGGTTGAGTGATAACCCGACAGCAAATTCTCACCCAATCGTACTAAAGCTGTGCATGGAATATAAAGGTAAAGCGGATTTGATTCGCTATCATAGTAGGGCAATGGCTGACCCAGAGACGAGGTCTGAAGCTACCGCCTGTACTACAGCTTCCAATGAATTAAACGCTGGAACTTCAGTTGCTCATTGCTCACTAGGCTCTTCCGAATCTGCATCCGTAATTCAAGGCCAGCAACGTAAAATTGAGCACCTGAGGAAACAAAGCCAATGGAAAGATTTGATAGTGGAAGAGAAAGTTTTGGAGAGCAATCTGCTTGCTTTGCGACTAAAGAAAAAGGACTTGGAATTGTCAAATCTACAGCAGTTTGTGGATGACTTAGAAAGTGTTACAGACGCTGCAGAGCTGAATGAGGTTTACTCTACACGTAGGCCTAGTCCTACTCCTAGTCTACAAAGTGGTGATCCAGCTACTGCACCATCGATCACTGGGGTACCTCCTCTCCAGTGTCCCATTTCTGTCCCAGACAATGACACTGCTAAAGAGCATAGATCGAAAATCAGCGAGGCAAGTTGTGCCCAGAACTCCGTAGAGGTCGACTATTCCCTGAAGACTGGTCAAGTACCTCTTGCCTGTAGGCCAAATGGAAAACATGCTGCTGATACAAGCCTTCATGAGCCTGTGAAGAGCCGAGCTTTGGAGTTTGAACACACCTCTTACATTCAGTGCTCTACTTCAAACCGACACCTGCCTAATTCAGCTGATTCTCTTACAACTCAATCAAGCGACAAATTAGACCCCCATCGTCGTTATACGAGGGGACCTATTGGCTTTACCGTGGAACATGTGAACATTAATAATCGCAATGAAGTGCAGACTTTGGATTATTCATCTTACCAACAACCTACTATTGGTACACATATAGCTGATGCTGCACCTACTATGCGAAGAGAGCTACCCAACACGAACAATCCACCAGTTGCTGATACAGATGGATATATTAACCAGCAACATGGCAACCCAAGGCCGGTGTGCAACAGGGATCCTTCTGAGACACGTATGTACAATTCACTTTTACATTGTAGACAGGATAATTTAATCTCACCTTCGGCCGATAAGGATGTTATGCGTTACACCGTTGGCATTCGGGATTCGAACCCACTCGCAAGCAATGTATGCCCTGGTGCGAGATTGACCACGACTAATGTCTCTCTTCCAAACCATGTGTACCGTAGCTATACTGATGTCCGTGCGGGCCCTGAGCATTCCAGTGTACCTTTTGATAAAGTTGACCCTGTTCGCCATGCTAAAGACTTGGGCGTAACCATGGCAAACACCTATGTCCCCACGAATTACTCCACTGATGTTTTGGCTGGTTCTACACGTTCCAGTGCGGCACGTGCCCATATTGATCCTGCCCACTGTGCAAAAGGTTTTAGTGAACCCATGGATAATTTCGGTACTTCTAAACACCATAACTATCCTAATGACCCCATACACTCTGGGAATATTTTGGCCCCATCTGGGTTTCCCCAATATTCGACCGCAAACTGGTCTAACCAGGCCCTGCCTGTGTTCTGGACGGCAGGAAACAAATTGGTAGATGAATGTGGTGTTAAGTTCTCAGGGAAAAGTGCAAGCGACTATCCTGCCTATAGGCACCGATTCAATACCCGATATCATGAGCTGCGTTATGTCCGTCCAGACTTATTGCTCCGGTGGGTGGAAAATACTATTGAAGGCCAGGCTAAGCGTTTTATCCAAGATGCGTTTGCAGTCATAGACCCTGGAAAGGCATGTGACGTCATCTGGGAGACCCTAGAGGAGGTATATGGCAAAAAGGACATGATAATTGAAAATGCAATCCAACAAATTAAACGCCCTTTGAAATCTATTGACCACAACCGTAAGGCGTTACTTGAGCTAAGAGCCGACTTACGCAACCTAAAGGGCGTGGCAGTCTCTGTAGGCTTGGAGTCGAAGCTAAAAGCACCGCAGATACTTGGTAAACTGTACTCGACACTCAGTGACAAACTAAGAAATAAGTTTGACGTACAGTATCCTGCAAATAAGTGGTCTTTTGACCAATTTATTGAATTCTTGAGTTCGGAGATTACCCACGTGGACTCCTTGCATCTGATGAAAGTTGACAGCAACGATAATACTCAGCACAGAGGAAAGGAAGATAAAACTCTAAGCTATCATGTTCGACATCGAAACCAAGTTCCGATGAGAATAGCTGCTGCTGTCCAAGACTCTAACGATAACCCTTGCACTTCTACTAGCTTAAAGCGGTGTGCGCTTCACCCAACTTCTGACAGTCATACTCTCGTACAGTGCAAGCGTTTTCTTTTAATGGACGAAAAGGATCGCTGGCAAGTAGTTAAAGATAATCAACTGTGCTTCGCATGCTTGGAAAATGGCCATATGAGCAAGACCTGCAAAGTGGAGCATCCATGTAAAAGTTGTAACAAGCGACACCACGCATTACTTCACCCGACAGGCACAGAAAGCATTTCCAAAAGTGCTTTGCAATCGCCAACTTTACAGTCGAAGATTCCTACGAAGTTAAAGGCCGCTCCTCCCTTGAGAACAGACAGAAGAAACGTTCTGGGGTTCATGGATCAAGGCCCCATTGGTCAAGTCGGATTGATGATCCTAACTGCGCTCCCAACTGATGACCAAAAAGAAACATTGATGTTTTATGCAGCAATCGACACCGGTGCCACTCAAAGCTTGTGCTCTCGACGGTTGGCTGAGCTGCTCTATGATAAATGGATGCCAGTAGGATGCAAAGAGTATTCCATGTTTGACGGTAGCATAATGAAATGCGAGTTTACTGAGTGCAATTTGAATCTTGCAAAGAAGGATGGAACTAATGCTATTTTTGAATCGATGACTTTTATTGATCATGAATTGCCGTTTGCTCGATATCTACCCGAAAGCAGCACTCTTCCACTTCGGGTCGACATGATCATAGGAGGTGACCTTGCTTGGAAGCATATTCTCTCTGGACAGAGTCTTGCCTGGCAGGAGAAAAGTAACATTGCTGACCATGAACTTGGCACTTTATGGCTTAGTTCAGGGAAAAATTGCGCCTTGCCAAATGTGACGTTAAACTCTCTCCGATCTCGTAATCAAAATCGGTGGTGTGCATCGAAAGTGAAGTTGGGGGTGGAAGACAGAGGTCAGGCGTTAAAAGAACTTGAAAATGACTTGTTTTATCACTCACCTATTGACGACAAGCTTACCATGAGCAGAGTTGATGAAGCAGTATTGAAAAGATATCAGGACACAGTTCAATTGGTTACGTTGGATAATGGTGAATCTCACCTCCAGTTTAGTCTCCCTTGGGCTCGTGACCCTGCAATTATGAGGGAAAATTATCAGCAGGCCAAAAATGTCTTGCTGAAGCTCAGAGGGAAATTAGAAGGCCAGCCTGAACTTGCCGCTAAGTATTGCGAAAAAATTGAAACTGCCATTGATAAGGGTCACATTGTTCGTGTCCCTGATAAAGTGCTACAGGAAGAGGATAAAAATCCATCAAGACCTCGCTACTATATTCCTCATTTCAACACGTCCCAGTCGAAATTTCGCGTAGTATATGATGCTGCGAGGGAGTATCATGGGATATCGCTAAATGGACTTCTGGAGCGTGGTCCAATCTTTATGCAGTCATTGAGATCCATCCTTATACGTTTCGGCGAGAAGATGCATGGCATTGCTGGGGACATTGCTAATATGTTTTTTCAAATACGCATTGCCCCTGAAGACCGAGATATGCTCCGAATCTTATGGTTTGATGGACCTGGGCTGCAAGGAGATGTTGTGGTGTACCGTTTCCAAGTCGCCCCTTATGGGCTAAGATGCAGTCCGAGCATTGCTGGATATTCTTTGCTTTACACCGCTGAAAGAAACATACCAGACGTCTCACATGATGTAACTGAGAGAGTTACAAGAGACATGTTTGTAGATGACCTCATTACAGGTGTAAACTTTGTTGAAGAAGGAAAGCGTGTCATCAATGAAGTATCGAAGCTCTTGTCATCGACAGGATTTCAACTAACAAAATGGAACTCAAGCGACAAAGAAATTTTGGCGGAAATTCCTGAAGAAGACTTAGCTCCAGCACGCAGAGACATAACAGAAAAGACTTCTGACAGTCGATCGGACAAGCCACAGACGACTCTCGGCTTAGTTTGGGATACCGATACAGACGAATTCTTCCTGAAGAAACCAACCCTAAAAATTGATGCCTTTGATGGTAAGAAATTTACCAAACGACAAGTAGTCAGCCTCAACAATGGACTGTTTGACCCCCTATCTTGGTGGGCTCCTTTATACATCCAGATGAACGTCAGTTGTTCCGCGATTGTTCGACAAGTTGAGGAGTGGGATGAAGTTGTGCCTGATGGCCTTGCGAAGCGATGGCTGAAGGCTATCGGTTGCTTGAAATCACTGGACCAGGTGCCTATACCTCGACGCAAAATCCCAGACGTCCTTCAGTTAGACGGTCGTTGCGAATTTCACATGTTTGCTGACAGCAGCAAAGACGTGGCAGCTGCTGCTGTATACTTGAGAGTCATCTATGGGGAACAAACCTATGTGCACCTAATTGCTGCACGGACTTCCTTGCATTCGAAATCAGAAATGACTCGAGAATCGATGCCCCGCAAAGAAATTATTGCACTGGACCTTGGAGCCCGCCTTCTCAAGGAGTGCCTCGACGCCACATCCTTGACTGTTGACGATTATGAGCTTTGGTCCGACTCACAAACTGTTATTCAGTGGTGTAGGACAAAAACGTTGGAACTTCGCGTGTTTGAAAGAAATAGAGTTGACTTGATCTTGAAGAACAGTAATGGCAAGTTCCCTCGATATATTCCGTCTGGTCAAAACCCTGCAGATGTAGCCACGCGGCCATGTCGTGTTGAAGATGCTGAACGCTGGAGTCTTTGGTTAAATGGCCCCGAATTTTTGCAGCATCCCCATTTTCCTTGGCCAGAGAATTGTGTCAAGCTCTCTGTCGCTGATCAAAATGCCATTGTATCGACTTCTACAGCCAGTACGATGAACAAGCCATTCAACGACGAGCAACAATTCATGCAGTACACACTCAATCGTACCAACAACTTGGCCAAAGTCCTGAGGGTAGTTTCGAACGTGTTGCAGTGCTTCACAAAATGGAAACAAAAGACCTTTAACTTAACTACAGGTTCTCCCCAACACAACGATGCAAATGATCCTTATGCTGCGAAACGTGTTCTTATTCGCAGTGCCCAAACTGATTGTTTTAGTTCAGTCTTATCCAAAATGAGACAGAACTTGACCTTTGAGGAGGCTGTGAGTGCACTCTCTACTCAAGATCGTGAACCCTGGATGTACTCCATTCAAAAACTTGTTCCCTACCTGGACCCAGATGGAATTCTGCGAGTTGGAGGCAGGTTGGATTACAATGATGACTTTAGAGACGAGCTTAAGCACCCAGCAATTTTACCCAAACGGCACAAAGTCACACAACTGTTCATCTTAGAGAGGCATGAACACTTGGGACATCGTGCTGCTGAAACCGTTTTAGCTTCCTTGAGTAATGACGAAGGACTCAAAGTTATAGGTGGGGCACAGACTGTGCGCAGCTATTTGTCGGACTGTTTCACCTGCAAGCTTCTCAGGAAATCAAGAGGGCAGCAATTGATGGCACCCCTTCCCGAGTACCGTGTCACACCTAGACAAGCCGTGTTTACGTCCGTATCGCTGGATTATGCCGGCCCCTTCGAGGTAAAAAGGGGTCGAAGTACCGAAAAACGATGGATTTGTATTTTTGTGTGCAACGCCACAACTGCAGTTAGATTAGAAATGGTCGAATCACTGCACACTTCAGCATTCTTAAACGCTTTTCGACGTTTTCTGTGTTTAACTGGATGGAAAACTAAGCATCTTCGTAGTGACTGTTCAACAACCTTCAGAGGAGCATGCAACGTCCTGAAGAAAGAAGAGGAACATCTATTGAAGAATCTCTACCATCGCTCAGAAGTTGAAGCCTGGATGAAAAACAAAAGCATTGTTTGGGGATTTTCAACTCCAGTAAGTTCCCATCACCAGGGCCTTGTGGAAAGGCAGATTCGTTCTTTTAGAGAGATTACAGAAGGTGTTATCGGACCAGGATATCAAAAACGTATACCAACAGACTTCGAATTGATGACAATCATGAGGGAAGCAGGGTATGTAATGAACTGCAAGCCTTTAGGACGATATTTAGGTGATGAAGATGATGTACTCCCTATCCGTCCAGTCGATTTGGTCACCGGGTTTCTCGAACCAAGTAACGAGGGTATTCTAACTACAATGCCTCGAAAAGCTGATGAACTACGTCGATGTCACAATTACACTAAGAAAATAAGCTGTGAGTGGTGGGATCGATGGATTGCCTCTTATCTTCCATTGATGCAACAACGGTCGAAATGGACCAAGCCTCATCGAAATTTCCAGAAGGGAGATGCTGTGTTGCTTCTTGATGACACTACACCGACCCGTGGAAGATACCCATATGCACTGGTCGTTGACACAAAGGTCTGCAAGGACGGACTTGTTCGCTCAGCGACTGTTAAGACTTCGGACGGACTACTGCGTCAGCGAGATATTCGTAAATTAGTGCTGCTTGAGCCTGCGGACGACATGAAAATTCACAACGATGAGTCTATGGATCTATTAAACCTTGACGAAGACCAACCTGGGACTAGCCAATCGGCCAATAATGATATTGGTGGTACTTCTGAATCTTCATATCACTGCAACGACGGAGCTGGCAAACCTAATGATAATGCCAGCACCAACGTTAACCAGCAGAGAGCTGACAACCAACACGATGACGTCACCTGCTCGACAAAAACGTTTTACAACCAACGTCTTGGCAGTAATCCTGATGCTGTTTTGTCTTCAGCCATCCTTCAATACAAATGTGCTAGAAATCAATTCAACGATGGAAAAAATCCCTGCCCCAACAGTTGTTCCGAAAGGATCTGTATCCCTACCTCCTGTTGATGTACCCTTCCGTAACATTGTAGTTCTACTCCTTGCCACATGTTTTTTCCCCTCATGATATTCTTTCCTTGACTGTCATTTTTTCCCTGTCTGTATTGCTGTCTTTCCCTTCCACTCTTGCACAGTCTCCCCCTTGTGTCTCTATGTATGTAAGTGTTGTGTATGTGTGTATGTAAGTGTTGTGTGTGCGCAAAACAATCCTGTCAATCTTTTGAGCTGGCAATCGTATGATGAATGATGATGCCAGCCCACAACAATCCTGTCAATCTTTTTGAGCTGGCAATCGTATGATGAATGATGATGCCAGCCCACAACAATCCTGTCAATCTTTTTGAGCTGGCAATCGTATGATGAATGATGATGCCAGCCCACAACAATCCCGTTAACCTTTCATTAGCTGGCAACCGTATGATGAATGATGATGCCAGCCACTCAACTTTTCCTGTCAATGTTCCATGACGAATGATGATCCCAAATGCACTGGTATACTTTATGAACGTGTACATTCTACAGTGTCACCCACTATCTACGGTAACTACAAGATGAAGCGAAATTTCGTACGTTGATTGCAACTGTTCGAGATGCTCGGACACTGAGTTTCAAATCTACTATGCGAACACTGTTTAGTCGGCAGATACAGACTTTTCTTTATGGTTGCTACGCCAACCTCATGGCTATGGACTCACAGAGTGAGCTTTAATTTTTACACCTTCCAGAAGATTTTGGAAACTGAGACGTTTTACATGTACAGGTCTGCTCTGAGAACACTGTGTGTTCGGCAGATGAGACATTTTTAACTCTTAGTCGTTCGCTGCACCTATCACGCGGCTATTGGCTCAATAAGTAAATTTGCCCCTATACTTCAGTTATGGAAATTTAGAGGGGACTGTAAATATAGCCGCTCTACCCCTATGGTTTCCTTTTTTCTGTTTACACTTTGCTTCGCATTCTTGCGTAGCGGCACGTCATAGTCGGCTGCTCGGTATCGATAATTGTTCTCTTGCTGCATTTTCTGTTTTAAGGTTAACGCAGTCTTCAGCGTAGCAGCGAGCGCAGCCATAAGTAAATAGATATTGTGTAATTTTGTAACCTATAGTTTAAGTAAATTTTGTAGTTGGCATGCTGAAGGCTTCATACTTAATTACTTTTGTTTATTAATTTTTTAGAGCGCTAGCCTGCTGTTTTCGTAACGCCAGTCTACAGTAGTTGCGAGTCACCTGTGGCTAAGTTGGTGACATATGTTATTGTTAGAAGCCATTAAAAGACTGGCTAAGTCAAAGTTGCGTGCTTGGGTTAGACCAGACTTCAAATAGAATCAACCCCCGGGAATTACTAATTTCCAACAGACAGCATTCAACAAATTTATATTTCATAATATAATATGTAGGGACGAAAACAGCTCTTAAATTCACTCGGTGACTTGTCCTTTACGGAAAAGATCTTCACTCTCCGTCACCGGAAATTTCCTACATTAGGTAGATTACAATTTACAACCGTCAACACTGTAATTTACGCTGTCGAAGAGCTTCTTGCCAAAGCTATGTTTATGTTTTTTCGCCAATTAGGAGGTAGTGCACAATTTTGTAAGTCGGATATATCCGGCGCAACAAATCCAATCAAATATGCAGGATGTACGGTAGGCGAAATTTTTTTTTCTACCATGGTTTTGCAGATTTATTACGTCACATCCGTTGTCCCAACCTTGTGATTCATACTCCGCGCTCGCTTTTCGCTAGATCCGCTATATTCACAGGCTAATTGGTACAATGGTACTGGGCAATTAGGCTAGGCCTTAGTTTGGAATAAAGTGCTACCATAGGCAGTGGTAGAATAGGCTTGAAAGAAAAGCAAAAAACGATAATAGCAGTTAGTCAATAAGCCTAGACTTACCGGTCCGTTTTATAATCAAGTCAAAATATTCAGACAAAATTTGTAATACAAGCAAGTCAAAATAGCCTAGCCTAGTAATCTTTTTTAAGCTTGTAAAGGGTTGAGCTGCAGAGTCTTTATCAGAGGGAAGCCTAAAACATATTTCTTTAATTGATGCATAATTCAAGTTACTGTATGCGAATTGCAAAAATAAATAGCAGATCTGAGATACCGGCACCAGTACCGGTACTGAGATCTGGATAGCCTAGTCAGACAGTGCAGTTGGCTAGGTAGGTTACCGTAAATGACTAACCTAAACTGTGTACGCCCTGAATCTGGAAAATTGAAATGTCAAAGTTATTTTACTACTGTAATTTCACCAATGTTGTGATTGCTTTCAAATTTAGAGTCAGAATTAACTAGGCAGATTCGCTTACTGACTTCATCACGCAGAGTCATTCATCTGCTCATATTCCTCTCTCAGCACTGTCATAGTGGATGAAATTAGGACAAAGTTTACTTGATAAATTGATACCGTAAAGTATTAAACTCGAACTGATAGATTGTTGAATCAGTTTGAAGGAAAACTTGCAAAAAAATTTACATACCGAATATACTGGTAGGTTGCTAACTTTACTGGCTTCGCACAGTACTGCAGCAGGTACACAATCTGAAGATCTGACTGTTACAGTACATTTTCCTGGTTTTTAATTCGATTTATTTGGACAGCGAAAAGACTGTATAAGTCATCAATGTCTACTGTCACGAAAAAAAAGAAATTTTATGCAGTAACATATATCAGTAAGAAACAGAGCAGTATGCTAAAACTTACCGGTACTACTGTCACAACTCAAAACAAAAACTCACAACGTCAAACTTAACAATTATGCTTTGTATCAATGTATGGCATATGCTCAAAAACTTGATTACCTGGCCCCCCTTATTCAATATTTTGTGTTTGAGTACTGTAATATATGAAGTCTTTAGTTCTTTATTAAACTGCAAGAGTTTCATCTCTCTCTAATTTCCTTTGCAATTTGATTCCATATTTTAGTTCCATTATAGATCAGCAATTTTTGAGTTTGTGCTGCGTTAACTCTGGGAAGAAAGTAGTTTGTTTTGCTTTTTTTTTCAAGTGCTGTAAGAATGTATTTCATCCAGCATTATGAAAAGCCCTAAGTTAGACCTGGAAGTGTGAGATGATGTATTGCTTATTCTCTACATCAATTTTGCTGTTTGAGTGTTTTCATTTTGCACATGTCATTCAGCTGTAATCAGAGGTGGGCACAAATAACATTATATCAAAAGCGCAATGATCTTTTCAACCAGCTAAAGCGCAGCGCAAAATGCGCAATTTAATTTTTTTGCTTTCTCAAGCACAGCGCAACTTCCGCAATGAACTTTTTGATTCAGTTGAAGCGCAATGCAATTCCGCAATTGCGGAACTGTATTTTCATACCAAGTTAAAGCGCAACCTAACTTCCGCAATCGAAATTTCACAACACAACGCAAATACTGCTTTTTTTGCAATTTCAGACTGAAAAACAGTAAATAATTTGCTAAGCAAGCTCGAAATTTATCAATATTACGATGGAAATAGAGCAAAATTAAGTTCAATGTATAGAATTGCGCTTTTAACCGAAAAAAATTTTGAAAGTGCAACGCAATTAAAGCGCAACAAATTTTAAAGGCTTTATTCCGCAACGCAACTTCCGCAATGTTTCAAAATAAAAAATTAAAGCGCAACGCAACTTACGCAATTGCGGAAGTTGCGCTTTGCGCTTCTAATTGCGCTTTGCCCACCTCTGGCTGTAATAGATATAAGCTTGAGAATAACGGTTTAGTATCAGGTATGTGTCCTGATGTTGTTGTGAGTTATTATTCTTACTGCTTTTTTTTGTAAATTAATCAAAGGTGAGAGGGTAGATGCTGATGCACCACCCCAGCTGCTAATACAGTAATGTAGATGAGAATGGATGAAGCTGTAATAAATCAACATTAAAGTTTTACAATCCCCATACTTCTGTAAATGATACAATACCCAACAACCACTGGCTAATTTTGAACTAACTTTCTGAATTTAGGGTTTCCAATTTTGTTAATGATCAATCAGGACACCATCTATTTAACACATCTATTTGCACTACATGTACTTTAACACATGTACTACGCAAACATGTAGAGCTGTGTTTCCTCAAACTTTGTGGCTAATCGGAGGGTGTCCAAATTTTCTTTAAACAATTGTGCCCAAAGCCCTAAAAAGATGTTTATGTGCCATAAATTTCGTACCAATCCAGTATTAATGTATACCAAATGTCATATTTCCACAAATTTGTCAAGTTTTCTAAAGCTATGTTCACTGTTTTGCCAAAATAATGTGCTCTTGCTGCAACAAATCGCCAATTCGCTGAAAAAAATTGGCTTGGTGGGGACACTGATGTAGAGTGTTTGCACAGACTTAGCTGATGTTTGCAAATTATAGCTATTCATATTCTATAATTGTTTTAAATACAAAATTGCATTTCAGGCAGAAAAAATAGCCTACTAAAGCTAGTTTGAAAGAAATCTAGTATGTAGATGTGCGTGCGAAAACAAATGGTTTCTGATGTGGTGATTAATCGCCCAAGCTATGCAGCATTGACTGATTGATGCCATCTTTTAAGTCATTGTGTTACCCAGGAAGATTGATGAGCAATCCACAATTATCTGGCAATAGTACAGGAAGTTTTTAAAAGATTTTTTGGATGAAAAAAGATACAGCAGCAAGACTTACCAAGTGTTTGGGTATGTTCTTCAAATAATCGCTTGTAGCTTCGTTTTGTTTGCAATGATATTTCAAACTTGTTACAGTATTTATATCAGATACAAGTTTTGGTGCTGACTGCAATCTCACTTGCAGCAAGATTTAACCATACTAAAACTGGTCAGTTGGTCGAACAGTAACGCAATTGTTCTGGATTGGGAGGTTCATATTTCATGCCAGTCAAATCAGACACAGTGTTGCCACCACTGCAACATTTCTTCAAAAGGAGCTGTGTTGCCCTTCACAAATCTGAGGGGGTTTCCTCTGTGTTACATACTTCGGCATAATATGAGTATCGTGAAAGATTTGATGTAGTCAGAACCTCGCAACATATAAATTGGCAACAGAAGCTCTTTTTTTTGCTGATTATTTTTTTGCATTTAACAAAACTTATAATGTTATCAAGTCATGTTGTGAGTCTGATTATTGCAAGTGGGACATAGTTGCTCTAGCAAGAAAATATTTTATTAGCCTTTGCTGCTAATTGCTTTCATTTTTTCAGGAAAAATTTGCTGGTTCTTCAAGGATTATACCTTCACTGCCTTAGAAAGATCACTTGCCCTGCTGCAGCCACTGAGGCCACCACCAGAATGTCGCAAACTATGAAGGTGGAATTTCATCGATTGCTTTTTGAATAGTGGAGTTTCATTAACTATCGACAACAGTATTCAGAAAGGTATGATAAGGTACAATCTAAAATGTAGATTGTGTTTGATACTGATATGGTTGAGACCAGAAGCAATGCAGCGTTATGCTGATCTTTGCAATTGATGTAAGGCAATACGCAAAGTTGTTTTACATTGCTCTGTGTCCAATTTAAACGCGCTTTTAAGTTTCAAGGTTTTGTATTATTTTGTTTTTTTGTAATCATTTATTTAATTAATTTGGGTTATGCACACAAGCCAGTTAATCCTAGTTGTTGTTTTTTTGGTTTTTTAAAGAGCGGTACTTCGTGACAAACTTTGGTTTACAAGTAAGATTGTAGTTTATCTGGTGATATTTACTAGTCAATAGTCATCCCAGTTAGACTACAGATTTGTTTATTTTTGGTCACTTATACTCTATTAGTCTATTTGTGTCACTGTGTGCATTTGCATTTTAAAATTGAAGATACAAAATCAAAGAATAAAGTTTCACAGATCATATTTTTTTAGAAGTCTTGGACCATGGATTTCATCCACAGAACGTACCCACTACTTCCCAACGTCGAGTCATCTGCTTTCATGTCTCTGTATTAACAAATCTTCGACTATGCAAGTGTGCATGCAGCATTTTGATCTTCACAAAATATCATCAAAATCTTGAAATGTACTTATGGAATATTATGAATGAATCATGGACTTCCAAAAAATGTGCAACGACAGAACTACAGTAGAAATAATGCCACGTGAATAACAATAATCAGAAGAGAAGAAGTCTCGATAAGAAATGTTTCTCCGAAAACTAAGAGATCACCAAATTTTCCTGAACTTGCATGCGATCTCCATGGTTTTTTGTTGAGATTTGCAAGCAGTTGTGGATTATCGTTCGAAACGCTTTTATTAAATTTCCATTTTTCAGGCTGTCAAGCGTTCATTTTTTTTCATTTTTATTTATATATTTATTTTTTTATTAGTCATTTCTTTCATTATTTTTTCCGGATTTTGTTTGGGTGTAAACTAATTTTTAGTTTAGTTACCCTGTTTTTCGGACATAAGACCCACGTAAAATACCTAGATTTTCTCAAAAGTACAACGTGCACTTTAATCTTCCAGTTCGTGTCATGTATGGATCTGGTTTGTACCCTATTTCTATCCAGGATAATATGTTTTCTGTGCACATGCAGCAAGAACAAGCGAAAGCTCAAAAGAATCTGCTAGTTGCACAAAAACTGTGGGAACACGCAAGCGGAAGCTTATAAATAGCTGTCGCAAGTGAACACTTGCCCGCTATTGAAGTGGCAAAAAGAAAGTGGTTTCTGCTGCGAATGCTACCTTGGAAAAAATCCTGCTCAACTATGCAGCAGCATCAGAAAACGGGAAAACAAATTGCCGTAAAAATAAAAATGGCGATGTATAAACTGGTTCCGAGTGTTAAACAAAAAGAGTGAGGAATGACTTTTGTACCACCCAGAATTAGCTACATTTTAGTTTTACTGCTATGACATTTATTTGTTTTGAGGATTTTGTGTATGTACATGCTGTTCTTAATTCATTTAAATTGAGTTGTGCTATCAAAATTGTAAGCAACTTTTGTGTATGTAATTTATCATTGCCTAGATGATTTTTGAAAAAAATGCTACAAAATGACTCTGGTTTTCGTTAAAATATCTTAACTTGTCACTCATTTTTTTCATTCGTTTTTGTTACAAAGTTCTTTTTCTTTTTTCAAAAGCGCCATCATTTTTTGGTACTAGGCCGCTTGACAGCTTGCATTTTGTTATTTTAATTACGTGTCATCATCATCATCATCATATTTATTTATTTACCAAGTGACGTCATATCACAAGAAAAAAAAACTGCAACTTCCTCTAGGTCTATCACCAAAGCATCGAAATATGCAACTCCTTTAAAACCAAACACACAAACTTGCAGAGTCAAAGCGATATTTAGTCACTTGGTGAGGAGACAGCGAAGGACCGAAAGGTCATCTAAGTCTACTGCCACCTCACCAAGTTAAGGTTAAAAAAAAAACAGCTTCTAGATTTTCTCAGTCTGCTACTTTCTATGATAAAAAATTTTACGCAAAATTAAAACAAAGTGTTGCAAAGATATGTACATTTTGTATAGTGTATACACAAAACTCACAGTCACCATGTAAAGAAAATGCAATACAACATTAGAATTGTTCTAACTCTAAGCATACTAAAAAATAAAAAAATAAAAATGCTGTAAGTACAGATTGGATCGAAATAAAATTAATAAAGTTCATAAATGCTTATTTATGTTTTATAGAATTTAAAGTGGGCAATTGTAGTGGAAAAAAAAACCTCCTTGCTTTGTTTTGTATTGTTTGCCAATATGTCATTAGTACTCGTACAATTTCTAATACCAGTATATATCAACCTCAGTCAGTTATAGCAAAAATTACTAATAATTCAAGGGCACATCAAAATGAGAGATGACGTATTGTAATAAATGTGTGATAGATGAATGCACCAAAGTCATGCTATTCAAGCAATAGAATAGGTTATTGTTGAACTCAAGCATAAATATGCAACTATGATTCCTGTAATTACTACTGCATTGCTGATAGAAAGCTGTTATTCTAGCTTTTATCGGTTTCATAGTTTGATAAAAAATGAGCTTTAACAGCTTTTTTAAATCTGTAGAATGAAACTTCTTTCATACTGCTTGGAATTTCATTCCAAATTTTAATTCCTGCGAATGATAGAGACTTTTGCCCTAATCTTGTTCTAGTTCTTGGAAGAAAGAAGTTGTTTTTGTGGCTAAATCTTGTCTTATGTGTATAGCAGTTTTTTATTAGGTTAAACTTATCTGTATTTGCAAAAGATAATACATTATTGTGAATTTTGTACATTAGCTTTGCAGTTTCCAGAGAGTAAATATACTGAATACTGAATATGTTCCGTGTAGTACTTTTTCGGTTAACAAATTCGTCTGTGATACGTCTGACCATAGAACTCTTTAGTAGTAGTTGGAAACTGACAGTTATAACGTTTTTTTTTCACAATTCACTTGTTCATCGAATATGTCGAATCAAATCAGTCGAATACGCGTGACTGCAAAAAATCTTCGCAACAAGAGCAACCTTTTTTTTGTTCAATCCTCTTCTCTTTTTCTCCGTGCGTTTGTTTCTAGCCTACTAGATAAAGAGCCTATGATCTGACTGCCAAACCAAATGAACGCCATTTCGTGTTTTCAAGCTTAATTAACGCGTTTGCTGCTGACAATATTAACTCGCTTTTAATCGAATTCTTTTGAAAAGATACTGCTCGAGATCGGTTTCATTGAAGAAATGAAAATCGCTTGAGATAACAAAGAGATGCTGCAAACTTTTCCCACTATTTCCTGTACCGCAATAGTAGATTTAATCCGTTTAACTAGGTACCATTGACAACCCTGCATATCGAAATTTCGTGACATCAAAAAAAGATGACTTTGCAAAATTTCTTGCGGATTAGGCAACGCGATGTTCGATTATTATTGTAAACATTGCGTTCTTACAATAATTTTAAGTTATCCTTTTATGTTGTCACGAAATTTCGAAAACAGGGTTGCTAATGGTACGGAGTCAAATGGATTAAATTTATTTTTGAGGATAAACAATAGTGAAACAAGGTTTGGGGCACTTCTTTATTACCTCCTGTAGTTCTCAGTTGTTAATACCGATTTCAAGTAGTAAACCTTTAAACTTGTTTGTCTGACAATTTAGTCTGGTGCAAAAGCACTTAGACACGAAAATTCACTCCATAATTATTCCACAATTGCATGAGCTTAATGGCTAAGTGTAGAATTGCTGGTAATAGATGTAGGTTTAAGTAATGAAACGTTTCAAAAAGAATGCGTGCTGGATCTGGTTTTGTTTATGAATGTTCTATCGAAAAAACAAAGTTTACGCTTCTAAATAAAAACAGTTTCAGCTCGAGCTTCTGCCAACCCATTACACAAATCTGAAATTAGGCAACTGAACTATATATTGAAGGAGAGTTAAAGCTTAATTTATATTGTATCACTGTATGGCTTGCAGCAACTGCAGGGTTACGATGTTTTGTTCAGCTAGCCTCCAACATGTTTGTGGTGGTGCATTGGTTGACCAGAGATTGCCGAATTTGAGGATCAACCAAGCAATGATTTTTACAGACAATTGGACCCCCGTACATATGGCGATGCTTCTAGAATTTAGTGAAATGTTTTTGAATGAAATCTACAGTAGTTTTTTTTTTTTTTTCTTGCATATCTGAAGTTTTTCAAGTCGTTGTAGCACTTTTTAAGTTACAAATAACACATCATTGGTTGATTGATGTTATTTCGTAAGAATCGTATCTATTAAATAACCTTCGTGTTTGCTAGAAAGTTGCGATTGCAAAACCAATTAAAAGTAAGCCAAATCAACACAAATACTCTACTGCAGTATCTTCGCTCTGTGCACAGATACTGCAGGAGGATGTTACGCTCGGAGTGAATTATGATTGCTTTACTGTAAATATGCACTCATACGCAAAACTGCAAATGGGGACGAAGCACATGGTGTTGGTAAACTTTTTACCATGGTTTTAAAAGTGAACCGCTTCCTTTTGAACAACTACAGTACATTATGTGTCAGATCAGCATTCGCAAAGTCTTTGAAACGGCTTTAGTTAACGTAGATGGTTAGCGGCCATGCAATACCTTCTCGTTGCAACTCTTTTCAAAACTCCGAGTGTTGGGTCACCTGCGTGTTCTGCCCTTAGCGCCCGAAGTGGTTACTCCTTGTGTTTATAACATATTACTTATCATGCGATTACACGTTTGAATCATTCCAATTCACATTCCTAGTTCTGTCTACGCTAAAACTTTAGATCTCTACGATGGCAAAACCAATCACGCAATTCCATTCTTTTATGTCTGATAATGATGATGTAAACCATTTCGACGATTCCATTAAACGCGCAGAAAATACTTGCTAAAATAATTTTCTGAAAAAAATTCTACTTCAAAACTTGCTTACGAAGTTGCTGAATTGTAGGTGGAAGTGGAAACAATTGGCAAATTGACGCTTCATCTGGGTTTCAGTGACACGTAAGGGTTCGATTCTCGATGAAGCTTTCCAATTCTACTTCGTTTACGACAGTGTGTAATGAAATCGAGGTTTATTAAGCAGTAATCAACAGCAACATAATGCAAGTCAGCAAACAAACGATGATAAAAGAATGAGCGAGCGTCGAGCGGTTTTTGTTTGCGAACGCAGGGCTCCACAAAATTTCATATTATATCCAGGCCATTTTTTTGAAAATTTATGCAAAATATCAACCACAAAAGGTATGCAATAATTACCGAGTGAAGTAACGTATACATTTGAAAAATCAGAAACGCGAATTAATGAAAAAAATAAAACTCATTTTACAACTCCGGCATAAAATTACAGAGATACAAAAAATCAACATTTAAAACATACTTTAAAATCTTTCTAAATTTAGAGCAGTTATCTAAAATGCTGAAATATAGAGGCTAATCGTAGTCCTCAGGTACCATACCAATAAGGTTTCGCTGAGAAGCTGACAAATATGTTTAGCACCAGCGCAAAATTGATTAAGTAATAAAAATGCGTTTGTCTTTGGAGCATAGATACTGCAAAAGTTTAAATTTGGGGTCAGTGAATTCGGACACGGAGTTACAAACAACAGTACGCCGTTGACGCAACCTTTCGAAGTAGTGTTGCCAAGGCGCGATGATTCGGAGATGGGCTCGGCTAAGTTATCATACGCTTCGGCGTAATTTAGCGATTAAAAAGATTTGATTTTCGACACCCAAAAATTCTTTCCATACCACGTACGGTGCGTTGAAAAAGCTCAAATACTTTGAACGCAAAACACTCATAGTTTCCGTGGGCCATCGGGGTTTCAACCTGCTGAAAAATTTTGATGTACGGTTGGTTGGAAAAAAATAGTGACTTGCTCGTCAAAATAGCGGTTTTCAATAACTTTGCAAACAACTAAAATGAGTATGAACACAAAAGCAAACTTCGTTATACTGTTATTAAAGGTAGGCACGAATAAGATAAAGCGCAGCTTAACGTTCGCAATCAAGTTACAACATACAATGTGAATTTCGCATTTTGATTTTAGGCAAAAAAAGGATTAATTGTTTACTGAGGAAGGCTAACATTTGCCAATAATACGATAAACACAACACTAACTTTTTAAGTATAAACTTGCGCGACTACCAAAAAAAGTTAGAAAGAAAACGCAGCGCAATAAATCCGCAAAAAAATTTAATGGTATTACCCCGCAAATTTCAAATTTACATGTAGTTTACGTTCAAGCATACCTAAACTGATGCCACCAAACGACTTTCAATAAAGGAAAAGACACAATATGAGCAGTTGACAACTCGCAGTCGTGGTTCACACATCAATCAAATGCTAGGGTGTATAATACGGTAAATAAATGAAAAGCTAATAAATATATAGGAGCATCAATATGTGATAATCCGAATAGAAACTAAAAAAAGCGACTATTTAACTTTAGCAAATGGAAATACCAAATAAATAGCCAGTTCTACAGTGCAACAGTATAAAAAAATAAAGGAGGAATCAGAGGTGGAGTCCTCCAGGACGTCCTTGGCCTCGAAGGTCAAGTCCTTGACCTCGAAGCCTCCAACTCCCCGAAAATACCCTGTTCTCGGCCGAGGACAGCACTATTTTTTGATTTGTTGAAAATCGGCCAAGGTCATGAACATTTTTTCCTTGACTAAAATTTCACGAAAAATTTGCGACTTTCTGCGCGAAGACCTTTTTTTTTCTTGGAGAACACTTGCGCGTTGTGTCCTTGGCCTTGAGCATTCCTGTCCTCGGCCTCGAGAAGGTCTGTCCTCGGAAAGTCGGTAATTGGTCTTGGGCTCGGATTTTTTTTTGTGTCCTTGGCCTCGAGCCTTGTGTCCTCGACTCCACCTCTAGGAGGAAGCCTTCAACAAGCAAACTGAGATTGAGTTGCCTCCTGCTGCAGCGTTATAATTTCACAGCATAAGACACGACTCACGAGTACGGCTAATTAATATGAAATTATAACAATAAACGGAGGTGGGCACGAATAACATTTTACCAAACGCGCAGGGCAATGATTATCTAATTCTAAATCACTTAAAGCAAAGCGCAAGATACGCAAACTTAAAGTTTTTATCTCCGAAGGGTAGCGCAATTTCCGTAATTGCGGAACGAAATTCATATACCAAGTCAAAGAGTAATTTAACTTCCGGAAACAAAATAACACGATGCAAACTCCACATTTTTACAATTCTAGACGGAAAAAGAATAAGTAATTTGCTGAAGGCTAGACAAATTTATTTCATCGCTGAGTAACAGCACGACGTAAAAATTAATCAGCATTCGTTTAAGGCGACAGGGAAGTTGCAAAAAGCCTGACGATCCTTCGAATCAAGCAACCTCCCTCTAGTTAGAGGCAATTTAAGCCAATTTGACAACATTACGATTGAAAATGGCAGACATTTGACAACATTAGGATTGAAATTAAACAAAATTAAGTTTATCGAATAAAATAGCGCTACTAACAAAACAAAACTTTGAAAGCGTAGCGCAATTCCTTTTAAGGGTACATTAGTCCGCAGCGCAACTTCAACATCTCAAAATAAAATATCAAAGTGAAACGCAACTTAAGCAATTGCAGAGGCACATAAGTTGCGCTTTGCCCACCTCTGATAATAAACAAAAACACTTTGATCCAGCTCCAATAAATGTTAACCTCAAACTTGAACTTTAATCTCAACTTGAACGAGGACTGAAGGTAAAATCACCGGGGGTATCTTAAATTTGGCAAATCGTATTAGATGAGATCGGCGTTGACTTCATCCTTCTTGATCGGGCCTTCCAGAGATATTCTACTTCAAACACGACGTAAGGACCTCTCTAATCATAATTTTTATTGGCAACCCTGGCATTGATAACATCCGCGACGCCATCTTAGTCCTATCCTAAGGCAATGCAGCCATTACATTATGCCACAGAAGCGTTTTAAGTTTTAACCTATTTATAGCTAGGTTAATATAGACCTCAGTATGTTAGAATACTGCATTAAAATGTCAGAGTTGCCAATAAAAATTGTGCTTTGGAGATTCCTATGTCGTGCTTGAAGTAGAATATCTGTGGAACGGCTGGAAAAAGAAAAATGAAGTCTACTCCATTGATGTTGCCTTCAGTCCTCGTTTAAATTTCAACAAAAATAATAACCCGCATTCCATTGAAGCTTAACTACCAACTGTTGAAATAGTGTGGTTGCATAAACGGGTCCACGACAGCTGACCATGAACAAGCTGACCGCGAACCAACTGAACCCGATTGGTCTAGAAGGGGGTCGAAAAAATATTTTACTATCCCTATAGCCATCGTGCCCAAACCCTCACTTTGTCACGAAATCACTTTGTGACGAGATCACTGGTAACCTTTAATTCGCGGTCAGTTGACTTGGCTCGGAATAAACGCTGCAAACCGGAGACGTAAATGAAACGCAAATGCACAATCTTTAGTTATACATATTGTTTGACTAGGCAGTGTGCAGATATTGTTTGACTTGGACTGTGCAATGGTGCATGAACACTTGCACAAATGCACATTCGAAGATATTGTTAATGCAGAGACATGAAAGCAGTTGATTCGACGTTGGGAAGTAGTGGGTGCTTTCTGTGGCTGAAATCCATGGTCCAAGACTTCTAAAAAGATATGATCTGTGAAACTCTATTCTTTGATTAATTGCATTTTCAATTAATGCAAATGCACACAGTGACACAAATAAACTAATCGAGTATAAATGACTAAAAAACGAACAAATCTGTAGTCTAACTGGGATGACTGACTATTGACTAGCATCTATCACCAGATAAACCACAACATTACTTATAAACCAAATTTTGTCACAAAGTACCTCTCTTTAAAAAACAATAACAAAAAACTACAACGATTAACTGGCTTGTGCGTATGACCCATAATCAATTAAATCCAAAATTATAAAATAAAATATTACGGACCAGGGGCTTACTGACTAGATGACCCTAACAGGTCCCTTCTAAACTATTTTTTATGTAGTGTTTCGTTTATTGCCATGATTCTCAACCTATGGGTCGCGACCCAAAGTTGGGTAGCCTAAAAATTCTTTTGGGTCACTTGTTTTTTTTTGTAAACATCTACAAAGAGTAAAACTTGCACAAAAAATAATAAAATAAACGCAACGCCGCTTCATAGTCAGATGGTCATCAACCCTTGTTGCATTTTTGTACACGAAAAACTCAAACAGTGACATTTTGAGCTTCTGGAGACCGCACAGTTGTAAAACGCTTCAAAGTAGTAAGCAATATATTGTAGTACTGATGTTAACAAAGAACTCCCGCAGTGAAGAAGGTTTGTGTGCGTGGAGACTAGAAATCAAAGGTCATGTATGTCAGACTACATCAGGCATAATTGATAACGATCAGCAGTATGACCAGGGGGGCTATTGCCCCCCAATTGGCCTGCCGACCAAAATGCAGAATAAGGAAAAACCACGTTTTTATCACTTCTGAGACTGTCTTTTGCATTGAAATAGACTCAAAAAATGATATAACGCATATTTTGAAACGTTTAATTTAGGAGGGGGGGATTACTTAGTCAAAAACAAAACTCATAGATCGGAAAAAAAAAACTTCAAAAATTGGTAATCAAATTTGATCGCTTATTGAAAAATGTTTAACAAAGGTTTTATCAAAAAATATATAAGCTCAGAAATAGAGGGGGGATATTCATTTATTATTAGTTAATTACCAATCACTTCTCTCAAACTTTCTTCCAATAGCCCTCCTAACCAAATCTTTCTCTATAACATATAGACGAAACAGATTACTCCTTGACAGTTTCATTGAACTACCAGTAAAGGATTTTATGATTTACCAACTTGTAAACAATAGGCCTAAAATTAAGTTATTTTTGCAAAAAAAAAATTTTTGGCGCTGGGGGCTCTTCCCTCAGGCCCCGTGCCTTCGCTGGCTGGGGCTTTGCCCCCAGATCTTCAGGCTCTGGCAGATGGGGATTTGCCACAAACCCCCAATTGCCTCTGGCAGCTGGGGGCTCCACCCCCAGACCCCCATAACACCCCCACATTGCAGATTTCTGGCGACGCGCCTGGTAACAATATCAGACTGTCAAGTCCTTGAATTTAAAAAAAATGAATAAAAAATGACTACAGAACATAAAATAATGGCAAATAATGACAATTTTCAAGTATATTATAATTAGACTTATCATATTTTTTAACACTGAAAACCGGGACAGGCAAAAAGATCCAAAAAACTAAACAGAAGACCAGTCAAAAAAGGTCTTTGTGTAGTTTTAGTGAGATCTTTTTGGTGATCTCTCCCCCCCCCAAAAAAGGTTTTCATTTCAATGACTCATGATTTATTGCAATTTATCGAGTGATCTCAAAAATATCAGTAGATTACTTAGAATATAATGACAATGGTTCCAAAATAACGAAATTGAAAAACAATAATCAAAAAAAAGAAATAATGACACACTTGACAGCCTGCAATCCTCAAAGCTAAATAGCAAATATTCATAAATGTATGTTCAGTGAAAAGTTGTTTGTTGTATTTGCAACAAAGTTCTGTCATTACAAACTTTTTTTTGCACATAACAGCTTTTAATTCAACTATGTATCAGAATATACTGGACATGGGTCGCAAAATTTTACACATTTGATTTTTTCAATAAATTTGGGTCGCTTTGAAAAAAGGTTGAGAACCACTGGTTTATTGCATCTTATAATGACAAATAATAAATTGAACGTGAACTTAAAAGTGTATTTTGATCGGACATTGAGCAATGTGAAGCATCTTTGCACGTCGTTGCTGACATCACTTACAAAGATCAGCATAGCACTGCATTGCTTCTGGTCTCAACCATATCAGTATAAAACACCTTCTACATTTGAAACAGTGGTGTAAAAAGTACTTGATAACTGTAATCAAGTAAAAGTTTTGTTACTTGAAAGAAAAACTACTTAAACTAAAGTACAAACTATTGACCAAAAAAGTACTAGAGTAAAAGTAAAAAGTAGTCGTTTTTTAAAGTACTCAAGTAGAAGAATGTCTGAAAGTATTCAAGCAAAATAAACAAATTATTCAATCACAAACTGTAGTGTATGACAATTAGTCGATTGCCTTCACATCACTGTTACATAATGCTTGGTCTTTCAACCCCTTACTCTCTCAAGAAGTCATGAATTATTGGCTGATACAAGTTTTTTTTTATTATAATGAATTATTTTACAAGTTTTTATGAATTATTGGCTGATACAAGTTTTTTTTATTATAATCAAATCAAAACGAACAACAGGGAAACTTTGGAATTTGAAAATCACGTCACGCAAAATTTACTTGGAATCATTTCATAAAACCGTTGCTTAGTCGGTAGAAAACTCAATTGTTCTGATAATTTGTGATTCATTTAAACCTACAGAACTTTGTACTCTTCTAAATCAAAATGCTGCTTAAGTAGCATTACTTCACGGTAAAAGTAAGCAAAATAGAAAGTATCCAAAAACATAATTGCTTTAGAAGTGCTTGTTACAGACAAAATCTACTTGAGTAGGCTAGTTAAGTAAAGATACTTTCGTTACTTTACAACTATGATTCTAAATTATACCTTTCTGAATACTGTTGTCAATAGCAAATAAAATTCCACTATTCAAAAAGCAATCGATGAAATTCCACTTTCATAGCTTGCGATATTCTAGTAGTAGCCTGAGTGGTTGCAGCAGGGCAGGCGATTTTCCTAAAGCAGTGAATTATGCTCCTTGAAGACCCAGAAAATTTTTCCTGAAAGAATGAAAGCAATTAGCAGCAAAGGCTAAAAATAACTAGATGGGAGTTTGCCAGCAAACCCAGTGAACGACCGACGCATAGCTAACGCTGTGACGCTCGAAAGTACTTTTTGTCTGCCATAAAATCAGCAATTATTCAAAAATATCTAATTATGGAACCTCCAGAAAAGTAGAGTCAAAATATTTGTCAGTTGGTACCCCCAAATTATGTTAAAATATTTGTCTCTTAAATATCTACTGATAACAGAAAAAACTGGCACCCTAGCTTGAGCCGTTCAAAAATTTGATTTTTTGGGGCCCCATTTTGGGGGGGTCCCCGGGGGGGTGGTACCCCCAAATCATGTCAAAATATTTTTCTCTTAAGTATCTACTGATATCAAAAAAAACTGGCACCCTAGGTTAAATGGTTAAAAAACTTGCTTTTGGGGGCCCATTTTGAAGGGGTTCCCGGGGGGGTGGTACCCCCAAATTATGTCAAAATATTTGTCTCTTAAATATCTACTGATATCAAAGAAAAATGGCACCCTAGGTTAAATCGTTAAAAAATTTATTTTTGGGGGGGTCCATTTGGGGGGGTCCCCGAAGGGGTGGTACCCCCAAATTATGTCAAAATATTTGTCTCTCAAATATCTACTGATATCAAAAAAAACTGGCACCCTAGCTTGAGCCGTTCAAAAATTTGATTTTTTGGGGCCCCATTTTGGGGGGGTTCCCGGGGGGGTGGTACCCCCAAACCATGTCTAAATATTTCTCTCTTAAATATCTACTGATATCAAAGAAAAATGGCACCCTAGGTTAAATCGTTAAAAAAATTTGTTTTTGGGGGGTCCATTTGGGGGGTCCCCGGGGGGGTGGTACCCCCAAATTATGTTAAAATATTTGTCTCTCAAATATCTACTGATATCAAAAAAAACTGGCACCCTAGCTTGAGCCGTTCAAAAATTTGATTTTTGGGGCCCCATTTTGGGGGGGTTCTCGAGGGGGGTGGTACCCCCAAACCATGTCTAAATATTTTTCTCTTAAATATCTACTGATATCAAAGAAAAATGGCACCCTAGGTTATATGGTTAAAAAAATTTGTTTTTGGGGGGGTCCATTTGGGGGGGTCCCCGGGGGGTGGTACCCCCAAATTATGTCAAAATATTTGTCTCTCAAATATCTACTGATATCAAAAAAAACTGGCACCCTAGCTTGAGCCGTTCAAAAATTTGATTTTTTGGGGCCCCATTTTGGGGGGGTTCCCGGGGGAGTTGCCCCAAAAAAATTTCAGGAGACACAATAGCGTATGTACCTCAACAACTTCACACAAAAATTAGATTTCTATGTTTTGTGGTTTAGGAGAACTCGAGCGTACAAGATTTAAGAAAGAAAAAAAAGGAAAAACAAGGAAAAAAAAAGGAAAAAAAAGGAAAAAAAGGAAAAAAAAAGGAAAAAAAAAGGAAAAAAATAAGAAAAAAACCTCATCGCGGCCGAAAGTGGGTTGGTAGGGATGAAAGGATATCTTAAGACATATAACCATGAGAAATATTTTTTGCCGTACTTAAGCCGTTTTTGACTTAGACCGCTTTTTACGCCAAACTTTCGGGGCGGTTTTCGGGTCATAAACCCGAAGTCACGTAACCGATTGCCTCGAAATTTGGTACAAACATACAACTCATTAATCTCAAACTGCTGTCAAAATTTCATGTAGTTAGACCAAACGGTTCTCGAGTTATAAGCAAAAGTCTGAAATCTCGCACTCATTAGTTAGAAAATGGCCGAGTAAAAACAAAGGAACACGCGACGCGAGCGTCGGTCGTTCCAATTAAGACATACCTAATGTAAAATGTTTTCTTGCTCGAGCAACTATGTGCCACTTGCCATAATCAGACTCACAACATGGCTTGACAACATTACAAGTTTTGCTAAATGCAAAAAATAACACCAGTCAACAAAATAATGGTTTGTTTTTTTAAACAAGAACAAGATCCCTGATTTCTGGGTAACATAGGGGCACTGATTCTGAATCTGGCATTAGTTTTCTTCTAGCACATCAGGATTTTGAGATATGACGGGGCATGGTGAGTTACATTCCATGCATTTGGTACCCCATTAATGACAATACCTTTGCCATTATCATGGCTGTTGTTCAGATTTGAACAAAGGCTACTAATCACATTAGCATGCTGTTATACCTAATTAAACAAATTTGAAAAAAAAGGTCGAACAAAAAAGATTAAACAAGTTTAATGTACTGACCAGCACATTAAACTTGTTTAATCTGAAGACTGAAGATTGGACAGAATAGACTGAAGATTGGACAATAGACAAACTCTTTTTTGCTGATTGTAGTCTTGAAAAAGATTGTTTATTGGCAGCTTTTAAACAGCCTGTAGTTGGATGATTTTGAAAAAGTCTTTTTGGGGTAGCTTCAACAAAAGTGTTTTTCAGAATAACACATGTGGAAAATGTTTGCTGTTTATCTAAGTACCACTTAATACTGCAATCAATACCAGTTCAAATGAGGAAAACTTTAAAATGTTTGACATATGATTTTCGTTTGTATGGATGGTTCGCATCATCACAGTACAACATCTAGCAATCATCACCCATCATACCCTCATTCCAAACTCCTTTATACCTTTTTTCCATAGATTGGATATCTTGGCAAAATTTTTCACCCTGCTCATCACCAACTGCTCCAAGGTTTTCAGGGAAAAACTCAAGGTGTGAATGAAGAAAATGCATCTTTAAGGAAATGCAACATCCCATCTCTTTGTATGCCACAAGCAACTCTGCAACACCTTGATTTGAATTTGACTTGAAATTTTCAAAAAAATTGGAGCAAATCCATTTAAATGAATGCCAAGCTCATAGTTCCAATGCATTTAATGCATTTTCAAACTCTGGGTCTTCAAAAACTTCCAGAATCTGTGGACCAACAAAGATTCCTTCTTTCAACTTGGCTTGGCTTAGCTCAGGAAACTTTTCACAGAGAAATTCAAAACCATTCGAATTCTGTTTTGCCAGAGCTTTCACAAAGTTCTTCATTAATTCTAGCTTGATATACAATGGTGGCATTAAAACTTTATCGGGATTTACTGAAGGGATGTGTTAGAAATTTTTTACTCCAGGTGCATATGAATTCTTTGTCGGCCATTGTTTTGTTTCATAGTGCTGTGCAGTGGTGCAAATGTCCCAAAACATAAAAAACAACAGTGTTTTGTAAAACCCCCTGCAATCCCATCAAAATTCCAATTACCTTAAAACCCCCACATAAGCTACACTGGTAGTCAGAATAGCAAATTGTATTCAACAAAATTTCAATGCTATCATAGGATTCTTTTGACAGGGCAAAGTGAGCAATAGGGATGGAGGGTATTTTATTTCCGATATGTAGAAGAACTGCCTTCAAACTTCTCTTTGAGGAATCAATAAAAGCCCTCCATTCCTTCACAATGTGAACTGCACCCAAAGTTTGAAATAGCTCTTCCATATCATGGCAGTAACAAGGAGGTCTTTCAATTTTGAAGGCCAAAGATAAATTCCTATTGCGCTTCGTGTAGTAACTTACTTTGACATCTTTTTCAACCATATTTCCTTCTTTTAACCTTAATGCAAGGAGCTTCGCCTTTCCTTAGCGAGGCGAGGAAGCGGTGCACCACCCAAAATCGACACCTACGTGTATCTACCTGTTTTACACCTGCAGAAATAACTGCTTTATTTAACATAACATATTGCTATATACTGTCAATATTAATTCCCTCAGTTCCCCCTGCGTATGTTCCTACATTTTTTATTCTCCACACTTACTGTAGACTACTAAAATAACTTGCAAAACTACCTGCATCCATCCTTTCCCTGTCACTCAGAGCTTGCACTTACATTGTTTCACCACTTGAAAAAGTTATTCTGTGACATCATAATGCAATGTTCCACTGTATTTGGACTTTAAATGCTTAACAACAAAAGTTGAATTAAAATTATAAAAACCGAAAAATCTCAAAAACTTGATGTGCAAGAGTAGAAGAAAAATCCTTTTTGGAATCTGCATCAAAAATCCATCGAGATAAACTCACCAGAATCTCCGTTTAAAATTTGCTGTTGACCAGTGTAATCAGCTAAACAAACAACTTTTGCAACCAGCTTATATGTTGCGAGGTTCTGACTACATCAAATCTTTCACGATACTCATATTATGCCGAAGTATGTGACACGGAGGAAACCCCCTCAGATTTGTGAAGGGCAACACAGCTCCTTTTGAAGAAATGTTGCAGTGGTGGCAACACTGTGTCTGATTTGACTGGCATGAAATATGAACCTCCCAATCCAGAACAATTGCGTTACTGTTCGACCAACTGACCAGTTTTAGTATGGTTAAATCTTGCTGCAAGTGAGATTGCAGTCAGCACCAAAACTTGTATCTGATATAAATACTGTAACAAGTTTGAAATATCATTGCAAACAAAACGAAGCTACAAGCGATTATTTGAAGAACATACCCAAACACTTGGTAAGTCTTGCTGCTGTATCTTTTTTCATCCAAAAAATCTTTTAAAAACTTCCTGTACTATTGCCAGATAATTGTGGATTGCTCATCAATCTTCCTGGGTAACACAATGACTTAAAAGATGGCATCAATCAGTCAATGCTGCATAGCTTGGGCGATTAATCACCACATCAGAAACCATTTGTTTTCGCACGCACATCTACATACTAGATTTCTTTCAAACTAGCTTTAGTAGGCTATTTTTTCTGCCTGAAATGCAATTTTGCATTTAAAACAATTATAGAATATGAATAGCTATAATTTGCAAACATCAGCTAAGTCTGCGCAAACACTCTACATCAGTGTCCCCACCAAGCTAATTTTTTTTCAGCGAATTGGCGATTTGTTGCAGTAAGAGCACATTATTTTGGCAAAACAGTGAACATAGCTTTAGAAAACTTGACAAATTTGTGGAAATATGACATTTGGTATACATTAATACTGGATTGGTACGAAATTTATGGCACGTAAACATCTTTTTAGGGCTTTGGGCACAATTGTTTAAAGAAAATTTGGACACCCTCCGATTAGCCACAAAGTTTGAGGAAACACAGCTCTACATGTTTGCGTAGTACATGTGTTAAAGTACATGTAGTGCAAATAGATGTGTTAAATATTTGGGTGTCCTGATTGATCATTAACAAAATTGGAAACCCTAAATTCAGAAAGTTAGTTCAAAATTAGCCAGTGGTTGTTGGGTATTGTATCATTTACAGAAGTATGGGGATTGTAAAACTTTAATGTTGATTTATTACAGCTTCATCCATTCTCATCTAAATTACTGTATTAGCAGCTGGGGTGGTGCATCAGCATCTACCCTCTCACCTTTGATTAATTTACAAAAAAAAGCAGTAAGAATAATAACTCACAACAACATCAGGACACATACCTGATACTAAACCGTTATTCTCAAGCTTATATCTATTACAGCTGAATGACATGTGCAAAATGAAAACACTCAAACAGCAAAATTGATGTAGAGAATAAGCAATACATCATCTCACACTTCCAGGTCTAACTTAGGGCTTTTCATAATGCTGGATGAAATACATTCTTACAGCACTTGAAAAAAAAAGCAAAACAAACTACTTTCTTCCCAGAGTTAACGCAGCACAAACTCAAAAATTGCTGATCTATAATGGAACTAAAATATGGAATCAAATTGCAAAGGAAATTAGAGAGAGATGAAACTCTTGCAGTTTAATAAAGAACTAAAGACTTCATATATTACAGTACTCAAACACAAAATATTGAATAAGGGGGGCCAGGTAATCAAGTTTTTGAGCATATGCCATACATTGATACAAAGCATAATTGTTAAGTTTGACGTTGTGAGTTTTTGTTTTGAGTTGTGACAGTAGTACCGGTAAGTTTTAGCATACTGCTCTGTTTCTTACTGATATATGTTACTGCATAAAATTTCTTTTTTTTCGTGACAGTAGACATTGATGACTTATACAGTCTTTTCGCTGTCCAAATAAATCGAATTAAAAACCAGGAAAATGTACTGTAACAGTCAGATCTTCAGATTGTGTACCTGCTGCAGTACTGTGCGAAGCCAGTAAAGTTAGCAACCTACCAGTATATTCGGTATGTAAATTTTTTTGCAAGTTTTCCTTCAAACTGATTCAACAATCTATCAGTTCGAGTTTAATACTTTACGGTATCAATTTATCAAGTAAACTTTGTCCTAATTTCATCCACTATGACAGTGCTGAGCAGAGGTGGAGTCCTCGAGGACGTCCTTGGCCTCGAGGACGTCCTCGAGGACAGATTTTGAAGTCCTTGGCCTTGGCCTCGAGGCCTCAAGTCCTCGAAAATTGGCCTGTCCTCGGCTCGAGGACAGCACTATTTTTCGGAAAGTTAAAATTTTGTGGAGCGGTTGAAAAATTTTTTGGAAAGCGTTTTTTCGTGGAGATCGCTTGAAAAATTTTTGTGAAGACCTTTTTTTTTTTTTTTTTTTTTTTTTTTTGAGATCGCCTGAAAAATTTTTGTGAAGACCTTTTTTTTTTTTTTTTTTTTGGAGAGCACTTGCGCTTTGTGTCCTTGGTCCTTGGCCTTGGCCTCGAGCATTCCTGTCCTTGGCCTCGAGAGTGTCTGTCCTCGGAAAGGCTGTCCTTGGCCTTGGCCTCGGATTTTTTTTGTGTCCTTGGCCTTGGCCTCGAGCCTTGTGTCCTCGACTCCACCTCTGGTGCTGAGAGAGGAATATGAGCAGATGAATGACTCTGCGTGATGAAGTCAGTAAGCGAATCTGCCTAGTTAATTCTGACTCTAAATTTGAAAGCAATCACAACATTGGTGAAATTACAGTAGTAAAATAACTTTGACATTTCAATTTTCCAGATTCAGGGCCTACACAGTTTAGGCTAGTCATTTACGGTAACCTACCTAGCCAACTGCACTGTCTGACTAGGCTATCCAGATCTCAGTACCGGTACTGGTGCCAGTATCTCAGATCTGCTATTTATTTTTGCAATTCGCATACAGTAACTTGAATTATGCATCAATTAAAGAAATATGTTTTAGGCTTCCCTCTGATAAAGACTCTGCAGCTCAACCCTTTACAAGCTTAAAAAAGATTACTAGGCTAGGCTATTTTGACTTGCTTGTATCACAAATTTTATCTGAATATTTTGACTTGATTATAAAACGTAAGTCTAGGCTTATTGACTAACTGCTGTTATTGCGTTTTGCTATTCTTCCAAGCCTATTCTACCACTGCCTACGGTAGGACTTTATTCCAAACTAAAGCCTAGCCTAATTGCCCAGTACCATTGTACCAATTAGCCTGTGAATATAGCGGATCTAGCGAAAAGCGAGCGCGGAGTATGAATCACAAGGTTGGGACAACGGATGTGACGTAATAAATCTGCAAAACCATGGTAGAAAAAAAAATTTCGCGTACGGTAGCAAGTGGGCCAGCCGATATCGTAAGCTATCTTTGTTACAGAGAAGAATGAGTAGATTATGTGCAGATTTGACATCAAGTACATACATACCGGTACTGACAGGGAGACTACGAAACGACCAGCAACATGCAGACTTTCTTACTAGCACTGGTAATGGACGAATGGTGCTGCTTAGCGATTGGTTGGTGGGTTAACTGGGTTCCCTCTCTCACTGTAAGTAGTAAAGTAGGCTACCGTACTAAACATGAATGAGCTCAAGGACAACATAAAAACGCTTTGTGCTTTATATTACAGCCTTATGTACAGTAGAGTAAAATATGGTACTATTACGTAGAGAAATGCAGCAAAAATATTTTTAAACAGTGGCACTGTACAAATGAATGATATGGTATTCTGAGAGCAATTAATTTTAGTTCAACTTACCAAACTGTTAATAGTCTAGATACAAAAACTTGGAATTACTAAAACTTCAGGATATATATAGGCCTACAGACTTGAGTAGGCTAAATTTATGTACAATAAATTAGCCTAACTACAGACCAAATTATTTAGTAACAACTTTGGTAAAATAACTAACCATCATAAATACCGGTACAGTACGGTATATGGTAGGCTACTCGACAAGCCACCAGCTCCAATTATTTTTTTCTCGTGTTGGCAAAAATCATTATTTTATGTTTTTCATTATTTTTTTCAATTTCATTATTTTCATTATTTTGGAACTGTTGTCATTATTCAGTCATTTCATTATTTTCTAAGTAATCTACTGATATTTTTTGAGATCACTCAATAAATTGCTACCGTATAAATCGTGAGTCATTGAATTGAAGACTTTACTGGTATTTATTTATTTTTAAAGATCACCTAAAAAATCTCACAAAAACTACACGAAGACCTTTTTGACTGGTCTTCAGTTTAGTTTTTTGCATCTCTTCGACTGTCCCGATTTTCTTCTGTCTATAAATCATGGTAAGTCTAATTATAATTGTCACTAGCTTCTTAAAATGTGTGCATCTCTCCCTTAAGCGCAAATGCAGTATTCAAAATAACCAGTATTGTATTTCAAACAATGTGATTTCTACATGTACAAGTGTTAAAGATTTAGGTGTCTCTATATCAAACAATTTGATGTGGTCTTTTCATATTGCTCTAATTAGAGGTGTTGCATCAATATGTTCATATCATATCTAAAAGTGTTTTTCCAGCAGACAGAAATATTTGGATGCTCCGTAAAGCATTTGTGACATATCAGATATGTTAGACCAAAGTAGTAATGCAACACCCCAGTTTGGTCACCTTCACAAAGATATTATTGCTATTGAAATATTCAAAAAATTTTACAAGGAGAGTATGCATGTGGTGTAATATTCCTTTTACTTCTTACAGTGATCGACTAATCAAGTTGAACCTTAAGTCTTTAGAATATCGTCGTTTGGAATTTGATATGATTCTTGTTTATGAAATTTGTTATAAACTTGTAGATATATCTATTAATAAATTTTTTGAATTTGATGATACCCATTATTGCTTGCGTTGTCATAAACTTTGTTTAAAACCCAAATATCAGCCTAAGCATGAATCTTCCAGACATTTCTTCAGTCATCGCATTGTCTCAGTTTTAAATTCTTTGCCGGAATCATTTGTGGTATTCACCAGCTTAGCTACTTTTAAAACACAATAAACAAATTTGATCTGCATGTTGTTTGTTCTAAACTGTTGTTCTAACATACTGTATGTGTACTTCTCATTTTGTTCTTCAATCTGCTTTTGTTTTTCTTTTTGACCTAAAATTTTGATATGTATCTTGCTTCACTTGTCAGTGTGTCAGGGTGTTAATCCAGCACCATAGTGTTGATTTGTAAATAAATAAATAATATACTGTACTTGAAAATTGTCATTATTTATGCTTGAAAATTGTTATTATTTGTCATTATTTTATGTTTAGCAGTCATTTTTTATTCATTTTTTAAAAATTCAACAACTTGACAGCCTGACAGAATCAATTATCTTGTAGAGGAATAAAATTATGGAGTACAATTAATCTTCAAATTAAAAATAAACAATGGGATTCATTACCGGTATATTCAGTCTTTACTTAACTCTTAGTTAGATCCATGTTCTTATCGAAAAATTTGCAAGCAAATTGTAATTGCTTCGGTTTAAATTATGCAGCTACTAGCCCTGTGTAACTTAGGCCTATTCGTTTGCAGTAAAGACTGTGTAAATTTTTTCCAGAAAAAGAGCAAAACATTTTGAGCGATGAAGTTGCAAAGCACGTCTTAATATGGAACAAATCTGAGTGCAATTAAGAGGTGTTAATTATGATTAATGATGTGCATGCAATTAAACAAAGCATTTGGTAATTGCGCTAAAACAAAGCAAGCTAATACTTCTTTATTCGCATTTGATTTTGCTGCAACAAAAAATGTTAGTTTGCATTTCGAAATAATCTTGTTTGATGTTATTTACTTCATTCGCTATATTTTGTTAATATGCTCATCAGGCAGGTGAAGCCAGAAAATACCTTGCTCGAGGCAATTTCAGCTTGCCTCGTGTTAACGTTAATTTCGAACCCTGTATTGTATACTACTTTTTTGTTAATTGTATTCTGACGTACACAGCTCACTGCACATAGAACCTAACTCAAATACTTACTGTAAATAATTGACCCCAAACCTTACCCAAATTCTAGTGATAATCTTAACCGTTTAAAAAAGTATGGATTACTGGTTTCCAACCCAAACTGTAAATAAAAAAAAATGAGTGTGAACCTTCCTGATTTTTATTTTAAAGCAGAGATGATTTTTATTTTAAAGCAGTCATCTCTGCTCTAAAATGATATCAAATAGATTTGTTTAGGTTTCATCAACGTATCTTTAGTGTAGATTACTGACTTGACTGTATATTAGTTTTATTAAATTTTAAAGCAGAGATGACTTTGGAACAAGCCAAGCCAGAGCTAAAAGTAGAATATGCTGGTGTTAAACTTACTTTGGAAAACTGTTTGTTTCCTCCAGAACAACTTGAGGTTACACCTTCACAAAAAGATGGATTAAGTAATAAAGTTGAGGAAGACTTGCGTTATCTCGGATGTGAATACATTCAGATTGCTGGGATTATGCTGAAGATGCCTCAGGTGGCAATGGCTACTGCCCAAGTTCTTTTTCAACGATTCTTTTTCATAAAATCTTTTGTGAAAAACAAAATGGAAGATGTTGCAATGGCATGTATTTGGCTAGCCTCAAAAGTAGAAGAATCTCCTAGAAGAGTGCGAGATGTAATGAATGTTTTTCATTATCTTCGACAGCGAAGACTTTCAAAATCAAATACACCATCACCAATGCCTCTTGATGAAAATTATATTTCTTCCAAAAACAATGTCATAAAAGCTGAGCGAAGATTGCTGAAAGAACTAGGATTTTGTGTTCATGTTAAGCATCCACATAAAATTATTGTAGTATACCTTCAAGTTTTAGAATTGGAAAAGAATCGAAATCTAGTTCAAACTGCTTGGAATTACATGAATGATTCACTTCGTACAACTGTGTTTGTTAAGCATTCACCTGAGACTATTGCGTGTGCTTGCATATATTTAGCTGCTAGAGTACTAAGAATGCCATTGCCAAACCAGCCCCATTGGTTCTATTTGTTTAATGCCACCGAAGAAGAAATTCAAAAGATCTCTCTAAGCATTTTGGAGGTTTATCAGCACAAGAAGCCTGTTCACGATGACCTGGAAAAAGAAGTTGAAGCGAGAAAAAAGATACTGCAAGAAGAAAAACAAAAAGCAAAAGAAGCAGCTGCTGGATTAGCTTCTGCAACAAATTCACCAAATATGGGCAATGTTAGTCCATTCAAAGAAAGCACAACACCAAGAACAGAAGCAAAAAAGGTGGTTGATATTACTTCCGTTAGCAGAGAACCAAGAAGTCGTGAAAAAAGTTATGATTATCAACATTCCAGCAAGGTAAAATACAAAGACTACCAGAAACATCGAGCCATTTCAGAAGGTCATTCACATAAGCGCAAAGAAAGAGAGAGAAGCCCAGAACCTCAATCAAAGCACAAACGTAGAGAAAGACGACATGAATCATCCAAGTCAAAAAGAAGGGATCGTGAACGAAAGAGGGAAAAACACAGTCATAAGAGACATTAGTTTTGAACAATCAGGACAGGAGTGTAAATTAATGCTTCATCAATTAGGTCTGTCAGAATGAATGATGTTGGAACAATTAAAAGTGCGATTGTTTTCTACATAAGCTGCATCTCTCAGTTTATTCCATTGTTAAATTTCATGCTTTTTGAATGTAATTTTCATACTTGAATATGTTTAAGTGTTCATTGCTTTACAAGGTAAAACAGTTAGCAAGCGTTGCTATTGACCTACTGCCTAGATACTTTGAATGGTAGTCGGATTAAACCATACTAATAATAACTGTATTTCGCTTCATTGAATTAATAATTAATATGTATATACTTTCTTGTCATAATTTTTAATGTTGCTACCAAAAATGCCAGTTACTGTATAATACCTTATTGTTTTGCCAAACCTGTTAAGTTTTTCATTCATACTTTTAAATATATTTGTTTTTGAAAATGATCTTTGTTTTCCAAGTCGATATATCTGGTAGTTTGTAAAGTTGGTACCGCACAATGTGGTACATTTAAAGACTTAAACAATTAAATACTTCAAGTCTTGTTGACCCTTAATCAATTGACCCAATGTTTATTGAGACCTTAACTACTTGAAATATTTTTTCTTCTTTAATTAACAATTCTAAATTAGTCAATAATCTAAGAATTTGTCAAGTCTCTTATGTGTAGAATAGGATTAATTGCAGAATTTGTTTATGATTTTAGCAAACTTCAATTTTCTATCTTCAAAATTTAAATTTATTTATTATTCAGTGGAATTTTTGCAGTTACTGTATGTCATTAGCAAGAACAAATATTTTGGAAAATCACTCTTTTCATTATTAAAAATTACAAACGTTGTTTATAAAAAGGAAGATTGTTGAAAAGTCAGCTAGGCTCTTGGTTCAGGAAAAAATACCTGGCTAGGTTTTTGTTTGTGTGTCATTGATTTTTACTAGTGAATTTCTTGGGACTGAAGTTCTCTTTTGTACCAAGTATTGACTCATTTCTTTTCTGACTGAAAGAACGTCGTTAGTTTTTTGAATGGTTGGGCAGTGTAATAGCTATCAAAGCTAAGAATACATCACTGAAATGTCGATTTTTCGCAATTTATTTTGTATTTTTAGACAATTTTAGCTATAAAGTACTAGTACCACGACACTTTTTTTTTTTATCTTGCTATTGAATTGCTTTGTTTTCAGATGGTAACTAGGTCTTTGAGCTTAAATTTAACTCAACATTTTTTGACTGAAAATCTAAAGTGAAACATGACCAACAATGTAACTGCTCTTAAGCAAAGCGAAAAGGGTAATAGAAGAGAAGGCTGTGAACACTATCAAAGAAGATGTTTGTTAGTCAGTCCTTGTTGTGGAAAAACATACCCTTGCAGAGTTTGTCATGACGAAGACAACACTCATACTTTAAATCGCCACAGTGTTAATGAAATAGTTTGCATCTTATGTAACACAAAGCAGAGTGTCTCAAACAAGTATGTATGATATAGATATCCATCCCTGTTTTATCATTTTGAAGGTACATTATTAATCATCGGTCGAATATAATTGTACGCTGCTAAAACATTTTAACTCAGCCTCAATTCCTAGTCAGGTCAAACCAAAGTCTATAAAAAGTAGTTTCTACATCTTCCTAGCTTCATGTTCAGCTATAAAAGAAATAGTGAGAAGCCTCTACCATGTGTAGAAAATAGGGAGCCTCCATCAAGTGGGCATTTAGAGCTTGACTGAAAGACCACGAAGGTCTTTTTACTAAGGTAACTTGATCACTACAGATGTAATTACTTAACTCATAAATATTGATATTTGAAAGTTTGGCTATCGATATCTGCATCTAGTATTATAACCACGATTTTGCTCACTGAGTTGCTAAACCCAAAACAAAAACACTTTTGAAAATTTTTTATAACTCTTTGTTTGGAGTATGCAATTTCTGGCATCTGTGAAGATAATGACTGTAGTCTCTTTAGCTTTTTCACACAACTAGTCTTAAACATGTTTTAGAACATTTGAATTTTGATTGATATAGTCTTTTGGTTGTGTTACTGGAATCTAGCGCTTTTATTTAGGTGTTCGTTTTGTGATGTAACTTTTGGAAACTACTTTTGTTCTATTTGTCG
This sequence comes from Trididemnum nubilum, assembly GCA_963965965.1. NCBI lineage: Eukaryota > Metazoa > Chordata > Ascidiacea > Aplousobranchia > Didemnidae > Trididemnum > Trididemnum nubilum. The sequence continues at coordinate 11,664,233 of OZ014481.1, read as the reverse complement.
GTTTTACGATGATGCAAGCAAAGGACAGTTTCATTGCAAGGGATGTGGAATTTGTCGTGTTGGAGGAAGGACAAATTTTTTCCATTGCGATACCTGTGGTTTGTGCTTGCCAATTTCACTGAGGAATAAGCACAAGCAAGTTCAACTTTGTTTTTAAAACTGCTATGGTTATGAGTAATTTTAGTAATTAGTTTGGTGGTTTGTGGAAATTTTATCTCCATTTGTTGCCATTTCCAAGCAGGTTGTGGGAGCGACAGCTTGAGAAGGAGCTGCTTTACTTCACAATATTTCATCAACCCCCTTTTTTTTTGGTTGAAGTTAAGAGCGTTTCTATCCAAAATTCTTACGATTTAATTGGTATTGTTCTGGGCAAACGCAACTCCTTTAATTTTTTGTAAAGGAATGTTTTGACTCTTAGTGCTTTTTATATTTCATAGTGCTTATATTTTTTCACTGATTAGTTGAAACAACTCAAGAAATTGTACAACCTAGAACCATTTCCGTACCACTGTTGAAAGTTATTTATTGCGTACTTACCCTGCTTCTACTAGTTATCTATTACCTATCACGGAGTAGGTGGCTTCTAAAGCAGACTGAAATAAACAATTCAAGCTACAAAGTGTAACTTTTCTGTAACACGGTGTCTTTGGTGATTTGTATGGATTGATTAATTCAAATAACTATGTTCATATCAAAAACTGTTTATTTCAGTTTTCATTTCAGATGCATTGAAAGGAATTCTCATCAGAGCTGTCCTATTTGTATGGAAGATATTCACACTTCAAGAGACACCACGCACATTTCAAATTGTGGTCACTTAATGCATTCCAAATGTTATATAGCTTTTTTGAGAAGAGGTCATTTTAGATGTCCCATTTGTGGCATATCACTACATAATATGGAGGAAGCTTGGAAATCAGTAAGAAGCAGTTTAGTTTTACAACCTGATTGAGTGTTTACTGTTTGTCATATAAGTAGAAAGTAGTGCTGTTATAAGTTCATCATATGATTCATTTTTATCTTTACAAAATGCAATTTAATTAACCTTTAGAGTTCTTAAACCTCGACTATTGCTGTTGCGTATCCCCCTGTCTGCGTCAGATGCTAACTAGTGGATGATCCGCACACTTCATAGCGATAACTACTTTGGATGAAACCGCGGCCCGCGCCTGCTTAAGAGTTTCTAGTGATCCCATGTTCCTGTGATTTCTTTGAATTTTTGTCCACAGAATTTGCTGCTTGTTCAAAGCCGCCAAGCAGAGATTATGATCGTAAAGCGTCTTATCTAAGGACGCAACAACGTGACCACTGACCTGGGTGTGGGTTGAACCCAGATCATGTGATCAGGGATGTCGTAAAGACTACGCATTTGCTTTCTCGGTTACGCAGTCGACAATTTCCTTACATTTCTGCTCGTAAGTCCGTAGCATAAGGGTGGGGGTAGGGATTGACTTGAATGGTTCAAGTTTTAAATTGATATATTCTGTATTTAGCTGGATGAAGAAATTCGAAATACCCCAATGCCTACGGAATATGCTTCGATGCAAGTTTGGATTCTCTGTCAAGATTGCCACCAGGTTACTAAGTTTTGGAGATAATGGAACTCTAGCCTAGCCAGGCTATATACTGTATCATAAGATACCCTGCAAAACTCTTAAGGTTTTTGCAAAAAGAGCGAACTTTCAAAGCCTTATAGTTTTCTTGAGATGCGAAAAAAACTGGTGAAACGGAGGTCGATTTTGATTGGCTGACGCTTTGATGACATAATTGTGTGGCTTGCGTTTCGGTAATTCTTTGGAAGTCAAGTTTAGATATAGTTGAATATTTCGTAAAAGAATAAAATACATACGCAGCTGGTTAGCGTTTTTTGGCGTTACTACCAGGTTTTATGCGCAAACAATGTAGTAGGCGTAATCTCGACTTAAACACAGAGCAGATCAGACACTTTTCAGCAATACAGTCGCCTAGCCTAATACGCACCCATATAGGCCGGTAGCTGTTACCAGTATATCTAATGAGCAACTTAATCGGATAAAAGTGACCAAGACTGCATTCAGTACTAGTCCTGGTATGTTGTACCGGTAGGTTCTGGCAGTTAGAGTATAATACTACAATGTTTCAGCTTAAAAAAGCTAAATAGCTGCAGCATTCAAAATTCAATCAAGTACTTATTATTAGGGTGGATAGAGTTTGAATTTTGAATTTGAATCTCCTCACGAGTAATTGGTAAATTTGAATTCGACTTTTGCAAAGTCAATGAATTTGGATGTCTTCATTAAACATGCGATGAATTTGATTTTCTGAAATCAAAACCTACACTGTCAAAGTAGCGATTTATCAACTGGTCAAAAAGACTCAGAATCAGATCAGAACACAACTAATTGTTCAAAACTTGTTCGTGTGTTTTTTGTCTTTTTTTCGTTTATTTACTTTATTTCGTTTAGTCTGGTAAAAATTATGAGTTTGTACATGTGGTACTGTCTTATACAGTGAGTTAGGCCTACCTAATTTTACAGATTTCCCGAGTAATATTATTTTGCGCAACTTGCAAGAACTACTCGAAAATCTTAGTTTTTTTAAGTCCTATTCCTATCTAAGTTAGTTTCTCAATAATCTGATTTGTCAAATATGGGTTAAGTTTGAATTATCGAATTTTATGAGTTTAGAAGTCAAAACTACAGATCTGAACTTATATTTTTACATCAGTCCAATTAAAGTAAAAATACGTTTGAAATTAATTTTCGCAGAGTCAATAATGAATTTGAATGTAGTTTTTTCTAAAAAATCAATGAAATTGGGTTTAGTTTTTTTAAAGCCAAAAACAAAATGAATGGATCCAACCTTGCTTATTGGATTTTCTAACGGTGAAAAAGCATAACTGAAAATTAGTCTTAAAAAAAGCAGTGGTAACGGAGCTTAATTTTTGCAATAGATACTATAAGATAATGCAGATACTAAATATTATTTCCGACCCTTTTTTAGCTCATCGATTTTCTACTTCTGATTAATAATAATATGCTGCAAAAACCCTAACTAACAACAGATTAAAAAAAGAATGCGGCGCAATCAAACTCTAGCGCTAGACTCGGCAGACACATTTTGACTACGCTATTGCTCGTCAAAATCTTGTATTAACTCGAGATAAACAAAGAAGAAAAAAAAAAGAAATCCAATGTTGCAAAATTAATAAAATTTGGAATAATACTTTCCGACCCAGTATTGAATTGTCTCAGCTTGAAATACCTCACAACTGGTTACATATTGCACTGCGTATACCCGGTAAAGTATTTGCGTTAGAATCATCAAATCTTTCATTACGCTCGCTGTATTACGCCGAAGCGTGTAACGAGTTGGCGAGGCCCATCACCGCGTCGTTGCGCCCGGGCAACACAGCTTCTTTCAAAAAAATATGGCAGCGGTGGCGAGCCTTTGGCAACACTGCGTCCGATTTGACCTGCCTTAGGTTTGCATCTCAAGACTTCTCACTCCAGTGACGAACGCGTTACCGCTTGACCAACGTTAGAATCATAAAAAGCCAATCTCGTCAATTTTCAATTACAAGCCTAATCAAAATTTGCTAGCGCTAAACTACTCAAAATGGGTACCGAACGGTAAATGGGACAACATACCTGGACTAGTATTGAATGCCGTCTTAGCCACTTTTTTTTATTCAGGTTGCTGATTAGACATACTGGTAACAGCTAACCGCCTATATGGGTGCGTACTAGGCTAGGCGGCTGTACTGCTAAAAAGTGCCTGATATGCTCTGAGTATAAGTCGAGACTGCGCGTATTACATTGCCTGGGCATAAAACCAGGTAGTAACGCCAAAAAACGCTAACCAGCTGCGCACGTATTTTATTCTTTTACGAAATATTCAACTAACTCGCTATATCTAGACTGGACTTCCACAGAATTCACGAAACGCAAGCCACACAATTACGTCATCAGAGCGTTAGCTAATCAGAACTGACTTCCGTTTCACCAGTTTTTTTCGCGTTTCATCAGAGCTTATAAGGCTTTGAGAGTTCGTTCTTTTAGTAAAGACCTTAGAATTTTGCAAGGTATTTTATGATATATACAGTAGCCTGGCTGGCTTAAAGTACCCCAAAAAGTACCAGTTACTATGTTCTATAAAGTTTCTTTACCTATATTGGTCAGTGCTAATTGAACTTATTTGGAAATACTAATCTGACTTTTTGATACGAGTCGAGGGGAAACCCTGGGGACAGTCGAAGCTAGAAAAATGAATCGAGAAATAGACCATTGTTTCAATTTATAACCGAGAGTATATGGTAAAATAGCGAAATTGTGCTCGACTGGCCTGCAAAAAATTGATGTAGACTGCTATTTTTCTGGCCAGAGATGGCGGTAGAGTTTTAAGACGCTTTTCATACTGTCATATTGAAGTTGAGTGAGAAAAAGCTTATAGTTTGTCAATACAGTATATCTATCTGCAATAATTTTGTTTTTTCAGACCAGCCGAGTGCTGTTTCACATAATCGGTTTGAAGTGTCGTCATTGCGGTTCTTATAATACTTGCAAAACCTCTGAGCCGGCAAACCCAGAATCAGAAGTCTGATGTATTTGTGCCACTATAGCTTTTATGAAGTTCTGATACAATTCACCCGCAAAAAAACCTCAAAAAGGATCTGGCGAAGCCAATTGTTGACGAAAAATGACTTGCTGTTATCTCGAATATTTTGGAATTTACAAATAATATTAAAATACCTACATTTCTAGTCTTACAAATTCGTGTGTGCTACTGTGCTATGCATGAGATTTGACAGTAGTTTAAACTTTCCGCTCTAATATATTTTATTTATTTTTATTAGCTCTTATATATTATCTTATATATTTCTGGATTATATGTATTTTTTCTTTTTCTGCGTTTTAGTAGTTTCATATATGCAAAGCAGTCTACCCGTTGTGGGGGCCTAGCATGATAAAAGGCTTGCAAACGGAACCCAAAAAAGTGCTCTGCGTTGATTTAGTTAGACTAGACAAGACCCCCTGAGTGATTGGTTCATACCTATGAACGAGCGAAGCGGTATTTTCCCGCGACCAATTTGCAAGTCGCTAATATTGTCGAAAGCCAGTTATAATGTTGCATTTAATTTTACTCACTTCTGATAAATCCTAACGCGTTGGTCGTTTACATACAGTAATAGGAAATACTATAAATTAGCCTCAGAACGGGTACCACTTTTATATTGACTACATAGAATAATAAATCTCAATCATTAATTTTGGCCTACATTAAGGTGAGAAATAAATCGAGATGACCATCAATTGCAGTTATCACTCTGCTTCTTTTCTGAAATTTCAGTCTATACGATAGCACAATACAAGTATTTTTTGAAACTTATTATCTACTTTTTAACCAGTTTATTTTCGTCTAAAAATGCCATTAAATCGAAAATGAAAACGATTTGTTGTTATTTTTGCTTGAGCACTGAATTTGGTATTCCTAGATATAGCGAGCTAGTGCACTCGATTTTTGCGACATAGTTTTCGCTTTTAAACGGGAATAGCGCATTGCCGGAATTAAATCTAAGGAATACATAAAGCTGCATCTGGTATGCGTTGAGCTTCGAACATTCTTGGTTATACTTTGAGTTTTACGGTTGCTTTTGGTGCCAGTTTTACAACGCGGCCAAGCAGGGTTGGAATATTTATTAAAGAATAAATGGAGTTCGCATAGTATACCACGAAGGAGAGCTCCCAGAATAACGCTGGAGAAGAAAGGTAGTTTAAGTTCTGTCGCTAAAATAATACGGCCAAAGTGGGAATCGAACGGAGATCGTGCAATCAGAAAAATACGATGTTTCAGTCTATAATTGGTCAGCTGCATTTTTCTAGCTAGCTGCAGTTGAGCTCGACTATAACATTCTTGGAATCAATTAAGTGGTGGTGCTGTCTGACCCCTTCCTAGGGTTGGGGGGCGGAGGAACTCATCAGAGGCCTAAAAGTTGGGCCACACCCCAAATCTGAGCCAAAGATCAAAATAGGGAGTAGAGCCAGAGATGAATTTGCGTAGAGGTTGAGATGCAAGACAGTCGAGTCGGCGGTGATTGAGGTAGCGCTAGTCGCAAGCAGGGCCGTCAAGAGAACTTCAAGGCCCGTGGACAAAACGAAGTAAAAAAAATTGTTATCGCTCTAGGACTGCTGTTTTACCCTTCGAAATTAGGGTGAAGACAAAAGAGTTTTTGCGTTGGGCTTATTTTTCAGCCAAATTTAAGGTGAAGACCAAAACAAAAAATGTCTCCAAATTGACTGGGAGTATCACCGACACCAATCCACAGCATTTCGAACTTACTCGCCCCAGATCAAGATTCAACCCATACGGGTTCTCTAAAACACCCAGGTTTTGTTTTTGCTATGTTTTGTTTGCCCGAATCGGAAGACCATACAGCGATCACTGAAAATTCTGACAGATTTTTGTTTTTTAAAAACGCAACCTTAATTTGTTGATTGCGCACACTTTCGCTAAGGTACTGTCCAAATTTTACAGCTGCTCATAAAATATCCCCTTTGGATCGATAAAAGCAATAGTAATGTGCCAATGCCTGAAGCATATGGAGGGTTTAGTGTTAATCTTTTTTTTTTTGTAAATTAAATTTCAATAGAGGCTAGTTTTTATATTTTCGCAAATTTTCGTCCTCATTTTGCTCTTAAGATTTTTTTGGATTATGAACAGAGGTGGAGCCTTCGAGGACACATTTTGAAGTCCTTGGCCATATCCTCGAAGCCTCAAGTCCTCGAAAATTGCCCAGTCCTCGGCTCGAGGACAGCACTATTTTTTGAACTAATGAAATTTTGTTGGAAAACGCCAGAAACCTCGTGGAAAATTTGCGAAGACCTTTTTTGGTTTTCCTCAAGTGGAGATCACCTGAAAAAAAATTTTGAAAACCTTTTTTGCCTGAAAAAAATTTTTGAAGACCTTTTTTTTGGAGAACACTTGCACCTGTGTCCTCGGTCCTTGGCCTTGGCCTCGAGCCTTGTGTCCTCGACTCCACCTCTGATAATGAAGTCACCCAAAATCTTTTTTGCTTGGTTTTCGTTATGATTTGAATTGTGCAAGTGTGCAACTTAAATTGAACTGATTTTTTGTTTTAACGTTGGACCATTTTTATTAGTTACTTTTTTACATTAATACCGTCCTTAAATTTTTTTTCAAACTTTGAGAAAAATGGTCTCGTTTGAAACACTTCAAATGGATAATTGCGAAACTTTATGACCTAAGTGAAATGTATCTCCTACGAAATGGTTGCTACTTACTACTTTTCAATCAGTTTCATTTCAAAGCAACAGTAGCTCAGCGTAAGTCAAAACTGCTGCAAAAATCTTCAAAGTGCTAATTGGCCTAGACTAGTTACCATGTTGCTTCAATAACGAAATTTTTGATTCTAAGCATTTGGAAGATTTTTTGTAACAGTTTTGACTTACGCTGAGTTTACTTTTGCTCTGAAATTGATCGAAAAATACTATCTAATAGGAGATTCATTTTCTGAAAGCATGAAGTTTCGCGATTATCCAATTTCAAATGTTCCTTTTTTCTTTCGATGGAGATTCACTTTACCAATCCGCGAAAAAGCTTTTTTTCAACATTTCCAAGATCTCAAATTTAATTTTAATACAAAAGAAAGGATTTAATCTCGAGCTACAATTCCCAAAGGCCCATTGCTTATACCTTAGCTGTAACTGGTAATGCATTTCATTACACTGCGACCTTATCACTTCTTCTCTAGGCAGTTTTTTATTATAGAGCTTGAATTTGAGTTCTTAGCAATAATTTGGATGGAATCAAACACTCATCGAAAGAAAACAAGCAAGTTTGATGATTTCAAAGATGGGATAGCTTTGCGAGTAGAGGTAAGATCCTATTTTCAGCAATTTAAGTGAAATTTGACGAGAATCAAGGTTGGACCGCGCGTTCACGTAATAAAATATCGAACCCGAATTTAAGGATTGGGACCGAAATACCGCAGCTAACCGCATCTTTATGATCAATATTTTGTCAGTGTAAGCTTCCATTCTGTACTAAATGATCTTACAAACTATATGTCGGTACCCACTGCTAATGCCACTACAGCTTATTTCTCTTCCAAATTTAAGGGGAAGACCGAAACAAAAAAAAGGGTCTCCAAACTGACAGCGAGTTTCAACGACACCAATCCCCAACATTTCGAGCTACCTGCCTCAGATCAAGACTCAATGCATACGGGCCCTCTAAGAGATTTCTGATTTTGTTTTTGTTATAAGCCTACCCGCATTCCCCCCTTTAACGGTCCTGGCAGAACACATCATTTAAACAGTTATCAAAATTTTTTGACAGATTTTTGTTTCTAAAAATGCTTCTTTAGTTCTTCAATAAGGGTTAAGGTATATTGCACACATGCTCTTTTAATAAGATACTGTTCAAATCTTTAACTGAAACTTGTGGAACCTCGACGCGGTACTGGAGTATGTTTTAATCTTTAGTGACTTGACTGTTGAGTGCTCAACTCGTGATCTCAATGTTTACGATTCGCGGCCAGTCCTAAGTAAGACCTTTTTGGTGCCGACAGTTATGCGCAGTGGACTCCATGCTTATAACTTTTCCATGGGTTCTAAAATTTCTAACCACTTTCATGTTCGTTCTGTATGCATAATTGCCACGAGCACCACTAGTGAAAATTTAGTGGTTTACTACACTAATGTCGTTGTTTTTCTTTTTTCTGGAAAAAACAGTGAACTGAAGTTTGATCAAAAAGATCGAAATAGTTTTTAAAAACATACAGTATACAATAAAACTGCCCACTAACTCCTCTGCTGAGATCGAAACAATCCCCGATAAAATTTATTATTATTTTTGTTAATATTACTAAGCTTACATGTAAAATTATTGACATTAATTTTAAATTTCGCTATTTTTAACTGATTTTGCTCATCATGATACCAATCTGCTGAAACCGGCTGCAACTGTCACTCAAATTCATCAATTCCGCGTTTTTAATTGGCTAACTTGCAGTCCCAAAAGAATTTTCACTTGTGGTTTTTTAACAATTATAATTTTAACGTGTTGGCGCTTGTTTAAATTGTGAATAAATTTGGTAGAATCGAAACCGATTAAGCGTTGATGTAATAGCAGAAAATAGCTGCTTATTCGTATGAATATCCATTAAGGGTACGCAACTGCATGCAATTCCCTTTGGATGCAGTTAATTAATGGAGAACAAAGTGAAAAAATTTGCAATGCTGAACAAAGTCAATGCTTTTTTTTTCGTTATTTAACGGCCCTTCGCCAATCATAATTTTTGGGAAGGAAGAAACATAAAATACAAAGTTTTTGGTGACAACACATCCATTGATAGTGTACCACTCACTTTTGAACGTAGTTTTCTTTTTTGCATTCAAAAAAAACTTTAAAAGTTTTTTAATTTGAGATATTTAGACATTTGACCGATTTTTTGGACAAAATATTCCTGAAGCTTTATGAATTCTAACAGACTGTGAATGACAATACTCAATGGCACACCGAAATTGTTAAAAGGGCATTCAAGTAGAAAAAATTTTTGCACGGCCTTCTCTCAAGATTTTGGAAAATCTGGAGATTAACTTCACCAAATTTGAGCTTTCTGCGACCTTCCATTCCCAAGATATGACGAGTTAAATTCCCTTTAGAAATTTTACCTGGGTTGACAATTAGAAACAAAATTGAAAAAAGTTACTGCACCTTTCTAATTCTCAATAAGTGTTTTCGACAGAGTTGTAGTCAAAACACAGTAAAGAGTCAGAATTGTAAATTAGCTACTTTTCAAAAAAATTCAAACTAACGTTCCAAAAGATAATTTTCTGTTATAATACGGACAAAATTTCAACACTGAAGTAGGATACCTAAGAGGGAAAATGTTAACTCGGAACTGCAACATCTTGAAAAAGGCAAGACGTAGAAAGTTCAAATTTGTGAGAATGCATTTTAGGCTTTGGCAACATTTTGGTCAACAGCGAAAATTTTGACTTAAATGCTCTTTAACGAAACTCTGTTATCTGCTTTCCTTACTCCGCAGCACTGTGTTAAAATATTGTATCTTAGGAGGCAAGACCCGCTCTTTCAAATTGCTGAAAATGAATTGTTTTTGTGTTATATTCCAAAGTTATAGTTCCCAAAGAAAAAAGGTAAAATACCAATCAGCAGAAGCAGTTACTTATTTCTTTTTTCAATAAGAATTAAGAACATCCAAAGACGGTAACTGGTTTTCCGTTTCATATTCAGTTGCGCATCGGCCAGTTGGTCGAGCGGTAACGCGTATACGTCTTTGGAGCGGGAGGTTTGAGGTTCAAATTTCAGCCAGTTAAATCGGACGCAGTATTACCAACGGCTCGCCATCGCTGCAACATGTGTTGCCATGTGTTGTACGGGCGCAATGACGCGGAGATGGGCCCCACCAACGCGTTACACGCGCAATACAGCGCGTATGGTGAAAAATTTGATTTAATATTCAGTTGCCGTTGTTGGATGTTCTTATTGAGAAAGAAACTAATAATGACCTGCAATTGTTAATTATAAATTCATTGAGTTACGTTTCAGACAATATCTCAAAAAATTGGAACTGCCATTACCTGCTATTGTGTGTCTTTTGTGGTCCTACCCACCCTCATTGCCGTAACTCTTTTAATACTTAATTTTCTGGCACCATCACCTCCTAATCCGGCCCAGAAAGGGGTTCCTTCTGTTAAAGAAATGTTTGTGGCTGTGAAGCAACATCCAGTTTCAATTCACCGATATGCTGAAGTGAGTGGAGTAGTTTATGGGCTTTGGGCCAACTCTTGTGCCAGGTTTTGGGGTTTGTTTTTAGTGCAAATTTTCTAACTTTTTTGCTTCTTTGTATTTGCGTATGATTGTGGAAGTTAAGAGTCGCAAAGCCAACTTTTTTTTCATTAAGTTTTTGAGGCATAACAGCCTTCTAACACGTGTATTTCTATTGCGGTAGTGGTGCCAGTGCTGCTCTCCCAAACTAATAGGTGGGTATAGGCTCCGAAAGTTTTGTAGAAGTTAGGCTCCGTAACACGAAACAATTTTCGGCTGAATAATAGGTGAAGATGAAAAAGATATTCACCAGCTTTTGAGTAAATTTTCAGTCTAAGTGAGGTGTGAGACGAACGGCTTTCAGTGACAAGTAAAAAAGGCAGCCGTAAAGCTACGCAGGCGAGAGCCTACCCGGCCAAAAATACATAGGTAGGCCGAGCCTACCCTCGATGGCAGCACTGTGTGGTGCACCTATGCGACTTCTTTCGTTTGGTAGGTTGCAATGCCAGAAAAAAGTTAATCTCAAGCTTACGCAATAGTCATGGTATTTTTTTTTATTCACTCTAGTGCTTTGTTTTCCACAGATCAGCGTCGGTTTAAAACTTAAATTGTTAATATTTTGAAATAGAAAACATTGTCTTCCTACAGTTCTTGATATGTCGGAAAATTTTATCGTTCTTGATAAGTTGAAAAACTCATATCGGAAAATTTTTAACTAGATGCTTTGAACGAGCAAAATTTCAAGCTTTGCATTCAAAAACCATTTTAAACTTTACAAAATCTATCTGACAAAACTGTAAAAAGAGTCATTTGTTTTTTCAGTAATATTCACTACCCTGAAAGTTCTCAATCAATTATTCTCATCTACTAATTTTTAGGAATGGTGGGAGGACTCTTGCTACGATCCTCAAAACACGAGGCAGAGTGCACACGTCATCATTATGTCACAACACAGCATTCTGGGCAGGAAAATGCAGCGGGAAATACTTCGTTTGCACAAAAAGATTATTCAACTTAAAACCAGGGACCCCATACATCATAGCAGCATAACCTACAAGTAATTGCTGTAAAAAATTGAATTGTATCGTTATTCAACAAGTCGCCATGGCCAGGAGACTGCGAAGTTCTTCAAATGAAGTTGCTACTCATTGAGGAGGTTTCACTTTTCACACGGCTGAGCGTCAAAAAGGAAGCTGTGAATATCACTTTCTGTAGTCTTTGAATTAACCCGATTGGAAATCGAACCTGGGTCCACTATTTCAGTTTACGGACGCTCTATCCACTCCACCTCCGATCTGTTTGTTAATTCAATATCCTTAAAAAACAGCTAATTAATTTGTATTTGCAGGGATGTCTGTATGAAACCATTAAGCATCGATCTCAATGATCCACGCAATCAAACTGCTGACTGCGCCTCGGAAACCATAATAAAGATGTTTTCATGGTACGTTTTGGTCGAGCGGTAACGCGTTCGTCTCTGGAGCTGGAAGTCTTAGGTTAAAATCTCGGGCTGATCAAATCCGACACTGTGTTACCACCGCTGCAATATTTCTTCCAAAGGAGCTGTGTTGCCCGGGCGCAATGACGGAGACCGGCCTTCCAACTCGTCACACGCTTCGGCTTACTAAAGCGAGTATAACCAAAGATTTGATTTGTTTGTAGCATTGCTTCTAAGAAATCCTGAGCATTGCTCAAGAAATCAAATATATTTTTGAATTTACTCATTTTGAGTCCTGTGCAATGAAAATATTTGTTATTTACTGAAGTTCGCCAAACGGAAAGCGCCCTTGCTCCTGGGACTGCATAACCGGCGTTCAATCCTGGGCAGGTCAAATCGGACTCTCTGCTGTTGCTTAGTACCAACAGGGTATACAATGCTACTATACTGTTGCATGTGTGTTTGATTGTGGGATAATTCTACTACTGCTACTGAATTGCAACATTTCTTTGAAAGAGTATGCAGAGAGTGGAGATATAGCTCTGTAAAGTTTTTAATGCTTTGGCTTATTGCAGCTAGGTAATGAAGATTTGTTTGAGACTTTTTGTTTTGTTGCATTTCAGTATGAAAAGCTACAAGTTTTTAAGTTTGAATCTCCGAATGGACAGTTCAACAAAAACTCTTTGGGGAATTATGCATCAAGAAGGACGTTTCAACGCTTCCTTGTTTTTGCCTGGAGATTTGTGGTGTAGAAATCAAGTAGGAAGAGAAGGTATTTAAACTCTGTTAAAAATTTGGTACGAACCCCCGCTTTTGCTGCAATAGATTGTCTGCGTAATTTTACTCAACGTATAATCTGCATTCTGCCACAAAAATTCCCGTTTAGATATGTGACTAAAATACTCTTCATTCCATGTTTCCCTCCGAAGAGTATCGCGTAATTCGTAGCCCAAAGAATATGTTGCCGTCATTCTAAAACTTAGCGTTATTTGTATTTGTGAGCACGGCTTTGGCAAAAGGCATTACATCAGTTGCTGAAAATTTGTCTGCAACTGTTGAAAGTTCTCTTGCAAATGTCCCGTAAACGTAAACTTATTGAACCGCCGTTTTTGTACTATATTTTTATTAATTCTTATTTCTTAAATATTTTTGTTGGCAGCATGTAATTTTTTTCAGTGTTTTTCGGTCAAACGATTTGCATGGTCGATGATCACATGCACTCCGAAGCCATTTCTGCTGGTTGCCTGAGACTAAATTATTATCTGAAGGATCTTTCGCGGAGTGACAATATAAAAGCAAAGTATGATTTAAGGATTGTGTTTTTCAGCTATTTCTTTGAAAAAAAAAAACGAAAAAACAGAAAGAACATTTTGGGAAATGAGGCTTGGCTCCAAAGCCGTTACATATTATGGTCATTTTTATGCATTCATAGCTTGTCTTTGGTGGAGTAGCTTAGGGGTAGATTTTCCATTTATTGATCACAAGATCGCTTGATCTCGCTTCGATTCCCGAACTGATCATAAGTCGTGTCTTCTTGAGAAACTTCACACTTTGTGCTTATTTACCATTTGAGTCAAGTCGGGACTTGATTCATTGTGGTAGCCAAGCCTGACGAAAGACTTGCCAAGAGGAGTAAGCAAAAACGGATGCATTGCATTAGTGTGGTTAGCCAAACTCAAGAGGGCCTAGTTCACACGTATGAATTAACTTTTGCAGGTCATAAGTGCTGTACCGGTACTTCTTGCTATGTCACAGCTCCCAGGCTAATCGCGAATATACGTGAATAATTATGTGCAGCATGCTATCATAATAGACGTATACCTTGTACCTTATGCAAACATTTTTGATCTTTTCATGCATAGTGATTGGTTGGTGAAAACATTACTATTGTGATACTGTACCATGTTTAACCTTAGAGCCAAACACATTTCAATCAGCTGAGGTCGCGTGACATGTTCCATATGATATCGATCTATTTTCGTTAAGACAACGCATATCTTTTTCTTACCTCTGCATATTGTAATCGAATTTAAAACACGTTGGTTGGTGCATTATAGTTTGGCCTTCCCTTGAGACTAATGCACCTAATTAATTCTTTTTGCGTATTATCCATATGGTATCAACTGTAGATAGTGCATTATAATCCCGTATTCATGAAAATAACTATTAATCATATTTCATAATAGGATATAATGACCCCAGAGCTTGTCAGTCACCTTATATAATCAAATCAAATCTTTCATTATACTCGCTGTATTACGCCGAAGCGTGCAACGAGTTGGCGAGGCCCATCTCCGCGTCATTGCGCCCGGGCAACACAGCTCCTTTGGAAGAAATGTCGCAGCGGTGGCGAACCGTTGGCAACACTGTGTCCGATTTGACCTGCCCGAAATTTGAACCTCAGACCTCCCGCTCCAGAGACGAACGCGTTACCGCTCGACCAACTGGTCAGTGCACCGTTATTGCAAATACTCATAAAGTTGTGTTGAACGTTAAATTTCGATATTTTCTTGCGCATATTCGTTCAGTATTTTATTGCCGGTGCCTTAATCAAATATTGCGCTAAGCGAGAGCTCAGCATAAAAATTGAAAGCAATACTGTGGAAGGGTGGAGAAGGTAAAAATTTTCAAAATTTTGGCTCGGTTTAGATGTCCTCAAGCCAGAAAAGGTCTTTGCCTACTTTCAACCTATTTTCTTATTATTGTTTGAGTAATATTTTGTAATTTGCCTTGAAAAGTGATAAAGTTGCCAGATACATTAAGACGCTATTCGCTTGCTATCTGTAAAACTTTTTATTATTTAGAGATAATAGAAATACAAGATGTTCGAACTGTTGCCGATCGGTGGTCGAGTGGATAGAGCTTCTGCTCCTGAAACGTCAGACTCGGGTTCGATTCCCGGTCGGGTCAAACAAAAACTATAAAGATTGGTATTCACAGCTTCCCTGGTTGACGTGTACAAATTAAAGGAAACAATGTAAAGTCTCCAACGTGTGGGGTAGACAGGTGGGCAGGTGGCAGTTGACTCTAAGACCTAAAAGACCCTTCGCTGTCTCCTGACCAAGGCAACTTGGTGAATAAAATGTAGGTAATTACAAATTACAATTTGTCTTGTACGCCTGATCTGTATTTTTATTCATCATGATTATTACATTTTAATTTTAGTTTTTGGCTGCAAAACTTCGAAGCAACTTTATTGAAATTTCAAAGTGACCTGATGAATGTAACGGTCGTCAGTAGCGAAACGTTAAACTCTCAGTGGTGGAACCTCGTGCGACTTACTGTGATAAATGGGGTGGTCCTTGGCGTGATCTACTTTGCTATTGCACTGGCGCTAGTATCAAAAATTGGCAATATAATACAGTACGTTGTCAGTTATGGTAAATGTTAAATTATTTAAAAAATGTGCATTCTGCCCACTCAGCTAATATTTACAATTTTGTTTAAATTTATAAACTTGTTTTCCAGCGAATTATTGTTTGCTTGGATTAGCGAAAATTTCTTTATGTTTTTTTTTTTCAATAAGTTTCTTAGAAAGTAAGCAATTTGAAAAATAATTACAAATAGACTGGAACAGTCATGAGACATATCTAAAATGACTGCATTCTTTGTTTTCCTCTATTTCCGATCAAAATTTTATTCTTGATTCGTAGAAATGACATATCGTTTGAGAGATTAATCGTACATTGTTTATTTACTATGATGGGCCTAAAAATAGGTTTTAAAGAGATACTACTCGAACTAGGTTTTGCTGAAGAAATGAGAACTGCTTTAGGCAATGAAGCAGTCCCCAAGCCTTTTTCCACAATTTCTCATATTCACGAAAATACAATTTAATCTGTTTAACTCCGTACCACAGGCAACCCTGCATTTCGCAATTTTGTGACATTACAAAAAGCTGATTTTGCAAAATTTATGCAGACTTTGGGCTATTACCTACTATAACTGCCCAAAAACATCACCAGCTTGACAGTCCTATTCTTACCGACTCTTTTTCACTAAGCTAAGTTATTATACAACAAGCAATAAAATAACAGAATAGACTGTACACTGTAGGCTATTCTCAGATCTGTAATCAGAAACTAGCGAAATAATACAGTACTGTTGGCCTAATGGAATACCCATAACTTACCAACTGGTAGCATTGAATATAGCCTAATCAAATCTGAAAACGTGGCTACTGCTACTAGTCCCTGTATACAGTAGGCTTTTTGCGATGTCACAAAATTGCGAAATGCAAGGTTGCCAATTGTACGGAGTCAAACGGATTAAATCGTGTTTTCGTGAATAAAGGGAATTGTGGGAAAAGGTTCGGAGCACCTCTTCATTACCTCAAGTAATTCTCTTTTCTTCATTGAAACCAATTTCTAGAAGTATTTCTTTAATAAGCTATTAATTCTTTCTTATCTTAAATTTATTCACTTTTTAGCGCCATCTACTTATCTTTGTGTGCAGTCGCATCGTTCGCGATGACAGTTATCAGCATGTATTTTTTGCATTCTGTTTTGTACGAAACACCAAGATTTAACATGGGATTTTGCGTTATTATTGTGTCAGGTATGAAACGGGGCATAGGTTTTATGTGTTAAAAGATATGCCAGTTGCGGCCTAAGTATCTGCAGTTAACGAAATGTCTACCGCTATCAATTTCTAAGCCGAAATTTAAAATATTAGGAAGTTTTTGGACGCAAGGTTTGAGAAAGTAAACCGATGGAGGAAATGGAACCTCATTCTGTTTCACAGTCGATTACAAAATATCTCCGAAACCATCGTTTGAAAAATATTTATTGCGCTAGTTTTTACGTATAGATTGCCAAAGACTAGCTTCCTTTACTTTGTTATCACTTCCATTCTAGATCCTCTCCAACTTTGAGATTTATCGAATGAAAGTAAAAATTACTAATTTGCAAAGTAGTTTCCTAAACATGAAGTTATGTCTATGAGAAATGATTTTTTGTTAATTTTTTTAGTTGTTCACTTCGTATTTTTGCTTGTTTTTATGGAGTGTTACTTTCAAACTCACGATCACAAGCAACTTCGAGGACAAGCGCACTCTACCGACTGCTTTATCGAGTGCTACAGAAACTCTCTCATTCCTAATTTTGGCTTTTTGTTTCTGTTTTCCTCCGTATTTGGAATTGCAGCAATTCACGACTCACTGCTATCCTTTAGGGCCCTCTGTCTTACAAGTTGTATTGGTAAGAATATTATACAGATTTTTAATCGTTTACGCGGTGTTGGGCGTTAACTCGTTAATTCGTTAGTAACAAAGTTAAGTTTTTCATTAACGAGTTAAAAAGTTAAAAAGCTTTTGTGAGTTAACTTATTAACTATAACTTTCGTTAAACTACTTTAATGTTTACGTTAATCCGTGAAATTTCTAGGCTACACCATGAGTCCTAATGCCTCAGTAACAGAAATAAAAAAATTGAATAAAGGCTTCCACTGTGTCTATCTTAATTAGAATAGTAAATACCATAGCAACAGAAATCAGAATGAGTAATTTTTATCTCGTATGGAAATGGAATCATTTTACTGGGCATCAACTGCAGATTAATATTGAATTTTTTGTAAAATTAACGAATTAACTTTTAACTTGCGTTACTTTCGTTTTTCAGTTAACTACTTAACCTTAACTGAGTTAGAAAATTGCTTGAAAATTCTTAGCGAATTAACTCTTAACGAAGTTAACGTTTCTCATTAATTTGCCCAACACTGCGTTTACGTGCTATCTGGCTTTAAAGCTACCAGCGCGCAAGCTTAGGGAAGACCCTTGTAAAACTGCGATTACTTAAAACAAGCAATGCGGAAAAGTTGTCTTTCTACAAAATTCGAATCTGAGCAACTTTTTCGTATTGCTTGTTTTAAAGGCGGTTAATCATCCAGCCAATTTTGATGGTTTATTGTAGCTAAAATTGAACTATAATTTTTGATATTTTTTTTTTAAATTTTGAGGCTGCGGTTCCAAAGATATTCATCAAATGCAAAAAGATTTCCCCCGAAAAAAGTTTTTGGAAACTCTGAGTTTTGTTCTTCCCACCAAAATTACAGTTGGCCTAATAGTTTAGAAAACTGTGGTTTTGGCGGGAAGAAAAAAACTCAGAGTTTCTGAAAACTTTTTTTGGGGGAAATCTTTTGCATTTGTTGAATGTCTTTGCAACCGCAGCCTCAAAATTAAAAAAAATATCAAAAATTATAGTTCAATTTTAGCTATTATAAACCACCGGAATTGGCTGGATGATTCACCGCCTTTAAGTAGTCGCCGTTCTGGTGGCTCTTCCCTAGGCTTCCGCGCTTGTAGCCTGTAGGCCAGATAGCACATAAACGATTAAACCGTAAGCGTCAAAACATTATTAAGATTATTGTTTCGAGAGAAGGTTATTATATTTAAAATTAAAAGTACTTTAGGTAAGGACGACGCTTTCCAAAATTCCTGTTTTTGTTTTCGGCAATATTAGACGCGAAAATACGATCACTCCGCTTCGTAAAATATTTTTGGCACTCTCCATGACATGTGATGACGTCAAATATCTTAATCACTATTTACATCTGGCTTTATATACACAATACATGCATTGATTTTGCCTTGACGTCTGTATTGTTCGGAAATAAAAACTATTTTTCGTTTATCCCATAAAAGTCCTTTTTTTCGTTAATTGTTGGTGTTAAAATCAAAAAAAAAAATCTGCCCTGTATTTTAACTCGTGACTGAAGACCCAATTTCAGTCGTTGTTTGTGCAATAGTGTCTGATTAATCCAAGGAGAGAGGGATTGGGAGGATTTGGCGTAGCTCTCCGATACGTTATTGAATTCGGTTATAAAACTCCGCGTCCATGCCTTGCAGAAAACACAAAACGGTTCTGGTTGGCAAATTGTAGCAGATCTTCATTTTAAGAATTCAGCAATTAACGAAAAACTGTTTGGCAAAGCGAAACAATTGGGTCTAGTTTGCTTTCAATATTTTAAAACTTGTCCATTCTCATTTGATGTTACTTTTGTTTAGGTTACGCAGTTGCATTTTTCTATCAAGGAACCCTCTATCCAGCTTGCTTGTTTATGTACAACAGTCGAATTCACAACGTAGTGGAGAAATTTCGTTTTCACATGGCAACTGTAAACCAAGAACCGCTGGAATATTCTATCTCAGAATCAGTGTTTCTAGACGGAGAGTAAGCTGTTTGAGATGCTTTTTGTTTATGATTAGTAGATCTATCTTGTAAACGTTTCATCGCTTTTTACTTAACACAAACAAACAAACAAAAAAAGAAATTCAACATCATTTTATCTTTTTAAAAGTTATTGTACTTGAAAGTTGGTCGAGCGGTAATGCCTTCCCTGGAGCCGTAGGTTTAAGGTTAAAATTTCGGGCAGGTCAAATTAGGCACAGTGTTGCCAACGGCTCGCCACCCTTGCGACATTTCTTCGAAAAGAGTTGTGTAGCCCGGGCACAATGACGAAGAGATGGGTCTCGCCACCTCGTTACACGCTTTGGCGTAATACAGCAAGTTTAAGGAAAGATTTGATTTTAAAGTTGTTCGGGAATTCTTTGTTTCGATATGAATTGCTATTTGACCCTGATTAAAGGAAACAAAGCGGCGTTAATTAACTGTGCTATAGCAATCAGACACCGGTTATTAAATTTCTATCGCATTTAAGGGTTTCTTTATGCATTTAGCCCGTGGGATAAGATTTATTGAATACAATGACGTAAACAATTCACGGGAGGCTCTTAAAATTATTGTCATAGCTGGTGAGATAAGTTTGAAACGGTTTCAGTGTGGCATAATTGCAAGCATAGTGATTAGTGCTGTAACAGATTGGTTGATTGACCCATATTTATCCTCCACTCACGAGGAAGAGACGGTGGCGCTTTTATTTTAAACAAACAGTCCTCACCCGCTTAAAAGCTGACCGTACTCCAAACTTTCCGGTTGACGCGTGACTTCTTCCCACATAAATTTGCTGCTAGTTCGAAGCCACTAAGCAGAGATAATCATTGTAAAGCGTCTTATCCGAGGACGCAGCAACGTGACCAGGGTGCGGGTTGAACCCAGATTATGCGATCAGGGTCGCAGTAAAAACAACGCCTTTGCTCTATCGGTCACGCTACCGATGAAATACTGCAACCGTGCGTCTTCCTCACGCGTTTTATTTTCCAGGATTTTTTAACCTTTTTTCTTATGGGCAGAAATAGCTTTTAATATTTCCAACCAGTTTTCGCACTCCTCGCCTAACTTTAGGTGAAGACCAAACAAAGGTTTTCACTTTTTGTTGGCTTATCGGTACTGTTGTGCAAAAATGTGGAAAAACGAGTGTGGAATGCGCATGGCTTGCTACCGGGTGCTTAGAATTTGCACTCTATAGCCTCGGTTCTATAGCTGTTGATTTGTAAGATCCTAATAAATCAATTAAAATATAGTTTCTACAATTTAAAACATTGTCAAATGCATAGGCGTAGCCAGGATTTTTGATTGGGGGGTCCAAACCACAAATCACATACAATGACGTCATCAAAAATTTTCAGAAAAAAACTTCTTGTGGGGCAAAAATGTCGTAAAATGAAAGATCTGAAGCTGTAGACCGTTGGCATTTAACCATGATTTTGGTAAAGAGAAAGGGCGAAAACGAATAGTTAGAAAGAGCAAACGTCTAACTTAGGAGACGTGTTGAGTAAGCTAGTGTACTCAAACGTTTCACAGACGGAGGTCTGGGGCCGAGCCCCCAGCCGCCTGCGGCTATGAGGGTCTGGGGGCTACGCCCCCAGCCGCTGGGCGATTTTTGTACGTTTTTGGAAAAAAAAGCTATTTTAATCCCATTGGATAACATTTCGCACGTGTTCACAGCCATTTGAAAGAACTAGATTTTTAACATTTGAAAGCCAATCAAAAAAATTTAACTGTTCAATCCTCCTGTTACTTGCAATTAAAGTTCAAAACACGTTTAAAATCTTGCATTACGGTGTAAAATTTTAATTGTTAGTGATTTGGTCCAAGGAGGCGGAAGTAACGCATATTGCCTCCTGGAATATTTTAGCAGTAAATTGTAATCCGCTCGAAGATTTTCCTTCAAGATTTTTGTTTTGTCATGAAGTCAGAGTACATGTACGGAGTACATGTACTTATAAGAGTACATGTACGGCCAGGAGGCCCAGGCCCTCTCAATTGAAATTCAATAATTTGTTTAATGAGCATTTTCCTGGCTATTTTTTTTTTAAGTATTTTGTGCGTAAAAACTGGCGAGGTGAAGGTGAATTGTTATTGAAAAATAGTACAATAGATGGTAACGCTTCCAAAACATGTTATTCCTGGGCCGGATTTACATTGCGCGGTGGCCCTGGCACTTAGGGGATTTTTGCAACATCTTTCTGCCAAATGTAAGCGTAGACCAAAAAAGTCCTACTATCTGAGCGCTGGGCCCTTGCACTGTGCCATACGGAAAATACGGCGGTGATTATTGCATTACGTTCATAAAAAGGTGAGAGGAGGGCCTAAGGTAGCAACTTTTAAGAGAAAAACCCTTGATTTCACCCTGCTTATGCGTTTAAATTGGTTGAAAAAATTGAATTAAGGGGGTGCGCCGGGCCCTCTGGTCGTCAATATTATTTATTGTTAATTACTCTTGTACGCGTGTAGTGTTGTACGCAAAGATGCTAAAAGAAACTGAGAATGAAGAAACAAGTTTTTTTTGTTAAGTTTTGGTCATTGGTGGCATTTCAATTGAGGGCGCCCGGGCCCCCTGTGCCACCCCCCTTGCTACGCCTATGATTTTGAGATAAGATCGCTCCCTTAAGTTCTTTCATAAAAAAAACATTAAGCAAAAGTAAAATAACTTTTTTTCCTAAACGTGGAGGACTCAAGTCAA
Source organism: Trididemnum nubilum (assembly GCA_963965965.1). NCBI lineage: Eukaryota > Metazoa > Chordata > Ascidiacea > Aplousobranchia > Didemnidae > Trididemnum > Trididemnum nubilum. The sequence goes on along the minus strand of OZ014481.1, from coordinate 11,642,143 downwards.
GTTACTTGACAGTTTTTTGAAACCTCCAGGAATTGCATGACATTATTATGACGTGGACACGTGGTCGTCATTATTATTACTTACTTTTGTACGCGTAAATCCTAAATTAAAGAAACTGCGATTCCGGACAAGGACAACATACTGGCTATGCTCTCATTATATTTTTCATCGGTAGTAGTTCAATTGGGGGTTTGCATTACCGCCTGTGTTATCGCATTAAGTTCATAATAACGTTAAACGAGGGCTTGGGGTTGCAACTTTTAGCACAAAACTCTTGGATTTTTCATAGGTGTTGCATATAAATTGTAAAAAATTTGAATTACAGCACCCCTGGCCCAATACCCTTGGTCATCAGTTAGAGGCCCCAGGGCCCCTGGTCGTCAGTTAGGGGCTCCGGGGCCCCCTAATTGTCGGTTAGGGACCCTGGGGCCTTTGGTTGTCGGTTAGGGTCCGGGGGCACCTTGGTCGTTAGTTAGGAGCCCCGGGACCTCCTTGTTACCGGTTAGGGGCCCTGGGGCACCCTGGTTGTTAGTTAGGGGCCCTGGAACCCATGATCGTCAGTTAGGTGCCGCGAGCCCCCCCCCCTGGTTGTCAGTTAGGGTCCCCCTGGTTGTTAGTTAGGGGCCCTTGGTCATCAATTAGGGACCCCATGGACCCCTGTTTGTCAGTTAGAGGCCCCGGAGCCCTCGTTCGTGAGTTAGGGTCTCTGGGCTCCCTGGTTGTTGGTTAGGGGCCTCGGGGCCCCCTGGTTGTGAGTTAGGGGCCCTGGGGCCCCCTGATTGTCGGTTAGGGGCCCCCAGGTCGTTGGTTAGGGGCCTTGGGGCCCTCTGGTTGTTAGTTAGGGGCCCCGGCTGAGGCTCCCTCGTCGTCCGTAACTGCAACTAAACATCGCTAGGCTTTGTTGTCATAATTTTTTATCGTTGGTGGTATTTTAATTGGGAGGGCCGGGTCCCCTGGCTACGCCTATGGTAAAATATACATAAAACCACCGAGGGAACCACAAGGGTACCAAAGATATCACACCTCCGGGCGGGAAACTATAGCGATTCAAATGAAAAAGAGAAAACAACGTCGGTTAACAAGTATACTAATCCCGTAACTTTAAAATTTGCGGAAAAAGTCTTTAAACGTGCTTTTGAGTTTAGACTGTGTTGTATAATATGTAGTTATCTATGCATAATATCCTAACCACACTCTTTGCAATTTAGCACTATTACAAATGGAACTCAAAACAACACTTCTGCTTCAGAAAAAGACAATAGCAAAAGCATTAGAAAGAGAAAACGTCAGGTAAAGTTGTGAAGTTTCATATGCTTTATGAAACACGATGACCTTGTTCAAAAGTCACAGTATATACTGAACGATTAAAGTAATCGATAGCCAACAATTGGTATTAAACGTTTACATAAATCTAGTATTCAACATTTTTTCCAAATATTTTTGGTTGTTTTAGAAATTTACGTCTAAGTTGGAAAAACTTTATCATCGTTTTACCGTTTACGTTGTATGTGACCACATGAGGGCGGTGTGTGCACTGTTGTACCTCACTTACCTTTCACTAAGCTGCGTTGGAACGGTACATTTTACTGAAGGAATAACACCCAAACTTTTAGTGTCCCAGGTCAGTCAAATATTTAAAGTATTTACTTCTTATGTAGATAACCGTTTCTAAGATTTTAGTAAGAATCTGAGGCCAAATCACCTATGTCAGAAAATTGTAAACCTATGGCTCACGTGCTTGATACTCATTAGGGCACAGTGTGATAGTTCGATTTTCAATCTAGTAGTTTAGTGTGCTTTATTTGTATAAATCTCGAGATAGATTATGACATAACAATTTTAATTTTTAAGTCAAAAGATGACTTTAAACAAGATAATACTTCAGTACCAACAAATATGTGTACCTTGAACAACAGAGACCGTTTAATGTTTTTAAAACTACTTCAAACGGTAAAGCCCTGTTGCTTAATTTCATGAAAATTTATTTTTACTGCAGCTTAGTACATTGCATCTCATGCTGATATATGCGATAAAAGAAATAGCAACCCCATAAGGGTGTTTTACCTACAATCGCAATCATCGGAATTATCTTTTCCAATGGAAGATAAAACTCATTTTTCTTTAAGACTTTCACTCATTTAGGCATTCAATTATTGACTTTTATTAGAATAGCAAAGCCTACGATTACTTTACTTCAGAGGAGTATTATTTCAAACCGTATGGGCCTCGGTTTGTGGTATACGGAACACTACACGGATATCCTTGGGAGGACAGGGTTGTAAAGCAACTTTATGAAATTCACAAAAGCCTCATGGAAATGCGGACGATTGACAGCAACTTGTCAGTGAATTGGTTCCAACACTTTTTTAGGTGAGTTCACTTTGTATTTTTTGTTCCAACAAAAGTGCGTGCAAAAATAGTTGAATATTGTTTGTAATGATTTTGTTGCACTAAGGCATATAGACGCACGTAGTCGTTACGGTTTTTGCTGTAATACGAACGGATTCAGTTTGAATTTTGAATCTTGTAGAAGCAAAATTAGATGATTGGAATCTATGATCAGAACATAAAGTAGCTTGTGGTTAAATCAGCTAATTAAAACACTTAAAAACAAGTAGTACGTCTTTCCTTCATCATGAAAGAGAATGACTTTATAGAATCATTAAAATTTTTATTCAATGATTGTCAACCTAAAACTATAGGTTTTCGTGTTTCGACCAGTAACTTAGGCCATCTTCACGGCTAGCATTTAGAAGCATAAGTTATTCATCTATACAATTTGGTAATTGCAGTTTTGTATCATTGCATGTTTGAAAATTTAATGATTCTAAATTGCTGCTAATTTTTGTTTCCAAATTTTTCAGTTGCAGTTTTATATCATTGCATGTTTAAATACGTGTTTTTCTTTTCGCCTGATGAGACCCTTGAGCAAGGTCGAAATGCGTCGCGATAGCTCATTCGCACTGTGTATTACAATAATAAATTGTATAGATGAATAACTTATGCTTCTAAATCAGTGGTTTTTAAACTTTTTTAAGCGCGACCCAAATCTGAGTTCAATGATTATCTTGCGACCCAAACCTTAAACGTAGAAAAAATGTTTTTTTATTGTTAACACTCTGCTATTTATTCCGATAAGACACAGACAACCAGTTATAGTGCACAGTATTTTGACACAATTTTTAACAATAATACCTGCAATTTAATATGCTACTTTAGGATTAGTATCAAGCTACTTCACTATTATAAAAAGTAATTTCGGTCAGTTCTGCTGCAGCTAGTGTGCCACTAAAACTTTTGAAAAACTACTTATGATGCAATAACCTTATTTTATTGAGATGAAACCATAGGCGTAGCCAGGGGGGCAGGGGGCCCGGAACCCCCCAATCGAAATGCCATAAATGATAAAAATGTGATAAAAAAAGACTTTTTTTCAGTTTCAGTTTGTTTTAGCATCTTTGCGTACAACAGTACACGCGTCCAACAGTAATTAACAATAATATTGACGACCAGGGGACCCGGGCCCCTCAATTTAATTTTTACGAAACTATTTTAAAGTATAACCCGGATGAAATTAAGGGTTTTTGTCTTAAAAGTTGCAACCTCACATAGGCGTAGCCAGGGGAGCCGAGAGGACCCGGCCCTCCCCCAACTGAAATGCCACCAATGACAAAAAGTCTATTGTTTTTTCAGTTTCAGTTTCTTTCAGCATCTTCGCATGCAACAGTACATGCGTACAACAGTAATTAACAATAATATTGACAACCAGGGGCCCGGGCCCCATCTATTCAATTTTTCCAACCAATTTAAATATATAGCCCGGGGCAAATCAGGGGTTTTTGTCCTAAAAGTTACTACCTCAGGTCCTTATCTCATCTTTTTATGAACGTAATGCAATAACCAGGCCCGGATTTACCGTATGGCACAGTGCTACGGGCCCAACGCTCAGACATAGGCGTAGCCATGTAGCCATCATTGACTCGAAGACCGAAACGTCCCTTCGCTGTCTCCTGGCCAAGGCAACTTGGTGAATAAAATGTAATTACAATTACAGCCAAGGGAGGCTCAGGGGGCTCGGCCCCCCCAATCGAAATGCCACCAATAATAAAAATGTTACAAAAAAGTCTATGTTTTTCAGTTCCAGTTTTTTTTAACATCTTCGCGTACAACAGTACACGTGTAAAACAGTAATTACCGATAAATTAAGAACCAGGGGGCCCGGGCCCCTTCAATTCAATTTTTCCAACTAATTTAAATGTATAACCCGGGTGAAATTAGAGGTTTTTGTCCTAAAAGTTGCAACGACAGGCCCTCATTTAACCTTTTTTATGAACATAATGCAATAACCAGGACCGGATATACCATAGAGCACAGTGCCCTGCACTCAGATGGTAAGACATTTATTTGGTCTTCACCTATATCTGGCAGGAAGCTGTTACGAAAATCCCAAAGTACCTCAGGCCTTATGCAATACAATTCCGGCCCGAGCAATGGCATGCTGATAAGTACGTCTAACCATCTATCATGCTATTTTTCAATAGCAATTTCTTCCACCTTGCGAGTTTTTACGCGAAAAAATATTTTCCAGAAAATAACAAGAGGAAATGCTCGTTGAACAAATTATTGAGTTTGAATGGAGGAGACCTGGGCCCCTTGGCCGTACATGTACTCCTATAACTGCTTATTTTAATGACAAAACGAAAATCGCAAAGAAAAATCTTTGAGTGGATTATTATTTATTGCTAAAATATTGCAGGAAGCAATGTGCCTTACTTCCCCTACTTGGGCCAAATCACTTACAAATTTAGCACCAAAATGTAAGATATTAAACGTGTTTTGGACTTAAATTGTTAGTAAAAGGAGGATTGAACAATTTAATTTTTTAATTGACTTTTATATATGAAAAATCTAGTTCTTTCAAATAGCTCTGAACACGTGTAAAATGTGATCTAATGACATTAAAATAGCTTTTTTTTCCAAAAAATTACAAAAAATCGTCCAGCGGCTGGGAGCTTCGCCCTCAGACCCCATAGCCTCCGGTGGCTTTGGGTTTAAGCCCTCTCCCTTTAGCAAAGTCCTGGTTAGGTGTCAAAACCAGGCCTCGGCTTCTGATCTTCCACTTACGATATCTTTGTGCCACAAAAAGTTCCTTTTTTGAAAATTTCTGATGACGTCATTGCATGTGATTTGTGGTTTGCCCCCCCCAATCAAAAATCCTGGCTACGTCTATGATGAAGCTAACTAAATGTGTATGATGCAATAATTTGGAAAGACAATAAACGGAAAGAAAATTCTGCAGATTTTGAAAATTCTGATCTTGCAAAAAATCATTTTGACGGATTTGAATCACCTTGGCGCGACCCATTTTTTAAGTCTTCGCGACCCATATTTTAAGAACCACTGTTCTAAATGCTAGCCCTGAAGATGGCCTAAGTTACTGGTCGAAACACGAAAACCTATTTAGTTTTAGATTGACAATCATTTAATAAAAATTTTAATGATTCTAAATTGCTGCAAATTTTTAGAATTACTTTACATCAAATACTTTACAGTAAATGTATATTTTTGTTCTTGAGTCAAAAAACAAAACAACCATAGGCTTTCAAAGAGTTTTAAAAATCAGGTATTGCAACAAAATTGAGCTACTAGAAGCACTTTTAAGTCTGATAGAAATATTCAAAATCAGAGTCAATGTATTTTATCTATTATCACTCCCTGATACTGGTGAGAACGAATACTTAAAAAACGGATTGTTAACTTCTTTTATAACTACTTGTTTGTTTTTTGAACTGTCGTCAACTTTTTTCATATTCAACTGTTTTCTTTTTTGAAAGCACTGTAATCTATACTTAACTGAAACATATCTTTTTCCATGTTTTAAGATATTCTATCAATAGTTTTTGCACTGCTTGTGTAAATCCAGATGTTTTGGTCTCGAAAAAATCGGATCTAGAGCACCGAAGACATCATAAACGAAGCACTGAACTTGTACAAAATCCGTTCAAAAACGGCCGGGAGTTTCCATTCAAGAATTTGACTTCACTTTGGAAAGCCAAAGAATCCGCTTCATGGAATTCAGCTTCAATTGATCTTCCGGATTATTTCTGGAGCGGCTTTGATTGGTATTCTTCTTGGAACAATTTTTCGAAGACAGCAATTTATCAAAATTATAAAAAAGACATCGAATTTGTTGTTTCTACGTCGGAAAGTGCTCATCTCGAGAGTTTGGCCGAAGATATACAAGTACGATTCCGGTACGTTTTTTTAAACTTGCGCTAAATTAATTGGCTATAATATGTAGTGATGCTTCATATACTAAGTTTTCTTGCAATTTATCGACTCCCGACTAAGCAAGAAACTGATTCTTCTCCAGACTCTGTAAAAAGAAAATATCGACTCCATACCTTGATTCCTGCTTATAGCAGATTATAGCAGTAGGCCTATTTGGTTTAAAAACGCAAGGTATTTTAGAAATTAAATTTATTTTAAGCCAATTTTGTTTGAAAAATATTCAAAAATTGTTGAAAGAAAGTCGGTTTAAGTTTTTTTTTTCCTTTTTTAAGTCTTAATCTGCAATAGCTGTTTAACTAACTTAATTTTGCAGATGGATCTACTATACAATTAATTCAAATCTTCCCAGTAGACAAGACGAATTGATAACACGTTTTGAAGAAATTCTAAAACAAGCCGACAATTCGATTATGACGATGCTAGTGTTTGACGCTCCGGAGTTGGATTGGTGGACTAGCGTCAGAGCGAATCGGTTTCTACATTGCTTCACATCACTTGTAGTATTTGGTCTCGGTAAGCCTGATATTAGCTCGTCAACCTTGAAGCGAATAACGATCTGATGTTCAAGTTCCGGCGGGTAAATAAATGGGATCAAAATATTTTTGCATATGTTGAAGCTCTGGGGTCGGTTTCAAAAAGGAAAGAATGGGTTGAGATCCAGAACTTAGACCCCAGAACAAAAGAGGGCAATGGTCGGTCTCTGAAACCCGTAAGCAAAGTGCGCGGCTCCTGCTGTTAAAAAATCAAAAACAGTAAATTTCTTTGAAAAACAGAGTCAACCACGACGGCGAAAGTGGAAGGTTTTGGGCAAGCTTATAAAAACGGTAAATATGGGAACGCTTGCTCGAAGATGAAGTGATACACCCCGTCAAGTTGTTACGCTTCGGTGAAATCCTGCTAAATTTTAGTATGGGTTAGTCAACCGGTATAATTTTACTGCTGTCTTTTTACCTACTTTGTCATGTAGTATAAAGTTTCTCATCTTTCTTATCATCGTGTTTTTAACAGTGCTGGCAATTTTTCTCATTATTTGGATCAAGAGAGGGTTGGTTGTGATTTGGTCTTGCGTAATTGTTGTTTCTGTTTGCTTTGGAATAGTTGGATTTCTCAGTCTCTCGGGGATCAGGTCCGATCCTATTTCCATTCCTTGCGTTTTGTTTGCAATTCCTTGCACAATTTTCGTTACGCTCAAATTTCTAGCAACGTTTTTTGGTAAGCAGCACTGATGTGTGAATGGAGCGTATTCTGACTGCAGGGATTTCTTTCACGCAACTAACTCTTAACTTAAGCCTACGGGTTAATTTTTTTGTTGTTGTTGTTTTTTTGCAGCACTATTGCAGATTGCTGTGTTAACTACGACTGAATTCTAATCAACGAGACTCTTAGTCGAGTGTTAATTGCCTATTGTATATTGTCGTGTTGAAATCACGCTGCATCAAGTTTAAATGACGAGATATAGGCAGAACTAGGAAATTAGGGGATCAATATTGCTGAGCGAAATTTTTACAGTTTCTCTTATCCTTTTTCCTATTTTCGCGGTATGCAAAGGTACAAGTCCTGCTGCCGTCTAGTAGAATTCAACCCTGCAAGGTCATCAATGTTTTATGGTGCTGAACTACGTCTTTGCTTGTCGAGCTACAAGTCAGAATTTTTGTTTTTCTGCTAACTCAGTTTTCTTGTTAGGCTAATAGCACAAACGCAAAACATTTTTCCTGATTTGACATTTTGTGAATATGGTTTCAGATCACCTTGGAGGAAGAGCCGACAGCGCTGCCGCATCCCTGAGGAAAAGTGGATCCAGATCTATGCTCTTTTGCGCTCAGTTATTTTTTAGCTGTTTAACTCTGGCCAGTCGATCATCATACGTGTACAAAGCTCCATCGTCTGGGCTATTTCTCCTAGTAATTTTTCTTTTGTTACACGCCTTTTTCATAACCCCTTTTTTATTGACAGTATTTCCTCCACAAAAGAAAAAGAAGCTAGTAGCAAAGAAGAAACCAATTGTAAAGCAATGCCAGAGCAAGAAAGTTCTTAATGAAGAAAGTGGCAAACTAAACGAACGCAACTCCATCTCAAATCTGAATCAACAGCCCGAAACGATAGACCATATCACATTAGCAATCTAGCGATGCCTGTGGTTACAATGTCGCGTATAAATTAACGTCTATTTGTAACATAGGCGGTTGATGGCAAACTGGAAACATCCGAAAATTTGAGAACTTCCTGCAAATGAAGATGTGAAAAGATCGATGTTACTGTGAGAATCAGCATTCAAAAGTTTAAGCAAGATTTTTAATGTGCGTAACGGAAGTCTATAAAAGGAGTGGGATTACGTGTTGCAGGTTATTGCAGTTAAAATATTGAGGCGTCATAAAAGATAAGGAGTAATACGTTACGACCAGAGGTGTCAAAGCAGCTGACAACCTAGTTAAAGGAAAAGTATTGTGACTTACGTAATGTGCTTTTCAAGTAAGACTAGAAGTAAGCAGAAGTATTCTCATTTAAGAAAAAGCAGCACTTAACTGTAAAATATTGGATTAAGGGACGCTTCCGCAGCCGTAATCGGACGCATGCTGGAATGAAAACGTTTTAGGGCAGAAAAACAAAAACATTCATCCTCATAATAGGTAAAAAGGATCTTCACGTCCAAATTGGACAATTTTGCTGCTCAAGGTCTTGGTGCAGACCAGAAAAAAAAGGTCTTCGCGTCCGAATCAGTCTGGACGCTTTCTTTATGTGGGGAAGGCGCATCGATCCGGACCCCCCGATTCCCCAAAAATATGCATTAGGGGGTCCAAAGAGTAAAGAACCCCCAATAAAATGAATATGTTTACTATTTATCATGAATACTAACGAAGTAACGTTTCTGTCTTGTCAGATCTCTCTCGCTCAAAATCTTGAAAACTGCATATCACAGCGCTATAGGCCAAGATTTTATGATAATAATCACAATACGAGTATATTTATCACCTAGCCAATATGTTATCGCTATTTGACTTAGTTTACTTTAAAGAACTCAAAACTAGAACTGAAAACTGTGCTTCTTATCGATCACCTATGACCACAACTAAGGAAAGACCAACTGAGTTCTATTAACTGAAAACCAAGTAATTATATTGCAAATCAAATTGTAAATCAAACTTTGCACTAAACGTTCAAAAATAAAGGAAACGGAGATTGAGCTCGTAATCACTGCAAGTCCCGCGGCAAGCAAGACGTACCTCGCGCATCACATCTCACCAACCCGAGCGCTTGCAGAGACCACGAGTTCAAAACTCAACACAAGAATTGTAAGCAAAATGAAAATAAAGCACAGGATAGCCACACATCCCCCTCGACAAAAAAAAATTGTTGGCCGAAAAATTTTGTTAGTGTTCATATTGTCCAATATAGAAGGAGAGATCAAATGGAACAGTTATCGGTCGTTCGTTCTGCTTTTGTATAGAGTCCAAATAAATTCATTTAGTCTTGCGCCAATAAATAACTCTTGCAGTTCAATTGAATAGACGCTGTATGTTCGTTTGTAGGACGGACATCTTCAATCACAATTATTCATGTATTGTTGATTAGGTCCATTTCTTTTTTCTCAAATGCTTGGAATTCGTGCAAGACACCCGTGAATTGAAAATCTCTCACTGTTGCATTCAAAGTTCAAAATCTTGATTAATCTGCAATGCAGTAACCAGCAAGTGCGTTCATATGAAAAGGGTGAACGCAGAGTGAAATAACGCTTCGCATTAAATTGTCTGATGAAATCTGTAATGCTGAAAGCATCGTATACTTCGTTTATTAATGGCGCTAAGACCCAATCGGAAGAATTCAAAAGTTCGTTATATTGCTCATAAAATTCGAGATTGCATTGATTGGTCGTTGAATGAAATGGAAAGAAAAAGCGTAATTCTTGCCGTAACTGTTCAAGAGATGCAAAAAAAAAAGGTGACGGAGATTGAGCTCGTCGTAATCACTGCAAGTCCCGCGGCAAGCAAGACGTGCCTCGCGCATCACATCTCACCAACCCGAGCGCTTGCAGAGACCACGAGTTCGAAACTCAACACAAGAATTGTAAGCAAAATGAAAATAAAGCACAGGATAGCCACAATGTTGCACAATTTTTATTTGTGTACGTTACAACCTCATTATTGTGACTATGTGTCTGTCAGTGAAGTCTAGATGAGGAAAGTCCTCACTGTTACAGCAGGGCACTGAGAAGCGAGGGCAGACTGAGGCTCGCAGCGTCAGAGCATAGTCACTCGATATTACAATGGTGCAATGCGGGCCGGAGCTTAATGGACGGTGTTATCATAGGCGAGACAGGATTTTTGATTGGGGGGGAGGGGGCCAAATCACATACTCTTTGAACAATTTCGAATGAGGAACTTTTTACGGGACAAAGATATCGTGAAATGGAAGAACAGGGGGGACATGACAGAACGTGCTAGCGAGCTCGTAAAGGCCATTCTCGCTCACTAAAAAGCGCTAACGAACAAAAAATCTTCGTAGACAAACTGCAATTTCTGAGCCGTCTCGCCCAACACAGGTTAAAACAGTTCGCTCGATTTTCTTTGCGAGATGTTTGTTACTTGTGTTAGTACGTAATAAATATCTCATTGTGACGTCAGATGCATTTCTACTTCAAAAATAATATGTTCGAGTGTACTGTATGTACTACATTGCTATGGAAAAAGATACTATAACCTATGCGTTACTATTCTATTCAAGCAAATTCCTTAACTGATGATAATTAGTAAATGAACGACAGAATTTAGTTATATTTTTGGATCAATGTGAAATAAGAACAATTTTTTCCATACTATAATTTTTTTAAACGACGTAAAGCGCCCTTGAGGTTTTTGGTGGGTAAACTCATATGCTAACTGTAACTCTAGGTCTTTAGGTTTCAAAATTTTTCCAAAAGTGAGCAAGTCGAAGTACACTCTTCCTTTTTAGAACCGGTAAATCTTGAGTCGAGACAGGCTGTTTTTAATTTTTTGCCGATATTCAGTATCATTTGTTCTTGATTTTGTAAAAATTTTGAGAGCATTGATGTCAATTTTAGCGCGCATGTTTGAAATACTTCTTAATTCCCATTGCTCTGTCTGCTTAAGAGAAGGCTTTTTTCTTGCTTTGGCAGCATCGTAAAATTGCAAAAGCGAAAAATCAAGCTTTTTTCAAGTTGAATAACTGCCAAAATAATTCTCAATTTCTTGCGCAGAGCAATGTAGCTTTATAATCCTGAATAGTTGCAATTTTGCTTGCAAATACAAGAAAATCCCTGAAATTTTATCGCTTTAAATCAGCACAAATTTTAGTTTCTTTGATTAGTTTGAATTTTTTTTATTTGTTTTCGGTTTATTTTGCTGTCGAGGCTGGCATTGTTTTTAATTTGTTCTTAAATTTTGAGTAAAAATGAGCCTCGTGTTTTAGAAAATCATTCTTATAAAAGAAGTGTATTACTTTTTTGTCAACTGCCACTACTTAACACTTCTTTATCAGTCGAAACAGCGAGTGGTTCTCCATGCAATTCGCTTTTTTTTAGCAGTCTGACAGCAAACATGGCGACGATTTTAATTAATTTTCAGCAAAAATTTGTTTTGGTTAGAAGTTTTCAAGATTTCGCCATTAACTTTCTGAACTAAAAAGATTTCTCGCACGCTTAAAGAATGCTTCAAGATCCTCTTTAAGTTGGCGAGGAAAATGTGACGTTTTTTTACTCGAACTGCTTTCCGCAATCGCTCAAAGCAAGTTAGCGAGAAAGAATGACGTAACGGATTTCGCAAGGCTTTACATACACGTGCAAAAATGACCTCTTACGTTTAGCGAGTATTTCGTTCGGTAGCGCCTCTTAAAAAAAAACTCGTAAATTAAAGCGAACGAGGAAACTTCTGCAATATCTTGACGTCCTTCATGGTCGACTCCTGGGAAGCCATGTCAACTTCAGCTCTGAGGAAACTTCTGTTATGTGGGCCCAGAAGCCGTGGCCTGGTTTGGCACGCAACCAAGAATTTGCTGAACGGGGAGGACTTGAAGTACTGTAAATGTTGAAAAGTGAAAATGTCTAAATTCGGAGACTTGGTGAGCAAAGTAGTGCAACTCAAACGTAACATAGACGGGGGTCTGGGAGCGAAACCTCCAGCTGCTGGGCAATTAATTGTAATTTTTTGAAAAACATAGTTGTTTTAACGCCATGAGATCACATTTCGCGTATTTTTAGAGTATTTGAAAGAACCAGATTTTTAACATCTAGAAAGCTAATTGAAAAATTAAATCGTTCAGTTCTCTTTTTAACTTACAATTGAAGTCCATAAAACGTTTAAAATCTTGCATTTTAGGGTTAAATTTCGTATGTGATTTGGCCCAGATAGGCGGAAGTAAGGTACATTGCCTCCTGCAATATTTTAGCAGTAGATAATAATCCACTCGAAGATTTGCCTTAAGAGATTTTGTTTTGTCATGAAAATAACCGGTTGTAGGAGCACATGTAACGACTTAGGGGCCCAGGTTTCCTTAACTTAAACTCGATAATTTGTTCAATGAGTATTTTCGCTAGCTAATTTTTTTTCAAAAGCATTTTGTTGCGTAAAAACTAGCGAGGTGGAGGTGATTTGTTATTGAAAGTTAATTGGTACAATACATGATGGTTATTGGTAAGGCCTATAACTAATCATGTTTTTGCCCAGGCCGGACTTACATTGCGCGGGGCCCCTGGCTCTTCGGGGATTTTTGCTGGAATTTCAGTCCAGGTGATTCCAAGCAATCAACGAAATCAAAGCAGTTTATTATCACCCGCATTAGGTTACCGTCAGGACTGCATTATTCAAATTTTTGTTATATTCTTTGTCTTTTTTTAAATGCCAAGCGTTAAAAGGGTAAAGCATTTGTGCAATCAGCGAATTTATGATTTGTTATTTTGCAAATACTAAAACTTAACTAGAATTTTTGAATTTTTTTGTTCCCAACCCGGTGCTGCATAGCTTAAATTCTGCGTTAAATGGAATTCTGCTTACTCTGAATCTTTTAGTACCACCAATGGAGTACGGCAAGGTAGCATCTTGAGCCCTTTTCTATTTGCTATCTACATGAATGAGTTATCACTGATTTTGAATAAACTTAACATTGGATGTTTTATTGGTAACCGGTGCTTGAATAATATCATGTATGCTGATGATATATGCTGTCTTGCCCCGAGCTTCAAGGGTCTCCAAAAACTTCTTGATATTTGTTGTGATTATGCAAATAGGCATGACATTACTTTTAACTGTACTAAAACTAAGACCATGATGTTTAAGACTAATCGTCTAAGCCTGTCTTTTGAGCCAAAGTTTCGCCTATGCGGTAACTCAATTGACTGTGTCAAAAAAATAAAATATTTAGGTTTTGTATTGACCTCTGACTTAAAAGATGACGATGACATGAACAGGCAATTACGTTCTATTTATGGCTCTGCCAATAAGTTACGTAGGAAATTTTTTTGTTGCTCTAAAGCTGTAAAAAACTGTTTATTTCGTACTTTTGTGTCTTGTATTTATGGAAGTACTGTTTGGTGTATGTATCGAAAATCGACATTGAATCGTTTAAGAGTAGGTTATAACAATGCTTACAGGATATTGTTTAATCTTCCTCGACGCACAAGTATGTCTACCACGTTGGTCCAAAATAATGTGCCTACTTTTCATGCTTTGATCAGAAAGCACACAGCAATTTCATGCTTCGATGTATCAACTCGTGCAACGTGTGGTTATCTGCGCTAGTAAGATCAAGTGACTTTAGGTGCGGTCGATACAATAATCATTTTGCGAACTTGCACCAGAATACCTAGCTTGGACCATATACTGGTAACGCAAGAACAAACGATTGGATTCTATCTTGCTTAAAGCTTTGTGTGTGTTTGGGTGTGATTAGTGTGTAGTTGTGTTTATGCCTCCGTACTGCTGGACCGATCTTTTTGAGTCCGTCAATAAATAAATAAATAAATAAATAAATAGCAGAGGTGGAGTCGAGGACACAAGGCTCGAGGCCAAGGCCAAGGACACAAAAAAATTCCGAGGCCAAGGACACAAAAAAATTCTGAGGCCAAGGACAGACCTTTTCGAGGCCAAGGACCAAGCACACGAGCGCAAGTGTTCTCCTTAAAAAAAGAAAAAAACAGTCTTCAAAAATTTTTTTCATGCGAAAAAGGTCTTCAAAAATTTTTTTTCAAGCGATCTCCATTTGAGGAAAACAAAAAAGGTCTTCGCAAATTTTCCGCGAGGTTTCTGGCGTTTTCCAACAAAATTTCAACGGTTCAAAAAATAGTGCTGTCCTTGAGCCGAGGTAGAAAAATTTTCGAGGACTTGAGGCTTCAAGGCCAAGGACTTCAAAATGTGTCTTCGAGGCCAAGGGCGTCCTCGAGGACTTCACCTCTGCTGCATAGCTTCCGAAATATTCAGTTCTATATCTCTCTGTTGAAAACTTTTTAGCAGTCTCAATTTAAGTTGCTGCAGTCGTTACTGTAGTAGTGTAGTTGATTAACAACCTAAATTCAAGTACGACAATCAGCAATCTTCGTACAGAATTCCAAATTCTGAAAATTTCCAAGTTATTCATAAACTTTAAAACTTTTGCCGCAAGATCTAAGCTTAAGAATTTTGTTTGCCTTCTCTGTATGACACAAATATTCTTAATAGGTCTAGTCCTTTACCACAACTAAACTAGCTGTTTTTGTAACCAGCGTTAGGGGGTCGAAGAAGCTGAAACACCCTCTCTTAGCTATGTCACTTGAAAATTAAACCCAAAACTTTTTAAACGTGTTGAGGAGTTGCACAAAACTATATCAAAAAAGTTAGGAAGAGGACGATTTCCAACCTTCCACCAACGTTAATACTAAAATAGTATTTTTTGCCTTTTAGTATCCTCAGTGCCGTCGTTACGGGGGGAAGGGTTGGGGGGGGAATAAGGGATGGCCGATCTCCCTAACGACTGCTTGTGCCCACTATTTTGGTTTTCTAAAATAAAACTTTTTTTGGAATATCACGCAACGACAAGGCAACAGACAATGATGGAAAAAGTAATAATCATTTTAAGCATAATTATCGTTTGCAGTTTCCTCGATTTTTGCGAAATTGCTGGCAACCAACTGCTATACACAAACGTAACACAATAATTAGTCTTCTTGACACGCGCCTTACGGATGTGTCGCGGATGAGAGATGTATGCCTATAGAATTGTTACCGGTACTTCGTTAGTAATTATGGCCTGAAACAACGCAAAAAAAAACAACATTTTCTTAAAGACCAGCTGTTTTTGTTCTTTTTTAGAGCACTCTCAAGATTTTTCGGTCGTGGTCAGTGGCGGAAATTGTAAACTACGGGTGAAGGGCCAAGCTCACCAGATATGCAATGTTTCTTTTCTTTTTTTTTACAAAATTGTGAGAAACGAACAGAACCAATGCTGCCATAGGCTAGTCTCCAAAATTCTCTAGAATTACCAAAAAAATTCACTAGATTGGGAAAAAATTGACTACATCCAAAATTACTGCGGTAAAGTAAACTACAGACTTGGAATTGTTTGTAGCGTTTTTGTTTTGTCGAGTACACAAAATAACGAATGAATGTTTGGTGATGTAGTTTATGAAGCTATTTAGTCTTTTCCGCCACCTCAAACAATGCTAGAATTGATTACCGCAGCTTGAAACAATCGAAATATTGAAATCTTTATGTAGGCTACTTGTGCAGAGGTGTATTAGGCAAGTTACGCACCAGAATTTTTACACCTAATTTCTACAACATTCGCTGTACCAATAGGTCTATTCCATTGTTCCTACAAAAGAAACAAAGAAAAATATCACTTAGTAACAACAAAACTACAGGATTAAGCATCACAAATGTGGTAAAATGGCTTTCAGCATGAAGCAAAACGCTATTAAAATCTAAATGCAATATACCATACCTTCGGTATACTGTGTTAAAGATGCGTAATTTTTTACAACTCTTTGGGCTTTTAATTTAAAGTTAAAAACAAGGCAATAAGACAGCTTTCTTATGTTTAAATAACAAACCACTTTCTCACAACGCTTCCAGGTATCTATATCTTCGCATTCTACAAAATATTCACTGGATCGTTAAACACCCTCACTAAATCGGACCAAAATTCTCTGGGACTGGCACCACTAAGCACAACATGGCATAAGCAAAGCCGTTGTACCTGATGTTGTTGTACCTGAATTTATACAATAGGATGCCTATTTCAACAGGTTTCTAACATCTAAAATAACTTTTTACTTGTGGCTACTTTAGAAAATTGTTTTGTTTTTTTGGTTGTTTCATTAAGCAATTTACTGCCAGATTGAACTTCCTGCCTGAATGAAAAGCGAAAACACAATTTTTTTTAATGGGAATTCGGGCGATAAAGGGTTAAAGGACATCAGCACCCCTCAGCCAAGTCACCTTGAAAATTTAACCTCACAATCAAGGATGGCAGTACCAGTGCTGGGCACCGCAAGTTTTTTTTAAGTCCGCAGTCCGCAAATCCGCAACCGAATTTCAATTTTCTTAATCCGCAACCGCAAGTCCGCAATTGCACGTTAAAAAGCTTAATCCGCAACCGCAAGTCCGCAACTTCGTAATGTTTAAAGTCCGCAACCGCAAGTCCGCAATTTTTTATGAACCGAGTAGAAGGGTTTTGTAATCAACCATGCCCGAAGTTATCTGCTCAGAGTTGATTAGCAAACATAAGTCAAAAGTCGTGACTTGTGGGAAGTGTAGCAAGCGTAAGGTGGATATATTCCACGCAATAAAAGGAATTACTCACAATCGTTGATCGCAATAAATGTACCACAGCATGACTTGTCATTGAGCTGCTTTTTCGGACGCCAAACTTAAGAATTGCCCAGCCCCTTTTACTTTCAGGTCCAACTCAAAACAGATTTAAACGCTTGTGTTTTCGGCTAAAGTTTTTAAGTGACCTGGCTAGAGGGGGGTTGTGGCCCCCAGCCCTTCTGGTTGCTCTACTGCTTATACAGTAGATGCTTAAACTGCATCGAAACATATTACACAACCCACCGACGAACCCTTAAAAATGCTACAATGAAGGTAGGGATTCGAAGATTAAAAGCCATTGGATTAGAGTGAGAAGCTATCAAATAGCAGAGCACAATCCGTATTTTCGCTTACAACAAGATATTCTAAAAAAAACAAAGGCAGTAGAAGGCAAAAAAACATTCATATCACTAATCGTATAACTAACTTTTTACTTTTAGTTCCTAGTTTGTATAAATACTATAGGAACGAGATAACCACACGCTAGCAGCGGTGCCGTCGCCAGACCAAACGAAGCGAGGGGGCCCTAGCCCAAAATAGGGGGCACTATAAAATAGACTAAACGTTTGCACACAAAAACTGATATTTTAAAGCTACTATTTTGTATTCATCTTTGAAAAAAGAGACATATAAGCCCGGCAGCGTTTATCAGCTTGATTTGTATGCAGGAGTGAATGCGAGAGTTTGCAGGAGGAGTGAATGAAATCTGTCTGCAGGAGTGAAAAAGCGCAACCAGGGTTTTGCTAAGAGGAAGGGGGCTTGAACCAAAAGTAAATGTTTTTTGCACAAAAATTGTCTAATTTTAGGTCCCGTGCTGAACAAACCGTTGCAACTCAAGCATGTCACAGAGGGGGAAAAGCCCCCTGCTGCTGCGTGATTTTTGTGATCTTGCGGCAAAACTAGCAATTTTACCGCCATTTAAATCACATTTCGCACGTTTTAAAAACCATATCAATAATTATAGTAAATTGCTAAAATCCAGAAGTCATTGAAAGATTTACATTGTCTAGCCTCTTGAACCCCCATATACTTCAGGTCAGGTCCAACACACGTTTAAACGCTTATTTTTTTTTGGTTATATTTTCTAATTGACTTGGCTAATAAAGTGGGCTGATGCCCCTTTAGCCCATTCTCCCTGGTTGGGCGACTGACTGCGACCTAAAACAAATCTTGAGTGTGTTCTAAAAAAAAACAGCTGGTCTTTTAAAAAAATGTTTTCACGCATTGTTTCGGGTCATAATCACTAACGAAATACCGGTAACGCTTCTATAGGCATATATCCCTATTCCGCGACACATCCGTAAAGCCGTGTTGAAGGCGGTGAATCATCCAGCTAATTCCGGTGGATTACAGTAGTTAAAATTGAACTATAATTTTTGATATTTTTTGGTTTAATTTTGGGGCTGCGGTTGCAAAGATATTCAACAAATACAAAAAGATATCCCCCAAAAAAAGTTTTTGGAAACTCTGAGTTTTGTTCTTCCCGCCAAAACTACAGTTCTCTAAACTATTAAGCCTACTGTGGTTTTGGTGGGAAGAACAAAACTCAGAGTTTCCAAAAACTTTTTTCCGGGGATATCTTTTTGTATTTGTTGAATAACTTTGCAGCCGCAACCTCAAAATCCAAACAAAAAATATCAAAAATTATAGTTCAATTTTAGCTATTGTGAACCACCGGAATTGGCTTGATGATTCACCGCCTATAATAAGACAGATTATTGGGTCACATTTATGTACAGCAGTTGGTGGCCAGCAATTTTGCCAACAATCAAGAAAACTTCAAACGAGAATTATGTTTGAAAATCATTATTCCATTTTCCATTACAGTCAACCCTCGATTTAACGGACCTCGATTTAACGGACTTCGGATTTAACGGACTTCGGATTTTACCGTTCCGTAAGCATAGACTGCTGTACATGTAATTGTTACAAGCGAAAATCAATAGCGGACGAAACGAGAAATCGTGCTACGTTGTCGCAGAGACATAATGATTCCCCGTTTACTTGCATTGTGATAAGCTATGTTAGCAGTTGAGGTGCACACAATTGTAACAGAGTGAGGAACACTGCGTTTTCGTTTAACGGACTTTTTCCAACAACGGACTGTCGTTGGTCCGCATTTGTCCGTCAAACCGAGGTTTGACTGTATTGCCTGTTGTCTTGTCGTTACGTTATGCTCCAAAAAAACATTCTGGGTAAACCGAAATGGGGGGCACAAGCAGTCGTTAAGGGGGGTACGGCAGCCCTGGCCCTTCCGTAGCGACAGCACTGGCTATACCAGTGCAAAAAATGATACACCATCAGGGCTAAATTTGTGAACTCATGGTAAAAAACGACAAAGCCATACTTTGAACCAGGGCTGCAAATTCGAACTTAAACTCAAAAAAAGGCGGTTGTTTTGCTGAACTCGAAAAAAAAGCATTTCAACAAAAAAAAAACGATTAAGTCGAAAAGCAAACTTAGTATTTTTGTCAGCCAGAATGGAAAAACTTGATGTTTTTGCCAAATTCGAAATCGAAAAAATTAAATTGATTTCTCATGTTTGACTGGGTAAAAACATAAATATTTTACAAAAATAGAAAGGAATTTCATTATTTGTATAAAACTTGCGGAATTGCGGATTAAAATTAAAAGTAGTCCGCAAGCGCAAGTCCGCAATTTAAACTGTCAAAGTTCGCAAGTCCGCATGTCCGCAACTTTTTTCGTTTGTCCGCATTTGCGGACTAACTCGTGGACTTGCCCAGCTCTGGGCAGTACGATACGGTACGTTCAGAATTTGCGTACCACGTACCTCGTACCTTGAACCGTACCGTACTAGCGTACCGTACTTCAGTTCAACTTTTGAAGCGTACCGTACCAACGTACCGTACCATTACAGAAAAGGCGCACCGTACCAGCGTACCTTACTTTTTAGCAAAAGCTGAAGCGAACCATACTTACGTACTGTACCGTACTGCCATCCTTGCTTTCGACTACCCGCAACTTTAACTGACTTTGTAATCACTAACCTATAAGTCAGCGATCTCAATTCACACATTTAGCGTCGGTTTCAACTGTTTTTTGCGTCTGTATACAAAAAGCTGGCGCAATGTGCGAAAAGTCTTTGGTTTTTAATTCAAAGAGCGTACCAACTTACCGTACCCGTACCTTTACAAAAAAGGTGTACCGTACCAACGTTCCGTACCCGTACCATAAGAAAAAAGGCGTACCGTACTTCTTGGCAAAGAATTGAGGCGTACCGTACTGTCGTCCTTGCTCACAATACGAGCCAGGCGCGTAGCCAGGAATTTGCAACGGGGGGCCATTTTGGGGGTCTGGGGGCTAAGCCCCCAGCCGCCAGAGGCCAATGGACGCCGGAGGCTGGGGGTCTGGGGGCAAAGAGCTCGAAAATTTTGCATTTCCAAGCGCTCGAAAATTTAGCGTTTTTTTGCAAAAATAACTTAATTTTAGGGCTATTTTAATAAAAAATTATGCTTTTTAAACGTGGCATAGAAATTGGCAGTGCAACATGATTCACCTGGTTGCATTAATAGGCTATGTGGGAGGTGGCTAATGATAACACTGTTGTTCTCTTGTTTACATGCTGGTAAATCATAAAATCCTACTATTCAGTAAAACTCACACGGAGTAATCTATTTCGTCTATATTTTATAAAGAAAAATAATCGGGAGGGGGGGCTAATGGAAAGATATTTGAGAGAAGTGATTGGTAATTAACTTACACTAAATAGCCCCCCCCCCCCTTATTCCTGAGTTTATAATATATTTTTTGATAAAACCTATGTTTGGCATTTTTACACTAGCGATAAAATTTCATTGTTTATTTTTGGGCATTTTTAAAAGTTTTCATTGATTTGTGACTTCAAGTTTTGACAAATTACCCCTCCTTCCTGAATATATGTTTCAAAAGTTGCTCTAAATCACTTTTAAGTCCATTCCAGCGCAAAAAAACAAACATTCTCAGAACAACTAAAAACGTGGTATTTTTCTTATTGTGCGTTTTGGTTGACAGGCCAATGGAGGGGGGCTATAGCCCCCCCGCCTCCTCCCCTGGCTACGCTACTGATACGAGCGTTTAAACGTGTTTTGGACTTCACCTGAAGTAAGGAGAGGTAGTGCTTTCGCTACAGGGGGACGTGCCCCCCCTAACGGCTGCTTGTGGCACCCCATTTTGGTTTGCTCAAAATACTGTTTTTGGAACACCACGCAACGACAAAACAACAACCAATGATGGAAAAAGAAATAATTAGGTTCAAACACAATTCTCCTTCAACATTTTTTCAATTCTTTGCGAAATTGCTTGCAACCAACTGCTGTACACAAGTCTGATGCAGTATTTCGTCTTATTAACACGCCTTTACGGATGTATCGCGGAAGAGACATGCAATCCTGCACAATCGTTACCAGTACTTCGCTAGTGATTATGACATGAAACAAAAGATGAAAACATTTTTTTTCAAAGACCAGTTGTTTTAATTTTTAGAGCACACTTAAGATTTTGAGGTCGCAGTCAGTGGCGCAACCAGAGTAAAGGAGCTTAAGCCCCCTTAGCCAAGTCACTTAGAAAATTTAACCTCAAAATACGAGCATTTTCCGTGTTTTTGACGTGACTTGAAATAAGGGGGGCTGAAGGTGCTAAGCAATTTAATTCTTTAAAATAACGTCTGGTTTTCGCAATTTATTTATTTATATGGCTTCAAAAAATGAGAAATGTGATTAAAATGGTGTTAAAATTGCTATTTTTTTGCTGCAAAATTGCCAGCGGCTGGGGCTACGCTCCCAGGCGCCTGTCCACAGTTACTAAATATTTAGTGACTATGCCCGTCTTTAACACGCTTGGACTGCATCAGTTTGTTCAGCACGGAGGCTAAATTAGGCAGTTTTTTTCAAAAAAAAAAAAAGCAACTTTTGATTCACCTCTTTTAACAAATCCTAGTTGCACGTCTGGTAGCAATCACCGCTGTAGATAGATTTTTTAACCGATTATGGGCAGCAGAAGACATATGCTAATAAGAAACGTTGCCGGCATTACTTTAAGATTGCGCATAATTGTAGCCGTACAAGATCTGAAGATCAGTTTTTATTTGCAAATTTTAGTGCTCCCCAAACTCTAGTGCTCCCCACTTTTGGCTAGACCCCCTCACTTTATTTGCTCTGGCGACGGCACTGAGGAGAGGGGGATTGAAGGGGATAGACAATTTAATTATTTTTAAATGACTTCTAAATTTTAGCAATTTAATTATTCATATGGCTTTAAAAACGTGCGAAATGTGATTAAAATGAGATAAAAACTTTATGCCGTTATAATGCTTCCGGCCTTATGATGTCTCTTTTTTAGACATGATTGCAGAATTTTAAAAATTGAGCATAATTTACAGCCGCACAATAACAGTTATCATGTGCAAAAGTTCAGTCTATTTTCGTGTCCCTTCACTTTCGGCTAGTGCCTCCCCACTTTATTTGCTCTGACGACGGCACTGGGTATCTGACACTATGTAATATGCTGTAGGTACCGCAAACTTGCAAAGCGGGGGACTTTGATTTCAAGCTATGGATTTTATTTGCGTCAAAAAATGTATCCAACGTGGGGTGTGTTGAGCAAACTGACGCATCTCAAACGCATCACAAACGGGATTCAGGGATGGGGGACTCCTAGCTGCCGGAAGTCAAGGGGGTTTGGGGTCGAAGCCCTCAGTCGCTGGGCAATTTTTCTTGGTAAAACTATTATTGTAATACCATTTGCAGGCCATTTCGCATATTGAGCCATCTGAAGCAACTAAAGGGTTAAGATTTGGATGCTAGTTGAAGAAATTAAATTGCTCAACCTCTATGATTCTAGCCTCACTCCAAATGACAAGTCAAACCAGAACACGTTCAAAAGCTTGCATATTTGGGTTATTTTTTTAAAGTAAATTACATCGTTAATTAATATCAGAGGTGGAGTCGAGAACACAAGGCTTGAGGCCAAGGCCAAAGACACAAAAAAATTCCTAAGCCAAGGACAGACCTTCTCGAAGCCAAGGCCAAGGACCGAGGACACAGGCGCAATAATTCTCCAAAAAAAAAAAGGTCTTCAAAATTTTTTTTCAGGCGATCTCAAAAAAAAAAAAAAACGTCTTCAAAAAGTTTTTTCATGCGAAAAGGTCTTCAAAAATTTTTTTTTAGGTGATCTCCACTTGAGCAAAACAAAAATAGGTCTTCGCAAATCTTCGCAATCTGGCGTTTTCCAACAAAATTTTATCGGTTTAAATGGTGCTGTCCTCGAGCCGAGGACAGGGCAATTTTCGAGGACTTGAGGCTTCGAGGCCGAGGACTTCAAAATGTGTCCTCAAGGCCAAAGACGTCCTCGAGGATTCCACCTCTAATTAATATGTTACACTAACGTTGTACTAATTTTGTTTGCTTTCCATTCTTTCGTTTGCTCGCCAACATCATGCGTAGCCGTTCATTCATATCTGGAACTCATAAATAAATGCATCTTATTTTGTACCGTAAATCGTTTGCCACATAGCTTGAGTTCAAAGACAAGTGCACGACCAAGATTTTGCTGGGGGGTTGGGGGGAGGGCTTGAAGTAAAACCTTAAACTTTTTTGGTCACAAAATGCCTCCGTTTGATAGCGAATTGAGCAAACAAGCGTAACTCAAGCGTACTATAGAATAAGGGTTTGGGGGCAAAGCTTTGTTTTTTTTTCTTTTTCGGAAAAAAATTGATTTTACGTTGTTTGGATCACATTCAACTTGTTTTCAGAACCATTTGAAGTAACTATATTGCTACGGTTTGGAAGCCAGTTAAAAGAATTAAATTGTCCATCTCCTTTAGCCCCCTTTACATACTGATCAAGTCCAAACACATTTAAGCGCTAGAATTTTTTGGTTAATTTTTTATTTAATTTGGCTAAAGCCAAATGGGCTGAGCCCCCTTATCCCCCCTTGGTTGCGACGCTGCTTCTAGTTGATATGGGGTATAACGTAGCCTTATTTTTAAAAAGGGTTGCAAAATCTTAGAACAAAAAATAAATACAGAACTTGAAAGCTGAATCTGTCCCTTCCCCCGATAGATTATCCCTGCAAACTTTTTGGTTTAAAACCGAATACTTCCACTGAAAACAGAACTGAAATGAAACTGTATATAGTTACTTTGTAGAGAAACTTTTGCCAAGCCAAAGTTGCGGCGACAAAAGCATTGGCGCCCCTTCTTTGTTCGAATTCCTTTTGTGCTTGATACCACCGTATGCATTGTAATGATTCTAAAGAATACTGCGTATAGCAAGTTAGAATGTCTTAATCCGTCATTTTTGTAGGTATACAGTACTTTATATGAACAGCTCTTTAAACTTTGCTTCTACTATAAAAGAATGTGTTTTTTTACCTTGTGTCAAACACATAACTTTAAAACAAGCTGTTTACCTTTTATCTCTGAACAATGTTGAACCCTTTGCTGACAGTTCAATGAGTTTACATACGAAAAACTGTTCGCTTCACCAAACCTAAATACTATATTACTTAGACGGGCACCCAAGACGAAAATCTTGACCGCAGCCACTTACTTTCGTCTAACTGCGCAATGAAGCACACAAAGCTTAAAACGTGTGACCCAAACAGCTTAGATTTTATTAAGAAGTTAGGAAACGGAACTTATGGAACTGTACATTTGTATTACCACAAGAATCAAAAAAAGTTTGTAGTTGGAAAGTTATTTTTGATTGGTGGAAATCAGAAAACAATAGAAAAACGATTCTTTGAGGCACAACGAGAAGCAAAAATTCTTGCTAGAATCAAACATGAAAACATTATAAGCCACTTGGGAACCATAACTAAGAAAAATGGAACTTTTGGAATAATTTTGGAATATGCACCTTGTGGAGATTTGGAAAGTCTATTATTTCAAGACACCGATGTACCCCTGTCATGGAAAATTCGTGCAAGATTTTTTGCTGAGCTTGCAAGTGCGATTGATTATCTCCATTATCATGACCAGAAAAGACCCTTTATTCATGGAGATTTGAAACCGCAAAATGTTTTACTAGGAGATATGTTGACAATAAAGTTGGCAGATTTTGGTGCAACAACAATTGCAAAACTCACCGGTGCTACTACACTGACTATTACTGGAGAAGGAAATACTCAGCACACACCGTACTACACTGCTCCAGAATATTTGGTAAGCTCGGAGAAAAAAAGACAACGCAGCATGGATGTGTACAGCTATGGAATGATTGGTTACGAAATCATAACCAGAAAACCAGTGTACAGTGGAAGCGCAGTTTCAGTTGCAACACTGCTAACACTAATTGCAGAAAAAGGGCAAAAACCAAGCAAGGATTACATTAGCAAAGAAGCTAAAACTCTGACTAAAAACAGCAGTGACTGGGGCATTTTTCAAGAGCTCAAAAAAGTAATTTACCAGTGCTGGCAGACTGCGGCTGATGACAGACCGAGGATTTCCGAAGTTAAGCAACAAATTGATAAACTGGCGCAGGACGAAAAGGTTTACAAGAAAGCGATTGATGCGAAAGCAAAGTCATTGATCATTCGTAGAAAATTGAAAACGCAACTGCCAGAAAAGAAAAAATCAAGCAAAGCTAAATTAATCGCCTTCAGCATTTTAGCAATGATTTTGGCTTTCGGAATAGGAATGTACAGGTCACAGAAGAGTTGTTCTTGCAGCTTTTTAGCACTAAATCATAGCAGCTTAATCAAATATGACCTATGCACTGCTAGTATTGAAACCCTTTTGCAGCTTCCTACAGCATATCAAAAATTGAACCTTCTAAGTTTCAACTTCGTGTATGTACACGACACAGTGTATGTAATCCCAGGCAATCGAAGTGTAATAAAGGCTAATTTGGTTGATTCAGTAGTAACTTGGAAAAAAGATGGCAAATGGAAATCAATTTTCAGACGCAGAAAATACATTGGATTTCATGATAAAATTTTTGCTATTGGCGCGGTATATGACCCTGGATGGCCAAAAGAAGGAGCAGGATCAACCTCTGCTTATTCGTACTGCACTCAATCTCAAGTTTGGACAACGCTACCAAGTATGCACGAGCCACGACTTAGCCCTGGATTAGTCATATTTCAAGGTTCGATTTGTGCTGTCGGAGGGGGAAAATCCATGTTTTCTACAGTCGAATGTTTCAACCCTAGTGAAAACGTATGGGTTTCTTTGCCTCCAATGAAAATACGGATAGCACTTCAAGATTCAGCAGCCGTAGAGCTCAATGGTGAATTGTATGTGATTGGAGGAACTGATGCTCTCATATTTCCGGAAAAGTCAACAATGACAATACGTTTTCATTATTCTAACGTAGTAAATCAATTTGAATTAGTGCAAAAGTATGACCCTATCGCTAAAGTTTGGGCAGAAGTCGGTTGTTTACAGGAAGGACGACTACTTCCTGCGGCCAGAGTTTGCAACGGGCAAATATACGTAATTGGAGGTTTCCGCAATAATCTTGAAACATACAACCCATCAAAAAACAGCTGGAACTACGTTAACAACTTAATATTATCACCAAGTCAGGTTAAAGCAAAATTTATTCCATGTGACTGACAAAAAACTAGACTGGAACGGCTTGAAGAAAAGAGTGCTTGAAACCCAATCCAGAAAAGGAGGATACTTTTTTTGCAACATAATATCATTTTTATTCAAACCTTATCAAACATTATTGCGGTTTAAGCGTATTTTCACCATGTTATGAAGGCTACAAATATCGTAAAATTTTCAACGTAAAACCAAAACCTAGCGTAAAAAATCAATACATTTCTTTATCGGTTGATAATTTTCAGATTGTATAAATACAATAGCCAAACCCATGAAATTCAACTTGTATTTTTTTTGCCAACGTGAAATTTCACATTTCGTTTTAGTCACTACCAAGAACGTGACATTGTATTTTAAAACTTAACCTCTGTCAGATAATAATTGATTGAAAACTGTTACTGTTCAAATAAAACGTGTTTAAATACTGTAGATTACGAACGAAACTTTTTCACCCGTGCTCATTTGGGGCCGTCCTTCAGTGGGTTGCGTGAGGTAACCAATGGGTACCCATTAGCAGTGGCCGCTTGTGGGGTGCCCGCTTTTTTGAGTGATGGGGAAATATTCTACGTTTTTCCCCTGGGTTTTCCTGGTCAGCTGAGGATTTTGGGTATATCATTTTCGCTGCACAATGCTCTTACCATCAGGAAAGAGTTGGGAAACTCCAATCATCAAAATTTTTTATTGATTGGTAATTTTCAAGAATGCGAAAATCTACATGCGATGATTTGTTTGATTAAAAAATTTTCATAACTATTTTTCAACGAAGAAAGATCAATCCAAGACAGCCTTGGCAAAAGAACGATTTTATTAGCGAGACTGTAAGTTCACGAAATTGAACAAAAATCAACAAGCCAAATTGCAGGCTACGAATCAAACTTTGTCGCTAGCAAATTATCGCTGGTGGGAGAGCATCACAAGAGCGCGATTGACGGAATTGTTTACAATAATTTAGGCGTTTTTATATCAGTTTTAATTCACTGGAAAATTGAAACCTCAACTTCCAGCAAAAGAGAAACCAACCAATTTACTTAGCACGGTTTTTGTTTAGTTGTAGCTCTCGGTTTTCTAATTATGTCAACAACTTATCGGTTACGTTCTTGTACTTTTTTAGCGGCTAACAGCAGCGGCTTCTTTAGGCTTGAACTTCACAGACCCAGAAACTATATCACACCCTTTCTTAGTCTTCTGCAAACATTTGAAGAGAAAAATTCAATGCGAAATACTGCTCTAGTTTAGGTGCAAGATACAATTTATATAATCATACACAAGCAACTTGTAATGAAAGTTAATTTGTCTGAACCAGTGCTATACAGGAAAAAGGTGCAATGGAAGCACACATACAAACAAAGAAAATACATCGCATTTCAAGATACTCGTTTTGCGGTAGGCGAAGAATTTAAAGAGAATGCAACTATGGGATCTGCGTCGCCTCTTAAAATTCCCGACTAAGAAATGGACAAATTTGACCAATATGAACGAACAACGATTTGGTTATGCTTTAGTAATATTTCGAGGGTTTATTTTCGCTGTAGGGGGTCCATTTGGCCAACTGTCGAATGTTTCAACTCAAATAAGAGCGAATGGATTTATTTACCGCAAATAACAAAAGCTTCAGAAATGCAGCAACAGTAGAATAAGTGGAGAGCTTTATGTGATTGGTGGAACTTATGCATAGGTCGTGGACATATCAGTTTTTACAGGACTGCTTCGTTTCTCTGGCGTAAATGAATATGGTTCTGTGCACAAATTTAATCTAAATACTAGCTTATGGACTGAAGTCGCTAGTTTAAATCAAGGGCGAATATTTCACACAGCAGAAGTTTGTAACGGAAGAATTTACGTCATTGGTGGACTTCATGATTCCGATGAAGATACAACCCAACAAAAAACAAATGGGTGTACGTTAACATTCTGCCGAAAAGTCAAAGTTTTATCGCAATGAATAATGCATCTGCCGGACATAAATCAGGACAAATTAAAGGCGACCTCACTGAGTAAAATACTTTAAACAAACTCGATTTTCAAAAGTTTATAAGACTTGAAAAGCCCATCACCAACCTACCAAAACCATGAAGAAAAAAAAAAGTACAATTCCAAACATTTTGCTTCCAAAAATACGAAAAAAATTAACTAAAAATTTTGGTGTTCTAAGGATTTGCTACTTTTTACGGATGATGCGTATCAAATCAATACGTACCGAAGTGTTGTTGTAGAGCAAATTTAACCTTCCATCACCGGACAGCGTCAGACGCTAACTATTGGGCGATCCGAACACTTTTCATTGCAATGCATTTCATCGCAGTTTGGAGTAATCCGCACCGGCTTAGGAGTTTCCAGTGATCCAATTTTCTTGTTGATTTTTCGAATTCTTGTCCACTGAATTTGCTGCTGGTTTGAAGCCACCAAATTGGGTAAACGTCGCGGAGAGACTCTTTTGCCATTATGAAAATAACGATTAACTGCTTTTCTTGTAAGTACACAATTAACCGCAACGCATTCCCACTTCGACAATCAACCTAATTCCACCAACCAACCGTTTGATACTTACGCACGATTGCAAAATGAGGCCATGAACAAAACATATTACGTTGCTTTTTTATACTACACATTATGTAGGATAGATAATTGCGTAAAACAAAACGTCTATTTGCTTTTGCACAATTTTTTCCAATAATTTAGAGAAACATGATAACATTGATATAGGCCTATAATTAGTGAGATTTGTTTTGTCTCCTGCTTTATAAATTGGAACAATTTTCGCTATTTTTAAGCGGGATGGAAATATATCATAGTGGAAACAAGGCGCAATAACTTTAGCAGCTATTACAACAAATTTTGCATCGACTCCATCCGATCCGACCCTTTGGTTAGGATTAAGTTCTCTAATGTGGCGTAAAATTTCTGCAGGTGTGGTAGGGCGTAAATACATTGATGAGCGCGACGATTTTTTCAGATAAGTAGCCTACTTTCGGTCATTTCCCAAGACTCATGGCCATTGGTGAAAATGGGGACAAAAACTGTTTCGAAAATTGAGAGCTTTGCCTTTTTCGACATCTCTCGCTTCATGACCACCAAATAGTGGTTATTACCCACAAAAAAGCGCAAGCAGTAAAGGTGTACTTTCGTGCCCACATATCTTGAGTTATTTCAGCTCTTATTTTGCAGACCGGATTCAGTGCGTTGGAAAGTATTGACCCGTGAGAAAATTATTGTCTTTAAAGTGGTTCAAAATAAAAATTCCTTCAAAAAGCCAAAGGCTCTTGTGTGAGTTAATGAGTTCGCTTAATATCTAGTTTCGCTCTGTAATCTGCATCATTTAAACTTATCTCATTACACTTCGCCATACTCGTAGTATTGCCAATCGGTCAAGTTTTAATTCAAATTCAAGAAATTTGGGCACGTCTGAGCTCAAGTTCTGCGCCTGATTTAATCGTTTCGAAGTTTAGTCAACAGTGAACAACAAATTCTTTTACATACCTATTGCACAACCACGTTTCTTCATTTTCTTCAAAAATTGTGAGTAAACATTTCGTTTAATTTTTCAACGAGAATCAACTTAGAACCTTTTGTTACAATCAAGTAGTTTGTACATTCTGTAATATGTTTTCACCGTTTTGCTTTTCAAGTGCATGTGTTATTGTGATAGCGCTATCACAAGTTATGTCTCATTCTTTTGTTTAAATTGTGGTATATTTTATGCCATTGCGCGATATATCTCGTTTTTTACCTAAAAATATAATCTAATACTGTTGGATTTTTACGCTCGGATAAAAGTCTGTTAGGTACATTTCAAACAAGCGAGTAGGTTAAGCTCATCTGCTATTTTAATCTACGAAAATATCTTAGTTCATGACTAAAAACAAGTCGAGCACAGGAAACACAAGCTCAATATTGCAAACTAATCGACTATGTGAGAATGTTGAAAATTAAACGTGTAATAAATTTGTTATTTAAGTATGCTCCAAGTAAACCAGAATGTTACTTCGTGGTGCTATGCCAAACGTGAACTTAGAATACCAGCACTTTTCTAAAAAACATGAACTAAACATTAAAAAAGGCAGCACTCCTTCAGTCCAAAACATCTTACACACGTTGTACTATTTTACACAGCGTTGAGTATTTTCTTCAGTCAACAATGAATGGGAAAACCTAACAGCGTCGTCACAGTATATTAAGCTCAAATTTAACAATGTTCAGTCCTTCCAAAATAATTGCCTATAATGGTCTACGTCATATGTGCACCTTAACTTTGCAGTACAAAATCTAATAAAACTTCAACAGTCTAAAAATTTATAAAACACAGTGTGAAAACTCAATTGCTCGTTTTCTATTGTTGCTGAAGCAACAGAGCAGCACCGCACTGAATCCAAGTCGTGTGCTGTCCACCGCACGGGACGTCCAGGCAAGTCACAATGCTCTCCCGAGTCGGGCTAGTGTAGATCGGCAAAGAAATCGTATCACTTTCTTTGTACGGACCCTCTTTTTTCTGTTAATAATAAGGATTATTACAAGGATGGGGAGTCTGAAATTTCCGTTTTTTCGGAAATTAAGTTACGGTTGATACTGGTAATTAAAGCGCTCAAGAATTCACGTAACAAAACCGCCGCAAATGTAACAAAACCGGACGCGCATATAACAGAAACTGGCGCCACGCGCGGTACTATTCGAGTAAAAACATGCACCTAAAAGTGCAAATTATTTCTGTAACGTTACCATTGAGCAAAGCGCAATCTTGGCGATAAAAATAGTGGGACACTACAAATGACAGGTTTACTCACAACTTAAAACTTCACGCCTCTATCAATTTACCAGTGCTTGAAAAAACGCTTCTCTGAACGCAAACAAATGCTCTCTAAATAGTAGGACTTGTACTTGTTGATTTAAAACACAAACTTTCACTCAAACTCATCGTAAATACCTTTGGTATCCAGGCGACGTAGCACGATGGAACAGCTGAAATAGTTGCCGATCCGCGTTGATTCTCTGATAAACGTTGCCCGTCAAACGAGCATCCTTCGAGTTGTAAATTACCGATCTAGAAGACGAATTTTGATGAGTTGACACAAAGTTGTAAAAATTTAACTCCAAAAAATGTTTTCCGACTTTTCAGTCTTCATTACTATATTTTACAAAAATTGATAACAAAAGAGAGTCCCAAAAAGGGCTAATCGCGTTGATGGAGTTTCAGCTTCGGTCGAATGTTGAAAATGTCCTCCACAAAATTCAACTTAAAACCTTATTCCACTGAAGGTGAGATGCCTTCTTGCTACATGACTTGATAGACCCAGTAATGACTACTTGGACAATGGACGTGGTCTCTGCTTCCTTTACGACTTAGGTTAAAGATAAGAGCGAGAAAATTTCGGAGCAGAGAATATGGGTTTAGCACTTAGTTTGATCAGAAAAATTAGAGCCAAAAATATATGATAATGGTTTAAGAATAAACCGAAACGTTTCTAATTCAAATATGTCTCATATATTTTTGGCTCTAATTTTTCTGATCAAAGCAAGAAAATTGATTAGTTACTTTTTAACTTAGTAGTTGTGCTTAAAAAGCGGTGGTTTTCATCACATTTTTCTTGTCTAAACAGTAGACTTGTATTTACTTTAGCGTTGTATTTAGCATCCAAAATTCGACCTTTCCATGAGCTTGCAAACTTCAATTCATCCATTGACAGTTTGCAATCACGTGCGCTCAATTGGCGTAAGGAGTTGAGGAATGTGTTTGGGTGGAATAAATCCGCCAAATTCAACTCCGCATCCAAAAGCTGATTCTTTTCCGCTTTTTCTACCCAACCCTAAAAACGAAAATCAAAATTAAGTCATTAAATCAAAAAAACCGCTCATTGGAAGATTTGTGATTAGCGCGCTACTAAATGACACATTTCGGCGGTCATATCATTTGCAAACAAACAGCACAAACCTACTGGAATTGATTGGTGCTACCTGAACCCTAAAAGAAAAGGAGGGGCGGAAAAACTCAACAGTTGAAACTTATCGACAATTTATTCGTCGAACTACTAATAAGATACGAAATTCCAGTGGAATATGAATATATTTCGCAAACAGTTTGCGGTATCAACCGTTATTCGTCATAATGGCTGATACATTTGCCTTTAACCATCTATTAAAATCACCTGCAGAGCCATTGTTTTTGCTACCAACGTGTGCATGTACTGCATGGGGTCGTCTGGTCCCTCCCACATGCTGTGCCACTGACGTGGCGTTTCCTGGTCTAAAAAGGAACTGGCCAGATCGTGGACCTCCTTTGTAAGAAGTTGGGTGCCTAAAAACAAAATTTATTTAAATAACCTCTAGTTGGTTGGAGCTATCCAGCACTTCCCTGAAAATGTGAGCACTGAACAAAACAAAATTTTCCATCACAGAGTTGCAGTTGGGCTGGAGAACCCGGGAGAACCTATTTTAAACCGCTCAAAAAGTGGGAAGTTTAAGAACTCCACGTAGACGGCCACTGTTGATAGGTACCAACCCCATTAGTCGCGTCTTTACGCCAACCCGCTGACTCGGCAGCTTCGTTGTTATGTCCCAAAATCTTTAAAATAGTCTTCAAGATTAAAGTAATATTCAATTCCTACCAAATGCAATTTTGCCAAGTTCAATGTATGGTCTTACCTCTCATTACTTTGCTCAGGGCCGATAGGGAATAGTGGACCTTCTGCACAATTTGTATGGCATTGTACCGTTCAAGCTGTATAAACTGGAGTATGGGCATATCATTTCTCACTCTAGGAACGTCAATTTTGAGGTGGATTACGCTGTTAGTACCTTGGTTTAGTTTTTTCCACAATTGAAGGATAGAGCCGAGTTCATTATTCCATGCTTCCCTAAAGGCATAAAACATTACCATACAAAAGAATACAGCATTATCTTTGCAGTCTGACTGAGGTGAATAGTTTTTAAGTCCCACAAACTTAAAAATTCTTTCTAACTATATTCATGAACTAGGCTTTTTCTAACTTGTTATTAGTTATCTTTTTTGAGAGCAGTTGAATCATTTGCGAGAGCAGCGAAATTATTTACAGTACGTCAGAAAGTTAGAAAGCGTATTACTAAAAAAAACTCTTCAAAAGGAACTTTTCATAATTTCAAATAGAAAGGTTCTGTTTTACCAAAAGTTTTTATCAACTCTTTACTAATTCTGACTCAAATGTAACCTAAACTTAAATCCTTACAGTAAAACTACCCTAACTTAAACCTTAATCTCGGCCATTAAAAAATAAATGAATAATCCTTATTCAGTAACGTACGCAGGATTTTGAAAAGGGGGGCCAGAAACTTCAGAAAATTTGAGAGGAACAGAGATCAGAATTTGAAATTGTCATACTCAAATTTCGTCCCATTTTTCGCCAAAAATCAGGTGATTTCGAGCCCAAAGCCTGATGCCCAACTTGCAAAGGGGGGGGGGGGGGGGGGCATGCCTCAATTTTGCTCACTTTTCTATGCAATTTTGCAATCCTGGTGACCCAAAGGGGGGACCATGGCCCAACGGCGCCCCCCCTAAATACGCCCCTGTCCTTATTTTCGTTTTACTCTCTTTAACTAAAAAAAATTCCCGTGAAATAGTCACTCCCGTTTAAATATTAACTTATGTGGCAAACCTGTCGAATTTGGCCCCGGCTTCGACTGTTCTCATTACTGTTTTCAGTTGCTGAATCACTTTCAATGAGTTCGATCTCTGCGCAGATCGCTCAATGTTGTCTGGTAAACCGAAATAAGTCGGCGTATCATCTTCTGGGAGACGTTCAATCATGTCATGGTAGTCCTAAAGTATTTGATACATGTTAGCGGAACGATGTATTCGTATCAGATTTAAATAATAGAACAATAGTTCCTTAAAGGCACTGGTCTGCACCAAACATTACCTTAATATCTGTAGACATGGGTAGAGTAACATTGGCAACCAATCTCTTTCCACTACGACCTTTCGCGGAGCCAGAGAGTAAGCTACCGTCAAAATACTGCAGCAAATACGAGGTTAAAACTCGCATATCAAATACGTTGTCAACCCGTCCGCCGTATATTGCGTTTTCCATCAGTCCATGCATAAAATTCCATTGGACTTCTTCCCCTAAATACGATTATTATCATATACGCTCAGAATTTAAAAGTAAATTTTCGAAAAAGAGAAAAACTATAAGCAATGGCAACAACCTAAAAATAAATAACTAAACGAAGTATTCCGATAGTAATATTATCGAATTGACAAAACAGTCCGAATGTTTGATTTTCTAATGTGCTTAACTACTTAGTCGTATATTCTCTAGTACACAATATTTCAGAAATGCATCTAGTCGGCAAATCACAAGCTATTACGAATCTCTCAATTTGCTTTGCAACATTACAACCTATCATAAAAACGTAAGCATAAAAAATTCAAATAGCAGATCAGAAAATTGTCCGAGCATTTACTTGCACAAAGTCGGTCCACTATATCAGCCCCAGCACGTAGATCTCCAAGGGAGAACTCATAAAACTTAGTCCATCCTTGTGGAATGAAATTTCGACGTTCTTGGACAACAGCATGGAACCACGCAAGAGCGAACAAAGCCTGAAAACAGGTTTCAGCCAGTTTAAACCGGAAAAAATGCTTCAATACTCAATATTTAACTGGACCTAAAATATGATAGACATTAGACCGTGACTATTTTACCGAAATTTTTTTTGTAAAAGAGAATAAAACGAAAACGAGACATAATCATCCGCTTGTTTTTCATTTATTTTTTAAGGGTCAAGGTTATGGAGTTTAAGGTTAGTTTTAGGGTAAGAATTTGAGTTTGGGTTAGATTTGGATCAGGAGTCATAAAAAATAGATCTAAGTTTCCGGAAAACAGCATCTTCCAACATGATAATAAAAATGTGTAATAAATTGAACAAGTCGGCTTGTAACAGTCTTTTCATAAGCATCACGCTGAAGAACAGATATCATCTCGCACAAACAAAGCGGCAAATAGTCTTTCAAAGTTTCAAAAAGTGCTCGTTAACAAAGAGTTAGAGCAAATATCACAGTAGATCACCACAGTTCTAAAGCATCAAAAACTTAAAATAATATAAAACTAAATCTTATAAAAGTTATTAAAATCCTACGAAAGTGAAACAACAGACCGTCCGGCTTTAGAGGATTTTAGTTTTTTTAATGGTTTAGAACTGCGTAATTCGCTGTAAAAAGGCAAATAAATAGCACACGCAATTGGTAGCCGATTTTGATTCGTGCTACTTTGAAAAACTAATAATACCTGAGATCTTGTAACGGATGACTTCTTGCTTCTTTCTCCTTTTGACACGAACTCAGGAGGCCAGCTGTCGTAGGTTCGGAAAAGGTTCTTCTTGATTCCAGGAGGATCCTAAGAAAACCAGTGCCAATTCCAAAATAGTCAAGAAACCAGCCTCAAAATATTACAAACGTAATTTTTATTGTTCTAAATAATTTCGAACAGGCATTTGACAGAGTACCAAGACCGAAATAACGTACAAAAATCAAGTAGAGAATGAAATGAAGAAAAATGGACAGCCAAAAGAGAATGCATGTGATCAAACCAAATGGCGAGGCGCGGTCAAAACAATGATCATACGAAATCCGGCCAACTCCGTCAACGGGGATACCACCGGATCCAAAACGAGATAATGATGAAATCGAATTCAGCCCAAACGGATCATTTTCAGTTACTATATAGGGGTTAGGGTGTTTCATTTTTTCACCATTTTTGAAATTAAAAAAGCTTGGGTCCGCATATGATGGGATTTTGGACACTGATTTCAAATCTGTAATTTTTATTGCATTATGACGTCGTTTAGATGTGGCACCGCGTGTTCGAAACTTCCGTGGGGCGTAAAATGGGGAATTTCCCATAACTCACAAACGCGTTGTCCTAGGAAGTCAATATTGGTGTCAAAATGCGCAGAAGGGTCGGTTTCCTATACCCTCTCAAGAGACACCAACGTCGTATCTCCATCGTAACTCGATTAAAACCAAAAAAAAAAAATTGACGTAATTTTTGAGGGTCAAATTGCAACGCATTTTGTTGCTGGCAAAAAATAAATTAGAGCTGTTATTTCGTAATAAAAAACATTACGACGTCACACCTGTAACGTTCTAGAAGTGTTTTCTACAACTATTTAAACATAAAGATCAATTTTAAGAATTATTTCACCACTTGTTGCAAGTAGTGCAGCTCAATGCAAAATCGAAGAGTGTTGATGATTGAAATGGATAAAATGGCTTCAAGGAAATTAGATGACCTAAGTTATGCGAGAGAGATGAAAAGGAATGCTTTGCCTTTGCAAAAAGAAGTTATCTGGCATTTCGAATATTTGAGAGGCAAGCTTAGTGAAAATTCTGTAAAATTTCAAAAGAAAGCACCAGGTTATAACGATGTGAGAGTGCAGTTGTTGGATGACATTATCGGCTTATGGGTAAAATCAGGTTTGCCAGTCTTAAGCAGGATTAGGGTTGAGACAAAACTAAAAGAGATGTTGCAGAAGTGGAAACTTGCATTAAAGAGGGCAAGGAAGAGCAAAGGTGACTTGACCAACTGTAACTGGCTAAACCAACTGTTTGATATATGTAAATGTAAGTGCAAGTATGAGAAAGTAAAAGTCCACCAAGGAAAAGTTCTCTGTTCGTGCTCTTTTGAAGATCGAGTTCCTGCTGTTGAGATTGATTTTTTGATGGATCAACGGGGTGAAAGAAAAATGATGTTAGGATGGAGCAAAGACATTAACTTTACCAAGAAAGCAATCGAAAAAAAGAGACGAGAGGGAAAAGAACCTGATACTCGACCCTTTTCTACATCCGGCACAAAGAGCAAAGCTGTAGTTGCAACTTATGTCACGACCACAAAGCTGAGAAAACGAAATATAGCGGAGGTTGGAGAAAGCGAAAATGCAAGTGACGCCGAAAATGCCAGTGTTTGCGAAGCTCGCGATCCCACGTTTTCGCCGAAACCAGTTACCGGAGGCAAAAAGTACGTAAAAGTCAAGACGTCAAAAGTTAGCGCAGAAAGTTGCATCCTTGCTGACCGCCGCCTGACCAGCATACGGCAGCAGTCTGATCAACTCTTGTCGGTAGCTGGTTCCGCTATTGCAGCTTCGCCCTCAACCATTTTTCGCGAACGTGAAAAAATTCGAATGACGGCATTGAAAAATTCTGAGGCCCTGCTGAATGGTTGCGCTCTTTTGCAACTATGTTACGATGGGCGAGTTGTCAATAAATCTGATAGATATGTTTTTCTTGGACAGTTCTTACAAGCAGATTGCAAAAAAGAATCAGTCATAGCGGTTAAATCTTTTCCTAGTGGTACATCTGTTACGAGTGAAGTCTTGTTTAACACCATCACAACTGAAGCTTGCGAGAAGTTACTGGCTAAAGTATATTCCGTGATGGCAGATACAACCGCAATAAACACAGGCAAAAAATCAGGGGTAAACAAACGTTTGCAAGACTACTTCATGGAAAATGTGGGGCACGATATTCATACTTTGGAATGTTTATTTCATGTCAATGAAATATACTTCACGCATGTGGTGTCACTGGTTGAAGGGAGAAAGAAAGGTCCAGGGATGATGCAGGAGGGAGCTTTATTTAATAAGATCAAAAGCATTCCAAAGCCAGAGCCAACCACTGAAATTGTTCGTGAAAATTCATCGAAAGTTTCCATCACTGGTATAGCTTTGCTTCACCTAAAAAGTAAGGTAGAGTGGTTTGCCGAACAGAAAAGAGGTGGGCTTGAGCAAAAAGATAATTTCAGGACAGATCAAATGTGCATGCTAATGTTGGCTTGCTCCACGTTCATGGATGTGCCTGCCGCTCTGAAATCTCTTTTGCTGTACAAGCAAGAAACCTTGTGTCACTCCAGATGGATAACCACTGCTAGCGGTTATCTTTGCTCGTACCTTTTCAATTCAAACAAGCTTTCTGATGAGGAGAAAATCAAATTGACTAAATTGATCTCATATATCATGTCGGTCTATGTCCCTTCCTTTATTATGATTTACCTGAAACCAAAAGCATGTGATGGGCCATTTTTAACTCTTTTCCAACGAGATTTGCTTTTCGCATACCGTGAGATTAATGGAGAAGCGGCAGATGTGGTTTTGAAATATTTTGTTGAGCACGGATCGCAATGGTTGTCTCCAAAAAACGTTGCATTAAGTCTATTTTCTGATTGTCCACCATTCTCCCTCAATGCTGTGAAGACTTCTAGCTCATTGCCTGCAAGTGTCGATACCCGAGTGCAGTTGCAATGTCGAGCAGCAAGACTCAGATATTTTTTCACCGTCCAGTCTCAACGGGCACCGTGTGTAATGCACAACAGTATACCTGCAATGTTCTGGAAGACTATTGAAAACAACAATCGGTGCATCGAACGGCAAATAGGAAAACTTAAAAACATCATTGGAACGACCGACGCTCGCGTCGCGTGTTCCTTTGTTTTTACTCGGCCATTTTCTAACTAATGAGTGCGAGATTTCAGACTTTTGCTTATAACTTGAGAACCGTTTGGTCCAACTACATGAAATTTTGACAGCAGTTTGAGATTAATGAGTTTTATGTTTGTACCAAATTTCGAGGCAATCGGTCACGTGACTTCGGGTTTATGACCCGAAAACCGCCCCGAAAGTTTGGCGTAAAAAGCGGTCTAAGTC
Source organism: Trididemnum nubilum (assembly GCA_963965965.1). Classification (NCBI taxonomy): domain Eukaryota; kingdom Metazoa; phylum Chordata; class Ascidiacea; order Aplousobranchia; family Didemnidae; genus Trididemnum; species Trididemnum nubilum. The sequence goes on along the minus strand of OZ014481.1, from coordinate 11,602,849 downwards.
AAAAACGGCTTAAGTACGGCAAAAAATATTTCTCATGGTTATATGTCTCTAGATATCCTTTCATCCCTACCAACCCACTTTCGGCCGCGATGAGGTTTTTTTCTTATTTTTTTTTCCTTTTTTTTTCCTTTTTTTTCCTTTTTTTTCCTTTTTTTTTCCTTTTTTTTTCCTTTTTTTTCTTCCTAAATCTTGTACGCTCGAGTTCTCCTAAACCACAAAACATAGAAATCTAATTTTTGTGTGAAGTTGTTGAGGTACATACGCAATTGTGTCTCCTGAAATTTTTTTGGGGCAACTCCCCCGGGAACCCCCCCAAAATGGGGCCCCAAAAAATCAATTTTTTGAACGGCTCAAGCTAGGGTGCCAGTTTTTTTTGATATCAGTAGATATTTGAGAGACAAATATTTTGACATAATTTGGGGGTACCACCCCCCCGGGGACCCCCCCAAAAACAAATTTTTTTAACCATATAACCTAGGGTGCCATTTTTTTTTGATATCAGTAGATATTTAAGAGAGAAATATTTTGACATGGTTTGGGGGTACCACCCCCCCGGGAACCCCCCCAAAATGGGGCCCCAAAAAATCAATTTTTTGAACGGCTCAAGCTAGGGTGCCAGTTTTTTTTGATATCAGTAGATATTTGAGAGACAAATATTTTGACATAATTTGGGGGTACCACCCCCCCGGGGACCCCCCCAAATGGACCCCCCCAAAAACAAATTTTTTTAACCATATAACCTAGGGTGCCATTTTTCTTTGATATCAGTAGATATTTAAGAGAGAAATATTTAGACATGGTTTGGGGGTACCACCCCCTCGGGAACCCCCCCAAAATGGGGCCCCAAAAAATCAATTTTTTGAACGGCTCAAGCTAGGGTGCCAGTTTTTTTTGATATCAGTAGATATTTGAGAGACAAATATTTTGACATAATTTGGGGGTACCACCCCCCCGGGGACCCCCCCAAAAACAAATTTTTTTAACCATATAACCTAGGGTGCCATTTTTCTTTGATATCAGTAGATATTTAAGAGAGAAATATTTTGACATGGTTTGGGGGTACCACCCCCCCGGGAACCCCCCCAAAATGGGGCCCCAAAAAATCAATTTTTTGAACGGCTCAAGCTAGGGTGCCAGTTTTTTTTGATATCAGTAGATATTTGAGAGACAAATATTTTGACATAATTTGGGGGTACCACCCCTTCGGGGACCCCCCCAAATGGACCCCCCAAAAACAAATTTTTTTAACCATATAACCTAGGGTGCCATTTTTCTTTGATATCAGTAGATATTTAAGAGAGAAATATTTAGACATGATTTGGGGGTACCACCCCCCTCGGAAACTCCCCCAAAATGGGGCCCCAAAAAATCAATTTTTTGAACGGCTCAAGCTAGGGTGCCAGTTTTTTTGATATCAGTAGATGTTTGAGAGACAAATATTTTGACATAATTTGGGGGTACCACCCCCCCGGGGACCCCCCCAAATGGACCCCCCAAAAACAAATTTTTTAACCATATAACCTAGGGTGCCATTTTTCTTTGATATCAGTAGATATTTAAGAGAGAAATATTTAGACATGGTTTGGGGGTACCACCCCCTCGGGAACCCCCCAAAAAATCAAATTTTTGAACGGCTCAACCTAGGGTGCCAGTTTTTTTTGTTATCAGTAGATATTTGAGAGACAAATATTTTGACATAATTTGGGGGTACCACCCCTTCGGGGACCCCCCCAAATGGACACCCCCAAAAATAAATTTTTTAACGATTTAACCTAGGGTGCCATTTTTCTTTGATATCAGTAGATATTTAAGAGAGAAATATTTAGACATAATTTGGGGGTACCACCCCCCCGGGGACCCCCCCAAAAGCAAGTTTTTTAACCATTTAACCTAGGGTGCCAGTTTTTTTTGATATCAGTAGATATTTAAGAGAAAAATATTTTGACATGATTTGGGGGTACCACCCCCCCGGGTACCCCCCAAAATGGGGCCCCAAAAAATCAAATTTTTGAACGGCTCAAGCTAGGGTGCCAGTTTTTTCTGTTATCAGTATATATTTAAGAGACAAATATTTTACCATAATTTGGGGGTACCACCCCTTCGGGGACCCCCCAAAAATAAATTTTTTTAACGATTTAACCTAGGGTGCCAGTTTTTTTTTGATATCAGTAGATATTTAAGAGATAAATATTTTGACATGTTTGGGGTACCACCCCCTCGGGAACCCCCCAAAATGGGGCCCCAAAAATCAATTGTTTGAACGGCTCAACTTAGAGTGCCAGCTAGTGTTTTATGATATCAGTAGATATTTAACAGACAAATATTTTGACATAGTTTGGGGGTGCCACCCCCCCCGAGGACCCCCCAAAAATCAATTTTTTGAACGGCTCAACTTAGAGTGCCAGTGTTTTATGATATTAGCAGATATTCAACAGACAAATATTTTGACATAGTTTGGGGGTGCCACCCCCCTGGGGACCCCCCAAATGGACCCCCAAAAATGAATTGTTTGAAAAGCTCAACTTGGGTGCCAGTCTGTTATGATATCAGCAGATATTCAACAGACAAATATTTTGACATAGTTTGGGGGTGCCACCCCCCCCCCAGGGACCCCCAAATGGACCCCCAAAAATCAATTTTTGAACGGCTCAAGCTAGGGTGACAGTGTTTTATGATTTCAGGAGATATTTAACTGACAAATCTTTTGATTCAACTTTTCTGGAGGTTCCATAATCAGATATTTTTGAATAATTGCTGATTTTACGGTAGACAAAAAGTACTTTTGAGCGTCACAGCATTAGCTGTGCGTCGGTCGTTCACTGGGTTTGCTGGCAAACTCCCATCTAGTTCAAGATCGAGTTTGTGATGACAAGAGAAACCGCCGTATTGATTTACGATTGCGTTCGTACTTATGTAACATGGAATAGAGTGTTGAATAAAATGTTTGTGGTTGTTTAGTTGTGCGTTGTAGGCCATTAGGTACGACTTTGCAGTCCAATTAGACTTTAGATAGCAAGCTATTAAAGCTAACATAAAAATCAACAATCAAAAGTCGAAATCAAACCTACGTTTAAGAATTGCTTGATGACGTCAGATGCGAAATTTGTAAATGTGTGTATTTCAAAAAGCATCTTACCCGTAGCTACTGGTCTTACGACTGGAGCAGGTAAAGCTAATAAAAATTGAAGTCAGTCGCATTAATAACTAATGGTAGCAAAGCATATAACTTAATACAGCACCCAAATGCGTCAATTTTAGTTTTTTTGATGTTATTCGAGTTACGATGGAGATACGACGTTGGTGTCTCTTGAGAGGGTATAGGAAACCGACCCTTCTGCGCATTTTGACACCAATATTGACTTCCTAGGACAACGCGTTTGTGAGTTATGGGAAATTCCCCATTTTACGCCCCACGGAAGTTTCGAACACGCGGTGCCACATCCAAATGACGTCGTAATGCAATAAAAATTACAGATTTGAAATCAGTGTCCAAAATCCCATCATATGCGGACCCAAGCTTTTTTAATTTCAAAAATGGTGAAAAAATGAAACACCCTAATAGGGGTCGAAATTGCAATGTTTTTACCTGGTTCTTGAAGTTGAAAAAGATACGGTTTTGTTTACACATTCAACAAGAAAACCTGTGAACAAGCTACAAAGCATTTTGCATTAGCAAACTTGTGAACAGATCTTTCGCAAAGCGAAGTGTAATTGCAATGAATGCTTTGTGCCTATGAAAAATGCATCCAACATTGTGTAACAAACAGTCAGTTGTGGCGCTCCAAAACAAAATAATTAAATATTCCAACCCTGACCAAAACGTATCTAATATTTAATTACCTCATAGGTAACTTTGAGACTTGATTGCAGAAGAATCGGTGGAAAATTGGGATGGACTTCGGAGGTTAGCCACAGCCTGAAGTTTCTATGCGGTTCCAAGGAATTCACTTCCTAAATTTATTAAAATAATTTCACCTAAAAATGACAGCTTGAAAAACCACTTAAAATCATAATTATCGAAAACTTTGGCCTTACATTGGTGCAGATATCAAGCAACTTTTATTTCAAGATTGTAAACTCATGCAGCCCATCTTCTAAAAAGAACAGCATAAATCGCATGTTAGTAGACGGAGTGGATTGGGTTATGGAGTAGAAGGCCAAGATCCGGTTTTTCTTTAAAAACTCAATTCCAGATAAAAATTACTAGAAGTGACAATTTACGACTCGTTTGGGATTAATTGAGCGGTAGCCAAAGATTAACAAGAAATGAACCATCGAAATGCCTTTTGCATGTAAATATAATTAAAATATCGTTTAATTATCATCATTATCATGTAAAAGCAATGTCTTAACCGAGTTACAAGCCATAATTTGCTAATTTTGGCCCGGTTTACTCAGTGTGTAAAATCGTAAGCGTACGAACGTATCCTTATTCCTTAGCTTATTTTAAACAGAAATTTCGTACGCCAGCGTACCGCCTTACCACCGGACACGCTGCCAGTTGGTTAAAATAAACTTAGAATATACTTGTACGCTCGCGGTTTTACGCAGAGTTTAAAGAAAGCCTTAAGAGTTAAGCCGCTACAGTTCATTTCCTACCTTTTCTAACTGCTGCAGCCATCCAGTGACTAGATGTAAATTTTTCAAGCATAACCACTGTCCGTTGTTTGCGCAATCCCGTAGTAATTGCAACGCCACATCAGACTGACCTTGACCCATTGCAACCTTTATAAAACAATTTAATGGAATTGGAAATAAAGAAGACAAAGTATACAAAAGTTTTGAAAAAGTTGAACACTGGGTATTATATCTAGATGTAAAAGCAACATCTTCCAGGTTTTACTGTGTGTGAAGATCTTTTGAACTTCCTCGAAGATATTGACCGAAAAATTTAGAAACTTGCGAAACATCAATAAGTTTGAACAGAATTTGTACTGTTAAAGTGCTTGAGCGCTTCGATTTCTTGAAACAAGCCTAAGACATAGTAGTATGTTGGCGAGGGCTACGATTAAGGATTGGGTTAGGGGGTTACGTGTTAAGGTAAGGGTTAGAGCTAATTATCATACTACAATATACCTACCATGTCTGCTCTAGAGAAACCCTATGCACTCTCCAGAATTTATTTCTATGATTAGTTTTCGCACTAGTTCGTTATTCTGTGTAATGGAAAAATATTGATCATGGATATGGAACAAAAACCTCACCTCCCCTTTAACATATACAAACGGCTCGTTATGAGCAAGCATTTTCTTAACACTAGACAGCAGCGCATGACACAACAACAAAAAATTGTGCACTGTGCTACTTTGAATAGTGTTTGTTTTAACTGCTTGTTTAAACTGAGTAGTATTATTGCAACCAAGCACATCTGCGCCTTCACCAATTCAAAACTGCATACCTGGAAGTAGTTTTCGTCTCCAACAACGCGAGTAGCAAGATCCTGGAGTTCATGGGACGGATCAGCTCCTAAAACGAAACGTCTGCATTAATGAGGTTTAAGTTCTTTTGTTATGATCTTTTGTTTTCTTTTGTTAAGATCTTACATTTAAGTTCTTTTGTTAAGATCAATGTTAATTCCTAAAAGCACCTATTTTTTAACTCTGCGAACCGGAATACAAACTTTTACTCAGCTAGCATTTTATCCATGACTAAAATCTAACTTGTATTACGCTAAATCGTGTAATGAGTTGCTAGGACTCATATTTCCGATCTGTACCCTTGCTTTTACCACATCGATTTCCTATTTCTGAGACTGGCAATGCTGCCCAAACCGAACTCCAATGCAAAGTTATGCAGAAGAAAAAAAAGCAAAGCAGCGCAAATGAAATTCGAGCGTGATACTTCAAAAACGCGCTTCTAATCCGTTACTCCGCAGAAACGACGCAGTGGAATGGCCCAACTGTCGCACAGCGATAAAGAGATATCGAGATAAAAAAAAGGAATAGTTTGTAAATGTAGGGATACATTTTGTTAAAACGCTACTCCTTTTTTCCGTTTTATTGCGACTGGGCTACACAACTTTTTACGAAGAGCTGTTGCAGCAGTGGAGAACCATCTGCGTTCTACTCGACCGGGGAGTCGGACCGGGTCTACGACTTTTAGGCGCGGACGTTTAGGCGCGGGACGTTTAGGCGCCGCCGATTAAGCGCCAGGACTTTTAGGCGCCAGGGGTAAAAAAAATTTTTTTTGCAAAAAATATTTTTTTTGTCAAAAAAAATTTTTTTTTGCAAAAAGTTTTTTTTTCAAGAAAAAATTTTTTTGAAAAAACATGTTTTTTTCCAAAAAAAAGTAAATTTTTCCGAAAAAAAGTTTTTTTTCTAAAAAACCTTTTTTTTTCTATAAAAAAACGTTTTTCTTCCCAAAAAAAGTTTTTTTCTTCCAATGACAGTCTTTTTTCAAATAAAAGCTTCTTTGAAAGAAAAAACTTTTTCCAACAAAAAAGTTTTACTTTGATTAAAATGTTAATATTTTCGAAGCTTTTTATCTGATGTTTGTCAAGAAGAATCGTCAGAATAGAGAGCGCAGGAAAAGGAGTGGCTATAGGAAAAAGCCGAGCAGTGGTTGGCTGGAAAAGGATTGCTGAGAGAGCGTCATTTGTGTACAACCTTTAAGCTGTACAAGAATTTTTTTGTCAGCAGAGGGCGGGGTTAGAAGTTTTGATAAAACTGACTTCAGAAGCAGATAGATGGAAGCAGAGCGGAAAAGGTTTTATAAAAAATTGATTTCTTATTGCATTTTTTTCAATAACAAAAAAATGTTTTCCACTACTTACTCGCAAAGTTTTTTTTTACCTAATCCAGACGCATGCGATCTCCAGCCAGCGGTCTCAAATTTTACGGCGTACGAACACGAGTTGCTTGTGTAATATTGGCACATGCAGCAAACCGTGTGACGTTTCATGGTTATTTTGAGTCTATCTCTACCAAACAATACAGTACAAACTTTTCAGGAGTTAAGGATTCATCTCTCGGCAGATTCCTATTTATGGTCTGTACATCTTGTTGTAAATATAGTAAAAGCAATGTTTAAATCGATATTTTTCCGCTTAATCTTTACACCTTGTTGTAAATACACTTATAATAAAAACAATGTTAAATTCTCGAAGCCAACTTCTTCAGAATTGCGTCAAGAACTTTTGAACTTAAACAGCTTAAACGTTGTACACAAATGACGCTCTCTCAGCAATCCTTTTCCAGCCAACCACTGCTCGGCTTTTTCCTGTAGCCACTCCTTTTCCTGCGCTCTCTATTCTGACGATTCTTCTTGACAAACATCAGATAAAAAGCTTCGAAAATATTAACATTTTAATCAAAGTAAAACTTTTTTGTTGGAAAAAGTTTTTTCTTTCAAAGAAGCTTTTATTTGAAAAAAGACTGTCATTGGAAGAAAAAAACTTTTTTTGGGAAGAAAAACGTTTTTTTATAGAAAAAAAAAGGTTTTTTAGAAAAAAAACTTTTTTTCGGAAAAATTTACTATTTTTTGGAAAAAACTTGTTTTCCTTGAAAAAAAATTTTTTTTGCAAAAAAAACAAACTTTTTTTGAAAAGAATTTTTTTTACCTATGGCGCCTAAAAGTCTCGGCGACTAAAAGTCTCGGCGCCTAAAAGTCCAGGCACCTAAAAGTCCTGGCGCATAATCGGCGGCGCCTAAACGTCCGCGCCTAAACGTCCGTGCCTAATAGTCACGGTCCGAGTCGGACCAGTCTTCCGTATCCTGAGGTGCGCAACTGCCCATTCGACCAAACTATAGTAAAATTACATTCCACAAGAAATCCTTCAAAAAAAAAATGTTACCTGGCGATAGTACAATCAATATGGGTTCATATGGCAGAGTTGCGCCGGATTCATACAAGCGTCGAAGACTGGTGGTTGGTGGAGAGATTTCACGCACGCCGAGAGACCGGGATGCAAAGAGGATCATTGCACTCTGAAGTCTGTCTGGTCGCAGAGCCTGAACTACCAACACCTAAAACCGCAAAAAACAATTGTTTGGTATGTGTGATAGAGTTCTGCAACTGAAACTTTTCTTTTTTTCACGACCCTGATGGTTTGATCACGGTTCAACCATAAGGTTGCTGCTTTCTTAGACAAGGTGCTTTACGATGATTATCTCTGCTTGGCAGCTTGGAACTAGCAGCAAACTTACGTGGCAAGAAGTCAACCGTAAGCTTGCAAAACTGTCAGCTGCTAAAACGGGTGAGGACGATTCGATCAAAATAAAAGCGCCACCGTCGCTCTTCGTGAATGGATGCTAAATATGAACCAATCAATCAAACAGTAGGTTAAGTTAAATTCTAGGCCGGGGCATATTCACCGCTTTTCTGCTTAACGTTTAGTATGATATGGGGCAATGTGAATTCCCGGCCTTCAACATGAGTGTTAATCAACCGGACGGCTAGACTCAAGACCATGAAATTCCTTCACTGTCTACGGGCCATAGCAATTCGTCAACCATTCCAGTTTTTAAATTTTAATTATCACTTCACACTGAAAATCTAATCGAAACAGAAAGCTCAAATCACTAAGCGTGAGAGTATAGCAGATAGCTACTCCTGTGTAGTATAAGAACATAAAACAAAAATGCGAGAAAAACGATGCATCACTTGCACAAGCCGTCGAGCAATTTAATGCTATGCAAACAGTTCCGCATTTAGTTCATTGACTAAACGCATGATTTGGCACAGGTGTCAACACGATAATTTAATACAAAATGAGGAACTATTCAGTTCGAGATATTTTCTAACTAGTGCGGTTTAAAAACATTTTTGTTTGAACTGCAAGCAAATGGGTCAACAGCTATCCAGCAATATTCAGACAGAACAAGCTACAAGTCAGTCAGTACCGAAACAGTACGACCCAAGCAAAATACAAACGATCACAGAATTGGGGAGCGGGAATTTCGGAGAAGTTAAATTACTGTACCATGAAGACATTCAACAACAATATGTAGTAGGAAAAATGTTCCCCGTTTGCGGGGATCAGAAAATGAAGGAAAAAATTTTCAAAGACGCAGAAGAAGAAGCCAAAATTCTTTGTAGTCAAAATCATCGAAATATAGTTCATTGTTTTGGTATTGCAAAAACGGATGAATATTTTGGAATAATTTCAGAATATGTTCCTTATGGAAACCTGGAAAGCTTCTTGACGGCAGAAAATGAAGATGGTTTTCTACCTTGGAGTATTCGCAAAAAATTCTTCATGGAATTGGCAAGCGCAATTGACTATCTTCATTACCATGATAGTAGAAAACCATACGTTCATGGGGATTTAAAATCACAAAATGTTTTATTGGGACACAACCTAACAATAAAGTTGGCTGATTTTGGCGCCGCAACCATCGCTAAAGTTACTGGTTCATCTTCACCGCGCATAACGGATAATAGAAAACAGTACACTCCGTACTATACTGCTCCGGAATTTCTGAAAAATCCAAACCAAGAAAGACGTCGCAGTATGGATGTATACAGTTACGGAATGATCGGCTATGAAATTATAACGAGGAAAGCTGTCTACAGCGGATGCTTTAATATGAACTTGGTGATATTTCTAATTCAAACAGAAGGACTAAAGCCGGATATCAGCCACATTGACGAAACGGCTACAACTTTGGAGGAAAATAGCAGCGACTCCATTATTTTTCACGAGCTCGAGGAAGTAGTTTATGACTGCTGGAAAACTAATCCAGGGAATAGACCTAAGATATCCGAAGTCAAAAAACGTCTTGAGCAACTGCAACAAAATCAAATACGGAACATAACGGCTCGCCAGCAGGAAGAGCAAGACGCGCAACTGTTGATCGCGCGCATGCAATTGACGACACAACTGCCCGCGGTAGCAGAAAGACCGACTGCCATGCACGTAATTCAAGACTACATAACTAAGCCAAAATTTTGGATCTCATTATTAGCAATAGGGATCGCCGCATTTGTGACCGTTAAGGGTATTCAAATAATGTGGTCTAGTGCGCCGTCAATAAAATCTTTAATGCTCGAGGGCAGAGTAAATGACAATATATTACGTGGCGTAGATCTATTACTACCGAATGGTGGTAAAATCAAACTTTTAAATCTTCCAAGAGTTATGAAGCTAAACGATACGGTTTACACTATCACAGAACAAATTGAAAAATGACTTGAAATCGACATTGCATGCTATGCAAAACGGTACATAAGCAATCTTATGCTTGTAGTGTTTTAGTTTTTTTTTGTATGTCACTTGAAAATTTCGCTTTCTTTTTACGCTTTTCATTGCATTGTTCAACTGTTTAGACCCAATTTACACTGAGCGTTAAATCTAGAGCGTATTTTAAGTCTAATTTGAACAGAAATTCGGTACCCTGGTGCAATGCCTTACCACACTAGAAACTTCAAGTTGGTTAAAATAAACTTAAGATGACCCCACGATTTTACGCACAGTGTACACAGCTGGGCCTTGGTGTTGACTTGTTTGTGTTCATTTGCATTGCAATGCATGTCATAGCACGAAATGTGCAAATCGAATTAATCAACTAGTCGAGATATTTGTAAGTGAAAATATCTCGATTTTATTGTTTTCAGTGACGAAAACAGGGGGGGTTGGAAGACTGAAGCCCCTCAACGTAGTCACTTAGAAAATTTAACTCAAATATGCAATTTTTTTAATTTGTTTTGACTGAAGCAGTAAAAGAGGGTGTTGAGGCGCTAACGCTTCTTATCGTAACTAATTAGTTTTTTTCCCAAATACGTTAAAAAACTTGCAAAACTACAAAAGTCGCTTAACAGCAGGGGCTTTTTCCATTGGCTCGCTGTTGGCCATCTATATTAGATGCAGCAGTTTACTCAACAGTCAACAAACCAACGTTGCCACTAACCAGATACAATTTTTCAACAGATGTCTTTTAGCTTTTTGGTTCAAACCTTTCCCTATGCTATAACCTGATTTCACCTGATCATTCCTTTCTAATTATTTGAAGAATTGGCACAAAATCAGGCCGAGACACAACGGCTAACCTGACTGCTGGGCCCCAAACTGGGAAAAAAGCAGAAAATGTCTTTCCTAAGGACACAACCATGCATTGCCAGTTCGGAAATTGAACCGACAGTCAGCTACTTTTCGGTTATTGGCTAGAATCTGCGCAGTAAATACGTACTTGTTGGAACAGTGTTATCTTAGCTGTTACTGAATGTGGGATTTCTTGTTCACATTGTGAGCTTCTTGCAAACGACATCCATTCGCTGCCATCTTCCAAGTTCAAGTTTTTATAGAGAGTCGGAAAAGCGGAACGCAAAGATCGCACAGCGCGTTGTCTGCGAAATAACCACAATAAAACATTTGCTAATTGTCTTCTTTACACTTTCATGATTTAGAATCTTTTCAAAAACCTCAATTTTTTAGTGTAACACTGAGAGGTAAAAAGACGGCAACAGCCAAGTGATTGTGGTCAAGTAGTTCGATATCAACTCTTTTCGATTGAACGATCGTTTTCTGATTTCAGCCAAAAACACTACTTGCATTTAAGAGCTCGAAATTTAAATTGCAACCTTGCATTAAAATATGCGGCATTGTAAGTATATTTATTTTTATATTTGAAGAAAGCACTAATAAAACAATTTCGTTGAAGCAGATTGCAGTATTTTTTTTTGTTGTTGAAACTGCCCCATGTAATATCCGAAAAATCGAAACAAAAGACTTTCTGCAGATTTATAGAGAGTACCTTTCCGGTTCAATCCATCCAGCTAGGCTTGTCCTAGACTGACGTCTTGCTTCTTTATCCACGAGATCATCGGTCATTATCATGCCAAGAAAATATTCCCATTCCTAAAAATAAAATAAAGAATTGCTAGTTATCAAAACTGTCAAAACATATTTAGTCATAACATATATTAGTCAAATCGGTTTGGTCGCAAATTCTTTGAAAATTAAGTATTAGCTAACGAGGAATGTAAAGCAGCTATAAAAGTTAACTTGGCTGTACTTTCTATATCTGCTTTTGCTCATGAAGCAAAAGGGATTGAACTCATAAAAGTTGCCAAGCTCATGAAGACTGGTGTTGGTCCTATTGGTGGCTAGACTGTTGTGCCTCCATGAGTTTCTGCGCACTCCCGTCCACTAAAAAATGACCAAACCAACTATTCATCAATCAGTCGAATACAAGAACAAAAATACTTCAAACAGTTTTGTACTTGTTAAAACACACTGGAGATATTGGAATGGAGACGTTTTTGAAAATTGCGTCATAAAACGTCACAATTATTTTCCTACAAACAGAAAAAACTCACAATAAAATGAATCTTAACGCATCCTTACGTTTTCTTGGAACAATACTGGTCGTGTTCCTCTAGCGAGGTGCAAAGCAAACATGAGTCGATCCTCTTTGAACAACGATCGAACAACATGCTCGTAGGTGAGGCTTTGTACACTCTCGCTAAGAGATTTGATGCGAGCGTCTGTACTGTTAAATTCCTGCAAAAGTAAAAGAGTAGAATAATGTTAGGAAATCAAAACATGTAATTTTTTCACTCATTTAGTTATTTTCCTATCGCTATTATTGCGCGAAACGTAACAAAAACGTACTACTGCCAATTGTAAGTTATCCCACTTGATCGCTCTACGTTATTGGAAAACATGCGGATTTTGTACTGTTTTGTTTATTACTGTAAATTATCTTCTATTGCCGATAAGTAATTTATGTGCAGATTTCATGCGATTTTGTGCATCTTCTACAACTTATGCATTCCATTGTAGGGCATGGGCGGATAGGAAACACGCGTTTGTCGCAATGAAAAGCTGTTGTTCTAAATAGGTATAGTACGCTAGGGTTAGGATTGGCGGTGAAGTAGGCGGGTGGCATACCCTACTAATTACCCCATACTATGCCTATTTAGAACAACCCGGCAGATAAAACTAAACAGGCATAATAGGCATAGTAAGGTTAGGGCAAAGGCTGACGTACATATACCCTACCAATGTTACTACGCGTGTTTAGAGCAATTTGGCGTCATGCACTATGCATTCTGTGCCTACTATGCCTACTTAGAACCCCCCAAAAGCTCCATGAATAACAATTACCAGCAATTGGATTGTAGGCCAATGGCACAAGAGATAATGTGAAGCAATAACTAATTATTATCTCACAGACTACACTGAAGAACATAGCGCTGAAAATATAAAGAAAGAACAAACCGATTTGACATCCAAAGCAGCCTGAAACAAACGCAGAAAAGTTCCAAGACTAAATCTGTACATGTTGTTGATCTTTGACAATCCACCAATGACGAAATAAATTGTACTTCCACTTTCCGCGAGAGGAAGAAAAGCGTTCCGCTCCTAAAAACCACTCCAATGTCATTCATTACTCGCAAATACCCAACTTGACCAGCAAATAGTAAAGACACTTTAACTTCAAACGTTGAAATAGCTCTAAAACAAGTTTTTGGTCTCGAATGAGCCAACTAATACAAGTACAAACAAAACCGTAGTTCAGAATCAATTTTTTTGTAAGAACAAAACACTAACTCATGTGCGTAAAGGCGGTGAATCATTCAGCCAATTCCGGTGGTTTACAATAGCTAAAATTGAACTATAATTTTTGATATTTTTTGTTTTAATTTTGGGACTGCGGTTGCAAAGATATTCAACAAATATAAAAAGATGTCCCCCGAAAAAAAGTATTTGGAAACTCTGAGTTTTTTTCTTCCCGCCAAAACCACAGTAGGCCTAATAGTTTAGAGAACTGTGGTAGGCCTAATAGTTTAGAGATAGTTTATTTCTAAATAGTTTAGAGAACTGTGGTTTTGGCGGGAAGAAAAAAACTCAGAGTTTCCAAATACTTTTTTTCGGGGGACATCTTTTTGTATTAGATGAATATCTTTGCAACCGCAGTCCCAAAATTAAAACAAAAAATATCAAAAATTATAGTTTAATTTTAGCTATTGTAAACCACCGGAATTGGCTGGATGATTCACCGCCTTTAAGTACTTTCTAAAAATAGCCTATGTAAGATCACCGCCAAACACACAAAAAGAAAAACATTAAGCTTCATTGAACCAACATCAGACTACAGTAAATCGAACAAAAAAAGTGCGAAATAGGTGACAAGTAAAGAAAAGACGTAAAATGCTTTAAATTCGAACTTAAAAACAATTATCTAACCTGGTCTAAAGACGCCTCCATCTGGCGCGATTCGCTCAGTGACTTGGTGATGGTCAGGCTGGAAGCCTTTGTTTCGTTTAAACCATCGATCAATTCCTTGTTTTCCAGGATGTTTCCTTCTGCTTTCGCCAATTGCTAGAAAGTTATTAAAGTTACCACTAGGAAATCTGTGACATGATATTTTTGAAAAGGACAAAAATTATGAACACTTACACTTTATCTTCTTCAATTTTTACAAGTTACTGAAACAAAATCTTAAAACAAATAATTTATAAGGCAATGTCCTTTAATAAGTAGTTGTCATAAGCATTAGCAATTGTGTTATGGCGTAGTAGTACTAGAAGATACGTTTTATTGATCACGTGTATTTGGTGTTACACGCTTAAATAAGAGTTTATTTGGTTGCATGCATTTTTCTTTTTCTATTTATATTGACAACGATATCACCTGTATTTCCGCGTGTCAAGACGCTCAAAGGGATAAAAACATCTAAGCGAGAACACACACAACCCGTATGCCTCAATCATATAAAGAAAACGTTTTTGGCCTAAGTACATTCTGTGTACGGTATACCTCCAGTAAGCTGTCCTCCAGTTTCGCCAACTTGATTTTTAGATTTTCGTCTTGCCGTAGTAATTCAGTTTTTCGCTGCTCGAGCTCAGGTTTTTCGTGCTGAATAGTCAGAGCCAGCAACTAAAAACAAAACATCAGAGTTTTGAAAATCGTTAAGCAATTAAATGTCCAAGCTGCATTTAGTAACAACAAGAAACTGAAAAAAGGTCATTCAAAACAAGTTGCATCTATTTTCATCAATGGAAAGGTGCGTTTTTCCTAAATGTATCCCATTGTTTTATTTTTTTCTATTTATCTGGATTTAAATGCGGCATTTCGACGATTTGGCACGTTAGTCTGTTTAAGCGCGTGGCTGACAAGTCTAGCACTTGAGTTCAATTCACTCTGCATTATTTTCTTCAGAACCTTGCAATAAAGTTAGGGTTAAAGCAACATTGCCAGTCTGAGAGATAGCGACTGGAAGTGATAAAAGAAACGGTACATTTCGGAAATATACCAGCCGGATTCACGAGACACTTTCCATTAAAATTCGCACACTCTTCCGCCACATTTTAAATTCAATTTCAAATTCATAGCAATTCTAACCTGTCCTCTCAAGCCAGCCCTGGTCGTGGTGAAGTTGACCTCTGATAGGATATTGGCCGCATCTGGAGGAATATCAGGGTGGGGATTACGGGTGGCCATAAACAGACGGAATTCCTCGTTGTAGTCCACAGTCTTATCTCCAAGTTGAACCACATAGCGGGGCCCTAGTTGAAGATGAAACAAAAAAATCATTCACATAACGAAGTATCGCAATTTTAATGTCGTAATATACAAACATACAATACTCATAGATGTTGTTTTGGAAGCCAATCGAGTGTCTCGTTGTGAAACAGTAGATTATGGTTTGATTTCGCGGCGGCCAGGCAAATTTAGATATTCATACATTTCTGCTTGACTTTTAGCATTATAGTGGGACATTGTGAATTTGTGATACTATCACACTCAGTGGCAAATGGTAGTTCCTTGAACAGAAAAGTGCTTGCTGTTTCAAAACCAAACCAATACTCGCCAACAACCAAACACGAACTTTACCAAGGCTAACTAAGTCTTTTCTCAGTAAGGGATACAACACGGGTTCAATCGAGTCCATTTCTTTTACGATGAGTGTCTTGCCGAAACGCACAGCTAATTCAAGGGTTGTGTTGAAGTTTGCATCCTAAACAATCATCATGATAAAACATTAAAACCTCTACTCGTACGATATTAAACAGTAAACAATATCGACCCTTTAGTTTGATATAGGGAGTGACTAATTGACTAAGTCCCAGAAAATTTTTAGGTCAAAGAAAAGAAAACAAAAATGAGGTTTATCTTTTTTGAAGTTAAGATTAGGGTTTGGGTTAGTTGGGTTTGGAATACAGCTTCGAGTTTAGGTTAGATTCGAGACAGAATAAAAAAAAGCATATAAAAATTTTCCTAAAATACTCTCTTCCTTTGGTATTTTGTAGCATTTATACATTTTCACAAAAAGTTCGTAATTCAAAACACTGACATGATAAATTAAATACCTGCTGGTTAACAACTTCAAGTCTGCAGTCCTTCAAATGCACTTTCAACCAGTCTGTAGCCCTGGACGATGGATCAATAAGGAAAGGTCGGAGAGATGTCTACAAATAGTTATTGTTTTACCCATAAAACAAGCTAATCACTGAATCAAAGCAAGAAAAAAAAAAATTAAACCGACATTCGAGCAGCTAGACTGCAAGCAATATACTACATAAGTTGATATATTGCAATATTTTTTATTGTTACTAATTTGTATTGGTTTGGGTGCTTTCTGGCCTATGGGCTATCAGAAAGGAAGCCTAAAGAAAAACCAGCAGAATGGCGACTGATTAAAATCATCAATGCGAACAAGTAGTCTTTCCACACGATTTGAACCTGTAGAATGCAGCATACGGATTTCTGTGGGGGAGAACTTTTTGGCATTGCTTGTTATAAGTAGGTGCCGTTTAGGTGGCTCTTCCTTAGGCTTCCGCGCTGGTAGCCTATACGCAGAAAGTACGCAAACGATTAAATATTAAAAACTCCGGCCAATAAACGTCAAAAACATCATAATTTAAACTATGATTTCGATAATGCTACACTTTCTGTGCTACGAGGATTCGTTATTAGAGTGAAAGTCAATTAAATTCCAGTGTCAAGCATGCTACTTTGAGACAAAGTAGCCCATCCAGGACCTCTGCGTCATCTTAAGAACCTGCTTCAAGTACTCCAACTTATAATTAAACAAAACCAACACAAAAAATAACAAAATTATGAGAATAAAGTGAAAAGAATTGGCAAAATATCAAAGAGTATTAGTAAGCGCAATTTGCAGCGCTAATCTAAATAATTATAAAAGCTCTAGTACAGTGCAGTGCATATCTAAATCGAACTAAAACTTACTTTGGCGTCAGATTGCTAACACAGAAAATGAAATTAAAGATCAAAACTTTATTCATTTCGCTTATTACGCCGAAGCGTGCAAAGGTTTAGCACATTTTGTAATTGCACCTAAACTGCACAGGTTCTTTCGAAGTAATGCCGTCGTTGGCATTGGCAACAGTATGTCCGCTTCTACCGCTCCAAGAATCAAACCCTACAGCTTCAGGTCTGAAGGAGAGCAAACCAACCGTTCAAGCAACTAGTCGGCATCACCATATCATTTATCGTATGAAAAGAACAGACTTTCTTAAAAGTTCTTTTTTTTCCGTTTCATTCCAGATTAGCTGAGACTGCAAATGAATGATTTTTGCTGGATGTTGTAGGTGTAGAAAAACGATCAAATTAACTTAATGCCTAAATCAACCAAGCTACAAAACTTAAAAAGCACAACCAGATCGAGTTTAAATAGCAGGACAAAGAAATTTTTACTACAAATGCCAATTTGGAAAATGATTGCTTGAAATAAACAATTTACTTCAAACAAGTTTAAGCCTAAAAAGCCACATCAACAACGGATCACTGACGGTTGTTGTTCTCGCACAAGGCGCCCCTTCATCTTGGAAACAATTCAAGAAAATGAAATTTGGATGATTTTGTCTTTTAAGTTTGAAATTTACCTGTAAGATAATGAGAGCGTTTTCCATTGAGAGTTCATCCGAGGGCAAACCTTCAGCTTTCCACTGTAACTGCACGCTCTCGGTACTCAAGAAGCGACGCAAGTCAAACTCTAAAAGTTGAATTTCGAAGAAAGTTGTGACAAAATATCAGCTAAAATCAAAATACGTGTACGTTCATGGCAAAAGCATTTAAAATTAACGGGAAAATTTCAGTGTCACATGAGGAATTTTTTTAGATTCATAATGATTACTCAATTATTCATAAGCATAAAAAAGAATTACTTGGAAAATTTAAGGTCAATCAATCAGTAAATTCGCATCGAATAATAATATTCAGTACCAAACAACTGTTTCCTTGATTTCAAATTCCATCAGTTAGGCTAGCAAGATCCATACCTGACATTCCTGTCATTTCCTTGAAGTTATTCATTACATTCATCCTGACATCCTCTGGAGCTGATGGAAGATATGTGATAAAAGCAGCAGCCAACTGGGCAAACACTGGAAGACTTTCCAGTTCCTCTGATAGACCTTTGACCTAACGAGCATAAAAAAAGATCAAAACCTATCTTGCTAGCTATCAAAACTTGATAAAACATTAGTTGGGTCAACCATATTTTTCAGACCGTAAGGTGAACTGAAAACACTTATAGTTTCTAAGAAATTAACGGTGCGTCTTATACTCAGGTGCGCCTTTTGTTTGGATCAGATTAATGTTCTATTTCTCTTCACGATTTAATCTAGAGCTATATAAAGCTTTACTAGAGTTTTTAGAGCTTTATAAGTTGTATTTAATTTAGTGCTTCTGATGCGAGAATATAAAAAAGAATAAAGACCATTTATTGATACTGCGCTTTACATTTCGGTGCTCCTTATAGTCCAAAAAATAGGCTACCTTGTTTGTTTCCTTATTTTCCCCTATGAACTAACAGGAACGTAGTATTTGTCTAACCACGTCAATAAAAGAGCACCTTTTTGGGAGTTCAGTTTGAGAGGTTATCGTTATAATGAGTCTCCACGATAAGATAATTGCTTCATTTTGATGTGAAAATAAACCGCGCATTGAAGAAATCGAATCAAGACAGCTGTCTTTCGATCTCTAACAATGTTTCTTGACTACGCAACGTGGATGCACTAGGTCTTGAATGTTAAACACGAAACAAAAAAGCATAAAATACTTTTCTCCTTTGATAGTGGGCAAACAAGTAGAAAAATTAATATGTTCCTTGACGCTTCAACAACGCATGGTAAATACTCAAAAGCCTTTGTGGATTTTAAGTCATTCTTTAAACCTGTTTTAAGCGAAAGCACTACCTCGGTTTTTTGGAAATTTTTACCACAAAAATTAAACAAAGCAAGCTAAATACATATTCCAGAATATGCGTAATGCATACAAAATACACTTTTAGCTGATTGGAAACTCCAGACTCAGCTCAAAAATGGAAAATCGCTCCCATTTTTTCCATCTCACCTGTTCATTCCAGCGCTTGTGCTCACTTCCTAACTTTCCGACAAGACTTTCAGCCGCCGCAATCGTCTCATTCGCTTTATCCAGCTCCAATTTCAGTTGGGCGGCTTCGGTTGTCCTCTTTTCAAACTTGCCACGTAATTCGGCCACCCGCCCATCAACCTCCTCCAATGCTCGGCTTAATTTTTGCAGACGCTCCTCAGCTCGGTCTAAATTCCTGTCAAAATTCAAGTACGTAAATTTGTCGTTTAAAACGTCGACTAAATATCTTTTTCTGCATTTGGAAAAGTGGACATTTAATAAAGAGACTTGACAAAAGTGATCTGTATGCCAAAACGTCCAACCCAAGCCCCCGAAATCTTCCCTAAATGCAGGGCATTGTTCAATTAGCCAACAAAGATAGCAAAACAAATTGCCTTCTTTTTCAAATATAAGTTAAGTTGATTCTTTTTGTATTGATTTTAAAAGACATGTTTGGGTGAAAAAAACTTGTTTTCAGTGATAACAACATACTATCGAAAAAGAATTGAATCGCAACTCTGAGCTAATGCCACTAATCCGAAAGAGCGTCAACTACACCTACAAAATTTTGCATTAAGTAGCCTAATGGAAACTGAAAGAAAAAAACTTTATTATGAAATTACTTTTTCAGTTTATTTTGTTCCTTTTCCAGTGGTTCAATTTTCTCAAGTACTTGAGCATATTGAATGTTTGCTTTAACCCATTCCGCAAGTGGTAAAGCGGCGGCGCTGGCTCTCTGGGCGTTGCTTCGCTCAAACGACTTGCCATTTACATGCAGCAATTCCTCAACGGATTCTCGGATATCTTTGTTGATTCTTCTCGCGTCGAAATTGATGATTTCCTCCTTGATTCCACGCTTGGCCAAGAAGCTAAACAAAAAATCACATAAATTATTAATTCTTTTGATGGGGGCGAATGTTTATAATACAGAAAAAAGTTTACTTTGACAATTTCATAAATATCTCTACATGTAGTTTGCCTAATTAAGACCTGAGTTGCAAAATTAAAAATCCAAAAATACTTAAACACAGTAAGCAGCACTTAAAGACAATACTAGGTTAAACCAAATGAAAAAGATAGCAGAAATCTACCTCCTCAACACACGGTCTGCAACTGTTCGACACCGGTTTGACGTAAAAAATTTTTGCAACCGATTTACTAAACCAGCAGGTCTCCACCTGATGATGGAAGTAGTCAAATTTGAATCAAATAAGCAAATCATTTTTTACGTCAATTTTTAGTTGGATTACTTTTGAAAGTAGCCTACAACCTGCACCCTTAAAATAAGGAGTTGAGCATGAATTTGGGGGTAAGGTACTCCTACCAAGTTTTTATATGTGTTAAAACACTCTACTCCCAATATTTAAAATAACCCTAAATCATAACATTAATATTACAGGCTACCTTTTCATGCTGACCCATGTAGTGTCAAATATCCCCATGAGTCTAAGTACTCCCTCCAATATATCGCGGATCGTATCCGGGGGATTGCGGAGTGCACGGATTTCAGCCAATGTTTGCGGATTGATGTTGCCAACTGCTTTTTTAGCTGCTTCAATAAGTGGTTGAACCTACAAAAAGCACACATTGAAACAATAATACTATTCAAGCGCTGTAAAAACAGACACGTTGATACATGGTTAGCAAGTTGTAAACGAGTCAACTTTAAGGCTTTGAACTAGAATTTTGAGCAAAGTTTTAAACAAAAAATTGAGCATTTAGATAAGCAGCAATTCCTTGTAAAGTCCCTCGTAACCAATTCCCTTAACTGTTAAGTTGTATTTTCTCTTGTTTGTACAGGTTTAGAACAGAAAATTGCGTCCAAGTCCTATAAAACTCACTAGCATAA
The DNA here is from genome assembly GCA_963965965.1 of Trididemnum nubilum. Taxonomy (NCBI): domain Eukaryota; kingdom Metazoa; phylum Chordata; class Ascidiacea; order Aplousobranchia; family Didemnidae; genus Trididemnum; species Trididemnum nubilum. Next base: position 11,581,721 of record OZ014481.1, on the reverse strand, counting down.
GTAAATTTTGGGCGTTTTGTCATTACAAGCAGTGGTTTCATACATGCTAAAAATGTTCACCTCAGACAACTCGATGTCAATCGATTTCTTTCTTTTGTCGATGTTCAACCGTTCCTCGCCGGCTTGCTGTTGCAGTAATTCTACTTCGTTTTTCTGAGTGCTTGCATTCTGTAAAGAAAGTACACAATAATTATACAAAAATTTTTGGATTTAAATTAAACTTTAAAAAAGAACAAAATCGTTGGCAAAAAATCCAGAGCCAAGATAAAATGAAATCTTCTGATAAGGAGACGTTTCGACTTAAACTTAAGTTATTTTCAATCTTATTCAAATAAAATAAACAAAACCAGTTACTCGATAACAACTCAGTAGTCTACAGCTAATATGATTCAGTAGCCTACAGCTAACACGCTTGCAGCAATGCTAAATTTTTTCATCCCGCCCAGAAAAGGCACATTCAAAGTCAATATCATTTTTGACTCTACAGTCTACTACACCAACGTTGTTTTCAAATCATTTCATGGATTAAGAAAAATTCACAAATTAATAAATTCTTCTGAGTGTACTATACATTGTAGCATTATACCAGTATTTTGAATTTTTCGGTAAGCCTTTGCAATGGTATATTACCTGCATAGCGACAGTGATATCTTGCAAAGCGCTGTCAGCTTCAGCTTGTTTCTGAGCTAGTAATGTTCCTTGCTCGGCTGCTTTCTGCTTCAGATTATCGACCAAAGTCGTAGCTTCGTTCAATTTTGACAAACCAGCCTGAACAAAATAGCATTCTAGAACTTTTCACGTAATCGTCAAAAAAATGTTTGTAAGTAAATTCAGATCATTATTATTCGTCTGAGTCAAGCGGTTATATTTTCAGCTTTAAAAAAAACCACAAACATAAAATTCGTGATGGCGTATAAACCTTAGTGGTTGAAATGCTTATTAACGAGTGTTGCTGCTTTCTTAGGCTAGATGTTTGTCCAGTTCGGCCAAGAGTCTTGTCCAGCTGGGGAATACCTTCACTCAGTGCGGCTGTGGATGCTTGAAGAAGTGTCTCCAGCTCTCAATACGACTCCCACTACCATCCCACAAACTCCACACATTTCCAAAAATCCACAAAAAAAAAAAAATCTCAGCAAACAGTTTTGAAAGTTGCTGAAGAGGACAAACAGCGAAATTCAGCTTTGTGATGAACTTTAGATTTATCGATTACTTAGGTCAAAACAAGCTTCAATTATTTCTAATATTCATTATTCAAGAACTTTTAGTGCGCTTGTTATTAGTTTTAAAGCAATTAGTTCAATCACCGACTTCTTTCCCGTAAAAAAAAGAAAACAGAGTACATTCGAACTGTAGCATATCAAACACCTGCAAATGTCCTTGTTTCTTCATCAGTTCATCTCTTTTAGTTTGGAAAACGTGCTGATAAGTCTTTAAGAAACTGATATAACGTTTTGGCGTGGCGTCCTCACTGCGCTCTGCGCCACAAAGCTCGTGCATCTTCACGAAGTTGGCGCACAACTGGCGTGCTATTTTGGCCTGGCCAGTAGGAAGCTCGTTGCTTAAAAGCATTTCCGGTACCTAACAAAAGAATTTAAATTTTTAACAGAATTATAAGATTCAAAATCGAATTGCAACGATATTATAAAACGACGAACTTAAAGCAACGAGCAAAAAGATCAAATTACCAAAATTAGAACCAAACTGAGTCGTCAACTAGCGCGTAGTTAAACAAGGCTTTTCGAAACGTCAAAAAGCCAAAAAAAGGGGCTGTATTATATTGTCGGAACTACAACCAAAAAATTTACTTAAAAATTAGAAAAATTTGCGAGAAAGACAAAATTTGCATTTTAAGGTGAGAAGCAAGAGGTAATACACGCGAAAACAAACAAACAAACAAACAAACATAAAAATAAAATTTCTAAAACAGTTGCTATGTCAAGTTGTGAACTATATAAAAGATAATAATAACAAACTAAATACAACAAAACTTCTTGTTACAAATACAACTGCTATTCAACATCGACCCACTTGTTTCATGCTTTTTTTGTTCCATTGATCCATCCACTGCACCCGACAGCATTTGTACAAAGCAGGGTTACTTTCGCAGTTGATGGTAAAGCTGTCGTTGGTGCAATCCATAATGAGAGCCACGTGGAGATTGCTCATCACCTCTGCAGAAAATATATGTCATTGTCAATTGTTTTTTTTGTTCTTAATAAATTTAAACAGAACAATATGAGCGATCACATTAGAGTGGTCCGAAATTTCACTTTTTTTTCAAAAGATGCACGTCAATATTCCACTGTGTTCGGTTTCTCGTAAAAACGTTTCTGTGAAAAAAACAGATCGCTACGTCAAGAATTGGAGTTGCAACAGCAGTTTTTGGTTTTAAAGAGGTATTTTTTTGAAATTTGGTGGGCACGCAGGTAAAAACGTCCATTAAATATGATTTTTTTATTTTTCCACGGGCTATTATTTATTTATTACGGCTAACTAATCAAACTGAGGGTGGTTTGTCAATACCATGGAAACTAAAGATCATTTTTTATTAAACTTGCCCAATTTTTCTAAGTTTTAACGATTAATTATTGTCATGCGATCTGTACGCACTAAAAATGTTATTAATTTCATGTGTGTTAAGTTATTGCAGCAGTGGGTAATTTTTACCAGGTTAACACAGTACTTGAGTTCATATTATCAATTATTTTATATCGGTATTTTTCTAATCAAAGTTGCTTTAAAATGCTTTCCTGACTAACACCAATAGTGTTTTCGCTGAAATCGAACAATAGTCTCGCAATCAGTATGTTATGCACTCAGTAAAAAAAAAAAAAAACTTCCAAAGGATCGTTAATTCCTAATCTCACTATCTCAGCCAACTATTAATCATTTGGGCGCAGTTATCCTTTCAAAAATGCTTGTATCATTTTAGCACAGCAAGTTTACCCTTACTTTTAGCAAAGTAAGTGTAAACTGGACCTCGATGGCCTACGTCAGAAGCTTCCTCTCGTAACGGGCTTAGCAAAGAGTCGAGTTCCTCGGCCGTGTACAAACCCGGCACCTCTCCCGCTGATAAAACGCTGTTGATTAATTCGAGGAAAGCTGGATTGGTTAGCTGGTAGTCTTCAAGAATAAGTACTACCTGAAAGTGAAGAATAAAATGGTTATAAAGCAAACATTGATTCTTAAGAAATCTCTAATTGAACAGTCGATCAAAATGCGTAGCATTCAAAAAGTTTTCACCATTTTGATTTTTTAACGGCTACCGATAATTTTTCGTATATTTTCTTACTTCTGTATTGCAACTTTTCCTTTCAGCCATTTAAAAAAGTATAGAAAACTACAACGAAATTAAACTAAAAGAAAAAATCCTTGAAAACATCACAAAACCGAAACTCAAAAAGTAAAAGAACAAATTTAATTTTGGGGATATTTAAAACTTTCAAAAATCTCCTACGTTATTCTTTTTTAATTTCTAACCTTTAGCTTTGGGAGATAAAATATCAAATGGGCCTATATGATGTTCATCTACTCCCCCCAAAACCTATACTCTTGAAAAGGTAAAAGGGTGCAGCTAAACATAAAAAAGCAATCTCTCACCTGTTCTCCTTCTAAACCAGTTTGCTGCATAACAGATTTTAAGTCGTTGCGAAATTGCTTCAGACCATACGACCGAGACACCTTAGGGGTGAATACGGTCATGCGGTGCTTGTGCGCGCATATTGTAACCGCAGTGCGGCGCCCCACACCGGCCCGGCCCGCAAGCAGCAAATTACCACCGGGAACAGACAGGACTCGGTCAATACGTGCCATGAACTCGAGAACCTAGAGTACAAATATATAAAGTAGTTATTTGAACAATTTTGAGGTGGGGCAAAATCTAAATATCACTTTCAGCAGAGTTAATGTCATGCTTTTCGTCGGAAGCTCTTCGGACAGATCTCTTTTTGTCAGAACAGAACTCTTGGGTGACGATCGCTGTACGATTTTAAATGCGGTGAAGAGGATTTTTATAGGGATTGTGACTGTTACATGGTCAATCACGAACATAAATTTTTGTCGAAATTATCAGCTGTTTTTCTACGACTTATCAGTGTATTGTGATGTCACAATGAGGATAACCGGATTTTTTGAGTTAGTGCCGTAGGGACGTTTTTGCTATTCTTTCTGTTCTTTCAGTTATAAGTTAATAACATTTACTGTAAGCAAAATCGTTTTGATTTCTTTGATACAAATCACGTTTTTGTCACAGTAGTTGCTGGTTTGGCTAAGTGAAATAATGCAAAATTTCATATTTCTTACACTGCAAAAATCGACCTGCACTGTGTTGTAAAAACATTTTTTATAAAGTAAAATTTTACATTTGTTGTAGTGCAAAATTTGCACCGTACTGTCTTGTAAAAATATTTCTAATTATGCAAAATTTTCAAATTTCTTATACTGTGAAATTTGTATCTCAATTTTCTTATACTGCAAATTTTGTGCTCAACAACAAAAAATATTTCACACAATGTAAAATTCCACTCTTCTTTTGATTTAGAATTTTGCAAAATGAAAGATTTTGCAGCAGATTATTCTCTCTTAAAATCACTCAATAAAATCTCAATTTACACATATAAATTGAGCAGTTATGATACAAAATTGATAATCGAATCAAAACAGTTTAATGACAATTTTTTTCGATTTTCAGTACAACTCATAATTTTGGTGTGATAATGCAAATTTGCTTTGATTTTGTTCGGAAGAGGATTACTTGCAAAAATGCGTCTTAACATTATCAAATGTATAGACAATGGAGTCAAAATTTAAACGCTTACCTCTTGAAATACGAGGATGTCTACCTCCCTGACTTCGCGATTGTAAGCTGCCACCGCTTTCGTGACAACTCCTTTCAAATCGGAAGTGGACAAATGCCCAAGGATCTTGCCATGAAGTGGGAGTTTCCCCTCAGCTAAAATTACCCCCAAGATTAAGCCTCGGTGACAAAAAGCTCCCATTTCACAATCCACAATACAGGTTTAGACACTTTGGGTAATTTACAGTAAATATGACAACGTTAAAGATGACGGGCCCTTAGCACGTAACTAAAATGTGGAACATAGTCATTCGAGGGTTGATAAACCTATCTAGCTAGCTTACGTGACGAGAGATGATATTCCTTGAAACAGCAGTTGTACAAGGCCGCTATTTTTAGCGAGTAGACTATCATTACAGAAATATGATATAACTCATGCGGTGGTTCATTTATTATTTAAACTTCTTATGAAAATATGCCTTTCAGGAAAGTCAAGTTTATCTTCGTTTGAAGCTTCTCCGACAGATCTCTTCCCTAACATTCTCCGTCAAATTTGAAATGCGGTGTAACAGGAAAAAATAGTTTCCACGAACTTGCTTCACTGCATTGTAAAGCAGACAGAGCATTTTACAGAAGAGTTCTTCCCGAAAATCCTCTAACAAAGATAAAGCTGCATTTGCTGATATCATTTCCGCAACATCTCAGTTTCATTTTTGTAACACCTCTAAATTGTTTTAAAACAAGGCAACAACTGCCTTATTTGCATGTAGGTTGACAACCTACCCATCGATTCTTGTCTCGCTGCCCAGGTGACGTAGTAGCCATCAGACATGCGGTTCAAGATGTTAACGGACCATAGACTGGACAGGACGGTGGACAACATACTGTCGAACTGGTCTCGAGATTTATCTCCAACCAAACGATCCCTAAAAATCATATCATATCACATGTTGGATCCGATATTTTCCCCGTCGACGGAGTTGGCCGGATTTCGCATGGTCATTGTCTTTACTATTCCTCGCCATTTCGTTCGATCACATGCATCTTCTTTCCCCAGTCCATTTTTCTTTATATCAATCTCTACCTGCTTTTTCCACGTTTGTTTCGGTCTTCCTCTTCCTCTACTACCACTCACTTCAAATTTCAAAGCCTTCACTATCACATTTTCATCTTCTTTCCTCAAAACATGACCATACCACCGTATACTACTTGCTTTAGCCATCCTATCTAAAGATTCCTTTATGCCCAACATGTCCATCAACTCCTCGCTGTTTCTTCGATCTAATAGCTTCACACAACACATCGCTCGAATCATAGCTCTTTCGGTTCTTCTCAAAATTGCCATCTCTTTTTCTCTCAAGCACCAAGCTTCACTTCCATACAACATAGCTGATCTTACCCAACTTTTGTAAATCTTTCCTTTCATCTTTAATGAAAACCTTCTGCCTTTAAGTATTTCGCTGCATTCCCTGAACTTTATCCAACCAATTCTTGATCTAGCTGTTACCGCTGTTTCGCACCCACCAGTTGCATTCAATCTGTCACTTAGATAAGTGAACTTGCTCACAGTTTCCACACCATCACACAATTTTTCATCTGCTGATCCCTTAAAGTTATTTACCACGCTTCTACATTTCTTACAAACAAAGTTTTTGTTCACATAAACTGAAACTTTCTTCTTCTCCGTGCATCTTGCGTGGACCCACTTACCACATGCTGTACATAACACCGAGTTAGACATAACTCGTGTTCCACACACGCCACAAGGATCTATCTTACAGTCGAAAGCTTCTTCCTCCATCCCACTCACCATCAACTTTGTCTTTCCAAGATTGACTCTCATCCCTTTGCTTTCAAACGCCTCTCTCCATTCATCAAAGTTCTCTCTCAATTCTTCCATAGTCTCCCCCATTAGGACCAAATCGTCTGCATAAAGAATTTGCTTCATCCATCCTTTCCTTGCATTTTCCGTTACTTCATCTATCACCATTGCAAACAACAAAGGTGACAACACAGATCCTTGATGTACACCAACTTTCACAGAAAATTCTTCCGACAAACCCGATCCAACTCTAACTTTCGTTTCTGCTCCTTAATAAAGACTCATCACCGCCTTGACCAGGATTTCAGGCAAACCTTTCTTTCTCATTGCCCATTCCATCACTCTTCTAGGTACTCTGTCAAATGCCTTTTCCAAATCAACAAAACACATATACAATTATACATTCTTTTGTCTTTCACTCGATGTTCTTCTTACAACCTTCGTACTAAGAATAAGGCATCAATTGTTCCCTTTCCAGGCATGAAACCAAACTGTGCTTCATCAAAATCAACTATTGCTCGTATTCTTCTCTCCAACACTCTTTCAATAATCTTCATGCCGTGTTCAAGCAACTTCACTCCTCTATACGAACCACAGTTCATCACATCTTTTTAAATTATATTAGTTTGAATTAAATTAGTCGCAGGCGAAATATAAAAAGTTTGAATTAAATTAGTCGCAGGCGAAATTAAGTATTTATTCTTTATTTCATCGATTATAATCAACCGATCAATGGTCGAGTGGATAGAGCGTCTACTACTAAAACGGTAGACCCGAGTTCGATTCCCGGCCGGGTCAAACTAAAGACTGTAAAAATTGGTATTTACAGCTTCCATGTTTGATGTTAAGTATCAAAAGAGACAGTGTGTACTGTGAAGTCTCCACCGTGCAGTGTGGTAGACAGGTGAGCAGGTGGTAGCTTGACTGAAAGGCGCAAAAATCACTTTTCTGTCTCGTGACCAAGGCAACTCGGTGAATACACATGTAATCACAATAACAAAATACTGCATCTTGCTCATCAAAACTTTTGTGTTAGTACGCTGATAGATAAAATATTCAACAATTGAGCAATAGTGTATTATAACAGCACTCGTATGTGATTACGGAATTTCAAGTTATGATTTTTTATGGAACGAACAATGAATAGCATCTGTTAATCGAGTACTCCATTATCCAAGTTCTTCAAAGCAATTTAAACATCTCACCGAAAGATTCGAAAAGCTTCGTAGGTCCACACACACAGTAGCGGTTCCGGGGAGCTTCCGTCACCCGCCAAGCATTGTTCGTCGTAACGTATCAAAGACATGCACCACGTGGTTAGATCACGTGGTGTAAACAAGTAATGGCCGTGATCGTCGGAGAGGAAAACTTTGCGTACATTTTCATATACCTACGAATAAATAGATATTAAAAATAGTTGAGTATTTTGTTATGCCCGTACACAGAGAAAATTCACTGAACCACTGAAATAGTTCGTAATTTGCCTTTCAAGTAAATTAAACAAAGAGATCATGCTTGACGCTCTGAAATAACCACTGTACAGTGTATAGATAAATGCAAACTTGGAATTCCAAGGGCCAAGTTAGTTATGGGAGATCTACCTTATATTTGCCGAAACTGGAAGGCTTGAAGTGCCCTAACGCTACTCACCATTGACCTTCTCTCATTTTCTTAGGAATTATTGTGCAAATATGCGACTTGTAGTGCTTAATAGATATTACCAATGTTTTGTGATATTTTGAGTTACCTGTATCATTGATAATGCAAGCTGTTGAACCTTCGCCATTGATCCCCACACTGGGTGGCGCTGCAACACAGGTCTGTGGTGTAAAATGGGGTTAAGATATGCGGTGTAGATTGCTGTAAGTTCCTCCGAATTCGCGTATTCCATGTTCAAAATTTGAACGCGAGAAGTAAACCTAAAAAATAGAGTTTGAAACAACAAATAAATCTTGTCTTTAATCATTCACTATTGCGTGATTTCTCAAGCTTGACAGGGGCCCTTATCAATCTCGAGGTTTAAGTTCTTGAAAAGTAAAAATTAACTAGAACTGCCCCATTGTTTTCCTACATGTCTGTCATAATAGCCTACCCACAAAAATACCTATCAAGCTACTCAAATATAGTGCAGTATGCATTTGCTAAGCCTAAACAAGCCTAGCTGACAAGAGATGATATTCGGTGAAACACCTGCTCTACTAGGCTGCTATTTTTGTAGGCAGGCTATCATGAGCGGCATTTAGTGCAAATCATGGAGTGGTTTATTTATTTTTGATAACTCTGCTTGAACAGATTCACTATGACGAAAACGATTTAAATTATTGACATAGTGCACTTTCTTTATCATACTCGTAGTAAAGTAAGCTGGGGTGAAAAAGCAGTGCTACACCATCTACAACAGAAAATGACGTAACTGGCTAGCCCTTTTGCGTTTGGTGACCTGAAGCATTTTTCTTTTGAGATTAAAATCAAGAGGATTAGTGCTATTTACTTCAGAGCGCAAAATGCTAATTACCGTGTTGACAACTTGTGTCTTCCAATCGTGGGGGCAGCATTCATCGAGGCCACAATTTGGATCCCTTCCAAGGTCACCCATTCGTTTTCGTTGTCATAGAAACCGCGATAGGTAAGCAACTGAAATTGAAACAATAAAGTAATGCAAAACTTTTTTTTTCTACAGCGTATTAATTGAACATTTTTTGAGAATTTACTAAATGCATACAGAATTAGTTTGCAAGCAATTGTATTTTTGCAAAACTGTCTAGAGCTAGGCACTAAAGATTTTTACCTGCTGTAGAAAAGTTAGCGTTTGGCTGGTTCCCCATTTGTCAGGCTTCGGAAGGTTGATGTCTTTCAGGTAGAGGATTAGAGTTTCGCATTCTTTTGGTCGAAGAGCTCGTCCACTTATACCGGGTCTGCAAAAAAGTTAATGTCACGACATAGCATCAGTAATACTTAGTGTCTTCCGCTACATTAGCACATGAAACAGCGAAACTTTGAATGCAAAACCGACAAAAGACGGCGGCATTAAGCAGCGATAACATCAGGTATAAAAACGTCACAAGGCACTTTAACAAGAAATCACTCGTAAAAACCTGACTAACACAATCTCTTGAAATTAAAACAGAGTATGAACAAATTGAACATTGGACAGTTAGACACTACAAAGCGTTAATTCACAAAAAATGTCAAATTCTCTCAACTTACGTAGCGCCTGAACTGACGGCCATGCAAGCTTGCTGAAGTTTTTGTATGACATGTGTAGGTGATGTTTGAGCGCTGCAATGGATTGTTGCCACCTGGCAAGAAACAAAATAAAAAAGAATATTAAGCTCAATTTTTTCAGCGGAAGGTTTTAATAAACCATAATAATAAGAATACAATCTTTACTTAATCTTCGAAATTTTAAAAAGTCTTCAAGATTTGTAAAATCGAGAGTAATGATTATTTCTTCAGCAAGGTTAAGGCCCAATCTACACTGGGCGTAAAATCGTGAGCGTAAACGTTTCCATTGTTTATATGTTAACCAACTGCAGTTTGTTCGCCGGTTAAGTCCGCACGATGGGCGTACCAAATTTTGCTTTAAAATAACCTATATTAACGCTCATACGCTCACGATTTTACGAACTGTGTAGATTGGAACTAAGAGAAAAACTCCTAACAGAAGTCAAGATAAAAAATCGCTGGTCTAAGTTGGTGAGTAAAGAATTAAAAAATCACCCCAGTTGATCTTAGTTTTTCGAAGCAATGATGTAAGAGCATGCTTTTGCCGCAGCCATCTGGGCCGACGACAATGAAAGGATGACGGTTACCCGGTTCCAACCATCCCATGACCTGATCGATACACCGCTGCATTTCAACCGTTTCAATCTGAAATCAAATACAATGTGGCAATCAATTGTAATGGCTGTTTAAAGTTAAACTAGGTACGCCACATATTTCCTATTTATTCGGATGTATTATTGCAAAGAAGTACAATAATCCGTCAGTTTTAGCTACTAGATTTGGTGACACGAGCACAAATGGAAATTCTTGTGTACTGTGCATTTGTGCAACCTAGTTTATTTTTCAAATTTATTCTCGCATAATTGCATGTGAACCACGCTAAAATGCTTTCCTAAACCTACACAGAATATCCTTTTTGGGTTCTGCAGGAAAAGGTAAGCTTATAGCTAAATGTGATGCTAAAATCACTGACTGCACAGCACAAACCATAACAACGAACAAAAAATTACAAAATCAGTTTTTCAAAAAAAATAAAAAAAATTACTGGCTTTTACGCGTTTAAATTCCACTCAATTTGCAAAAAAAAATTTTAATCCAAATTTTGCTCTAATATTATATCTGGTCTAATAAACTGCCTGTTACTTACCATAGGAAACTTTTCCATTTTTGATACACTGGTAGTTTGAATCACAGTCGAGTTAACATCAAGTCTGTAGGCGTCCAAACGGTCTGAAATATCAAAATTATAATGCACCAAGTGAATTTTGCATGTCGACAAGCGTTAATCAGCAATGATTCAATTCCTACCGTAATCGTCGTTGTAAAAGAAATTGGAAGGATTCTTCTGATCGGGGGGCATCTCATGCGCAATTTGGAGAATTTCCTTTGCGAGATCATTTCGGCACAAAACGTTCAAATTCCCCCCCAAACCTAAAAATCAAAAAGTATTCTTCGCAAAAACGAATCATCACAACGAAGCATCAGTTAAAAAACAGAGCAAACAAGTACAAACTGACTGATAAGTTGGCAGCGTGGCCGAGAGGGTAAAAGCCTCGTTTTACGACGACCCTAATCGCATGATCTGGGTTCAACCCGCACCCTGGTCACGTTGCTGTGTCCTTGGATAAGACGCTTTACGATGACTATCTCTACTTGGTGGCTTCGAACGAACAGTAAGTTCAGAACAAAAATTCTAAGAAATCCACAGAAACATAGGAAACTCCTAAGCGAGTGTGGATTCCTCCGAGCACGAAGTAGTCAATACAATGAAAAGTGTGCAGATGGTCCAACAGTTAGCGTCCGAAGCTGTCTGGTGAGAGAAGAATAAATATGTAACAACAACAACAAAATAAATATTACGCAATTAAGGTTTTTAGTAATATCTTACCTTTGATTAAAGCAACTAGGAAGCAAAGGCGATTTTTGCAATTGTGCAAATGAGAAAGACCATTAAAGACCAGTCCAACCAGACTGCAATCAACCACCAAACCATTCATTTTCTTTGCCGATTCAAGCGCTCTAAAATTTTCAATTTAAATATTTTAAGTTAAGTGGATGTCACAAACAAAATCCACATCAAAAAATAACAAATCCGACATTTTCTGCCCTTTTATATGCGGCATTAAGTGGCAGCGATAAATTAAGCTATTAATTATGAAAAAATAAACATATCTCTATCACTGTTTGGGGCCTGTTAGAAAAAGATTTTGAGACTGCTTTTTTAAATTCCTTGAAACAAATTGGTGCCTGTTTATTGGACATTTTAGAGCAAAATTCAGTCAAGGTTTGTTAATACGTCTTATAGAAAGCCACTACTGTTTTGAATAAAATAATTTCTGAAAACTTCAAATTCGGGACTATTGCTTGAGTCATTTATTATGTATGTTCAGTTTTGTTCACCCTGCACTCTTCCATTCGCTATTCGAATTCGGACTTACGTGAAGAAGTAATCTTGCAGCCACCCCTGCAGTTTGTCCTGTTGATTCTCAGGTTGCTTCTTCAACCAAGTACTGACAAGCGCTTTTACGTCTGTGTCTTCTTCACTAAGGAAGATCATACCCATTCTGAAAAAAATTAGAATTGAAGTGTTGGTTGACTACTTTTTCGCAGGGGTCCTACGCTAGAGTTTTTAATTTTATTATGATTTTATGCTCCAACGAGCCTAATTTTTATGCTTTTTTTATGATATTTTCCTTAATTTTAGGGCTTTTTTATGCTCAGTGCAAAATAGAATGACAATTACACTTTATCTTAAATGATAAAACGCTACACAGTGCAGTACTTTGCAAATTCAGCAGCACAAGTAATCAAAAATTTTTGTTTTGCTATATCAATACAATGTCAATACTTCACAATATTAATCACAGTACAATACAGTAATATTAATACTTAATGCTTTCACAAAGCTACAAAAAAAAAAAGCAGCCAACTGCAAAAAGCTGCTTTTGTATGTTCAGTAAATGGTTTTGGGTACACATCAGCTGTTTCGCATATATATTCTGCAAGCAATTGTTTCCAACAAATGGCCATATACATCAAAACAACGAAAAAATACAAAACGAGATGTAGAATACTACCAAGTAAAAGTAAAACACTCTATGTACAACTTTTACGCTCTATAATACATCTAATACCTGCTCGACAGTTACAGATTTTACAACAATTAAAACGCCACTTTCTACCACAGTGTTGGCACTACAAGATGTGTACGGAAAAAGCTAATTACTAACTCGAAAAAAGCACCATGCCTACACTGTGCCTGCTGTTCTATACTAGCATTTTTTGTCTGCCATACATTTTGTAAATTTTAACAATATTGAAGGCTCCTTGATCTACTGCACAACACAATAATTGCTAGATTTCAACATCTGGCTCTATACTTGCAAAAGCGACTAATTTGCATTATACAAATGCATTGTCAACACAGTTACCATCTGTTTATGTTGTCCTAGAATAAACACTAACAGACAACTTGTAGTAGATTTTGAACAATTGACAAGTAACTTATAAGTACATTGTGCAATCCAGCAAAAATATCGGTACTAAAACTACTGAATCAAAATTTACAGAATAATGGTAAATTTTAGGTGCTTGACCATAATTATTTCGATTATAGCAAGAGATAAGACCTATGCCAATATTTTCGTTTTCTTCAACTTAAGAGCAGCTAATTCTTTATCGCACTGGCGTTTTCTATCAAAACCGATGCTAGTTTTTGCTGAAAATTTAAAAACAAATTAAGAACAATGCCAGCATCAGTACGAAAAAAATAATAAAGAACCCACAAAAAAGAAAATATTTTAAATAAAAAAACAACAAAAGTCTGTATTGAATAGAATTGATAAAATTTTAGAGATGATCCACAACTACTGCAAGAATGCTGCAGCACGCTGCACAGGAACTAAGTAATTTTTGGAAGGCCCGTTACTCGGTACGGTGAAGCACGAGAAATCAGTTCACTAATATTTAATCAAAAAAGAGCTGGTCAAAATTAAAGATCACTAACTACGATATCATGAGAACAATCACCAAGTGGAGCTGAACAGCACTTTTATAGCACAAAAAATAAGTTGCTTGGTTGACAACTCAGTTAAAATGATCACTGTACAAAAAAGTAACTGCATACCGCACTTAACGAGAAAAATAGGCATACTAGAACAATTTCTCACATACAAAGCCTGAGCGATGCTGCCTCTACCACTTTCATCACATTTCTTTTTGACAACACTGCTTAAATTATTAAACGCACTCCTTAACGTCCCTTTTTTTCCCTGGACAGGAGGGAGTAGACACGACAGTCAACATTGCCACCGAAACTGCAAAACTAAGTTCCGGGACTTTTTTAGGTCATTTTCCAGGACCGTTTAAGACTATTTTTCAGGGCTTAAAATTTAACTTTTTCCTATTACTCTTTCATTTCTTTTTTTGTACCTATTATTTAAGAACAATTTTAATGTAAAGGAAAGTCCCTCTTGCTGCCTTTTATGACTCACTGGGTCAGTGGCTTTACTATTATGCCCCGGAAAACCTTCTAGCTACTTTCCAGGACTTTTAAACAAAATTCAAGGACTTTCTAAGACAGCAAAAAAAATCCAGGACTTTTCCAGGATGTGGAAACCCTGGAACGTGCTGTTTTAAGTGAATCACTCACCCATTTCAACCTCAGGCTTGCTTGGAGCAGTTGAGCACATTATATTCCGAAGCCCTTCCTGACGAATACCAACATTTCTACTGCAAGTTTTTTTTACAATATTTTCAACTACACCCTACAACATGGCCAGCTCTTAACAGAACAAGAAACTCCTCAAAGTACCCAGTTTTCCCCAAAGCCAAGGGCACAACAACAAAAAGGCTGAGTAATTATGAAATTGGTCACTGCTAGCATGATGTATTCCCATGCAACGACGCGCAGGTACAGATAATCTAGCTTACGAGTGGAAACACGTCACTATTCTCCACCACAAAAATAGCGGCGAACCAACAGAATCAAATTAATATAGCCTGATGGTGTGTGCTTTCAAGTATACATAACAATAAGAAAAAAGTACCAAAAGGCAAACAGCATTGCTATTTTGATCAATGCTACAAATAAAATCAAAAAATTACTCACCTGAAACGAGGTCATTTGGTTTTTAAAAGAAATTTTATGACAGCAGTCAAATTTTATGAAAACTTTATGATTTTTTATGATAGAATGAAATTTTATGCTTTTTTATGATTTTATGCCACGTAAGACCCATGTTTTTCGGCAGTTTTAGTAGGTTGCAGCGGTGGCAACACTCGACCTTTTAAATGAGGCTTTACAATGGTGTTTATAAAAAAATCAACACCATTTCGTTATAAAAGATACCACGGTTGTTATGAAGACTTATACATTGTAATAATATTCGTGATACAAGCTTTTGTGATGCAATAACCAATATTTATGACAAAATGGTGTTGAAAATTTTCATCAACACCATTGCAAAACCTCATGTAAAAAGGTAACTGTGTACATTTGACCAGGTCCGGGATAGAACCTCAGACATTCGCATTACCATTCAGGCAAAATAATCTAATTTCTTAAAAAATATTGGCAACCTTACCTTGAAATAGTGGCCGGCGAAGCACAGCTAAGGTCATGGGTTTCAAATACGAAGTTAACGTTTGGTCCGAATTGAATCCGCTCTCCGGATGGCATGGTGAGGAGTCTGTTATCGTCCAGGACGGAGTTGAGAGATTCGATCCATTCCGGATCGATATCTCCGTCGCATACGATCCATGATTGAACATCCTGAAAACAAAATTTATTTAGTACAAAAACTCCAGGATAAGCAGCACTAATATAGACTAGTAGGCAAAAAAAGTCTTTATCCTTACGGTAAAATTACGGAAATTGCAAAGCAGATAAAAGGGGTTAAATGACTGGTTGAAAAAACTACACGAACTTAAGAGGAAAAATTTTAAGTTGAAAATGATAAATTAAACTCTTAATCTTTTAACGTTACAGTATTTCAACTACGATTTTGAAACGTGTTTCCATACATAATAACGCTCTATTCTCAATTATTTAAGTAGGTAAACAGTAAACACTCATATCCACACGTCAGAATATGTGGTCATATACTCATAAGTCCAGATTTGTAAATTTTTTTGGTCATTTCAAGAAACTTTGAGTTATTTTCACAATTACAAATACAATTTTTAGTGCTTGTATGCTTGGCACAAGTTTTTAAAAAATTTTTTCAGTCATTTACTCAAAATTTAGGTTAATGACAGTTAAATGACCAAAAAACAAACTAATATGCTTGATGCACGCTATTTACCAATGGTTCCTTTACTACTACTCTCGCGCTGTTTGTGAGGACTCCGTCCGACCATTCTCGGGTGTCTAAATCGATTTTACCGAGGAGCTGGGTCCTATGCATAGCTTTTGGGTTCATCGTGTAAAGCTTAACTGTGTGTCCCAGTTTCTGCAAAGCTCCGCGAAGGATTTGCCACAACGTCGTTTTACCTAAAGATACAATCCAACAAGCAGTAAACAATGGTTAAGCTCTTTCAGCAAAAACTGAAAACTAATTTGGTAAAGGCAAAAAAAATGATGCTGAATTGCTTATGCGTTTTCCACCCTCTTTCAAGGATCGGTCACGACTTCGTAAGCGTACGAATATATCTAAATTTGTACATTTTAAAAATTCTACGCTGGCAATATGGTAAACTGAAAGCTGGCACAGTGGCCGTATCAAATTTTAGTTTAAAACAGACAAATAATGAGCTCACAATTTTATGACTGGTGTAGACCTGATAGAAATATTTATAATACTTTCATTTGAAAAATTGAATTGTGATTGAGGCAAATTAATAGTATAATAAAAATATATGCAAAGTTTAAAAAAAAAATATTACTAAAGCTCCTTTATTAAAGATCGCAAATCACTGTATTAAACTTACACTTTGAAAAGCATATTTGAAAATCCAAAGCTCTTTTTGGAAGCAATTTTTCAGCTCTTACCTGTGCCAGAAGGGCCAACAACCACCACCCCCATTCGTTGTTGTAACTGTTCATTGAATTCCAGAATCTTCTTGATCTGTCGATCCTGCTGAGCCAGTTGCAATTCATCGCATGTTGCTCGTATCGCAGCCACAAGATTTTCGCGATGGAAATCTGCAGCACATCATCATTGACCGGATAAAAAAAAAGTTAATTGAATAGTAGGTTAAGGTGATTAACTCCGGTATGATAGAGCGTCGTTCATAAATCTAAAAATCGTTTGCCGGAGCATTTAGGGTAGTTTTTCTGATGTAATAAATAAATGTACTAGATAATCTTTCGATATAGACATGAAAAATTCGTATTCAATACATTGGCATTTTTCTTACTTATTAATAATTTAGAAATCTGCGAATTGATTAATAAGAATTCTTATATGATAAATTGGAAATTATGAAAAAAAAAACAACAACAACAACAATATAGTAACTTATATCATTATCAGTATTTTAAATGCTTTAACAACTTTACAAACGTGTATTTTCGCTTTTTTACCTTCCAAGGCCTTCCATAAACTGCGAAAGATGAAAAAATGTGCGCTTCAAAACACAATAGCGGTTCTAAAAAAATTCTTAGCCGCATAATGTAAAAAATTCATCAACTTATGTAAAAGAATTCACCATTAATTTCCTAGCAAAAACATGTTACCTTCAAAAGTCACGTTTGGAAAGACATCGCGGAGCAACGCGTCGAACCTCTGACTATCTTGAAACGCCAACTTTGATAAAGTGTTCACCCGCAGTGCCTGAACGACTACTTTGTATTCATCTTCAGGAGAAACCTAAATGTAAACGCAAAAAGTTTGAGTAAGTTCGAGTAAAGGCAAATATTAAGCGTAAATAGGCGTTCGTAGAAATTGTACATGAAGTCAAAATGCTTTTTTTTCACAATGCAAAGTGGTACGTCACAATTTATTCAGAATCAACCACAGTATGAGTCCCGCACTTGATTTTTATGCTCTAATCATACTTTTTCTACAAACAAAAGCTTACGAATACCTTAACGTTCAACTTTTTCATTAAAGAGCCTTTTCAGAACACTGGTGATTTAATATAATAATGCTACTTTAAGTGCACGTAGAAACCACGCGCAATCGCTAGACATTAACTTCTTAGTCTTCATTCCGACAGCCAAACTCATTGAGTCTCACAGGCTATAAACTTTCAAATCAAATCTTTCATTTTCCTAGCTGAATTGCGTCGAAGCGTGTAACGAGTTGGCGGGGTTCATCTCCGCGGCAGTGCACGCGGCAACACAGCATCTTTCAAAGAAATGTTGCAGCGGTGGCGAGACTGAGTTCGATTTGACCGGCCCGAGATTTGAATCACCGACCTACCGCTCCAGAGACAACCGCGTTACCGTTCGACCAACTGGCCGGTTAATGACGTAATAAATGCAAAGCCACTCACTGGTTTGCTTTCGCCTTCTGTTTCTTTCTTCCTCCTCAAAGTTTGTAGACCCAGTCCAGAACCTTTCAATACAGTTTTGAGAGCTCGCAAGCCCCAATCGTAATGTTGCTGTGGTGATAACATCTCTTTTGACAAATTGAAAGTGGCCACCAGCTTCCGACCTAACGCCTTGCCTTCGTGAAAACCCTCCGAAAATAAAATGACCTAGCAATGCATAAAATAAAAGTAACAATCATCCTTGCTCGGTTGCAATCTGTCTTTTCTTGTAGATAGTGTGATTTAGCTAATTATAAATTAAACAATAAATAGACTTGAAAAATTTATAAAATTCATTAAAAATAAGGCAAATCCCAAAGTTCACTAAGTCAATATGATGAAACAGAACCCGTTTTTATAACAATGGTTTCTAGCATCTTCTTTGTCGAAAACCTGCTTCAAATGCGTCTAAAAGCCTTCCCAACCAAATTCTAATCTTTTTGAAAATCACCATAAGGCGGCTTAAACGTTGTTACGCGCGAAAATATGCGTATCACTATGATTGCTTGCATTTATTTGGCATTTAAATTGAAAAAGATATCGTGCGTAAATACTCGTGATCAATAAAAATGAGCAACGGTTCAATTAAAACTAGTTTTTTGTAAAGACTTAATCAGTGACCACTAGAGGGCATTAACGCTTTATACGACAGACAATTTACCTCTGCGATTAAATCGTTGTCAGGCTTGGACATAGCCACAGGACGGAAAAGCTGTTTCAAATTATCAGGAAGTTTTTGTCTTCCTCCGTAACCTTTGCCAGCCGGGTTCATTGTAATGAATATGCCAGAGTTTGGGTCGATGTTCACCTGTGAGATAGATTTACTGAAAAACGACAAGAATACAGGGTGGACCATGAGGAGGCATAAGGCTGTCGCTCAAAAGTACTTCAGGATTTATTCTATTGATGGTACCTACTGCATTTCAACTCATACTTCAATTCCTGGTACTTAGAAAGTAATGCGAAGTGTTTTGGAATGTGCTGCTCAGAACGTAAAAAGATATTTAAAGTATTTACATTGTGATTGCTGTAAACCAGCTTTTAGTCCACACAGTATGTTTTGAAATTGTAATTATATTTTTATTTACGAAGTTACCTTGGCCGACAGAGACAGTGAAGAGGCCTTTCGGTATTTGAGTCAAGCTGCCACCCGCCCGCACACGGTAGAGGCTTCACACTGTCTTTCTTAGTGCTAAACGACAATCAGGAAAGCTGTGAATAATAATTTTCAAAGCCGATGGTAGGGCTACATCGGACTATAAATTGACGAGTTTCCAAATTCTGTGAAACTTTGCAAAGCCTACCTTAATGTCATGTTGATGCAAACATGTATGTACTCTTAAAAAACATTTCGATTTTTGGTTTAACGTGAAACACATTTAACCTACAGTATCGAATAATACTTGATTAACAAAATTTTTGTTTCACTTTTTACAAAAACTTCAGTTACTTTTCGACCAAGCAGTTCAACCATTGATGCTTTACTCTTGATAGCGGCTTGAATAACTTGGATGTCCATTGACACGGTTGACAGCACAACTTCTTCCAACCGGTTAAACTCATCAAAACAACCCCAAGCACCGCATTTGACCAAACCGACAAAAATTCGACCCATCGATTTAACATCAATACCCTGAAAAAAAAAGATTTGCTATCAACCAAATTAAATCTCATGATAATGTTTTGACTTTTTCTCGATTTTAAACAAGAAAATTTTCTGTGTTTGGTATGTTTCTGGATTCAACAGAATAGTTCACTGCTGCAGACAGAATGTTTAGGGAAGAAAAACAAACCTAAAATCTCGTTTCAAAAGACGATTAATTAATGATTACAATATTGTCATCGATTAGTAGATACTCTTACACAGCAAAATATGTCCAATTGCCCTTGAATAACAAGAGAAGTAAAAGCCAATCAACAACAGGTCGCATTTCAAATGATGCTTCGCCCAGGTGGACAAAGAAAATCTCCAACTAAAAAATGAAAGTCCCTTTGGAAAGAAAACACTCTCGTTCAAAACTAAATCACAAAATGGGCTTCTAAACCACACAGAGCTCGCTAAAAACAGCTACGAAATAACTATTCAAGAATCTGAATGGAAGAGTTATAAAATCGAAGGAGCAATGCGTGCGGCCTCACAACGCAATATTTCTAAAAAAAAAATTCTTGTTGTAGGTCTTAGATGACTAATTTAAGAAATTTTTCCTACCTCATCACAGTTGAAAACTAGCACTTGTCTGCCAAATAATCCTCCCAGAGCTTTTACCGACTCCGTTTTTCCCGTCCCTGCAGGTCCGTACGGATTACCTCCTAATCCCATGTGCATTCCTTGGGTTAGGGTCAAGTAACATTTGTCGGTGAGAGGAGTGTGCACCAGTTTGGGAGCGTTACCCTAAAGCAAAAATAGCCGATTTAAAAACAGCTCAGTATTGCCCGTAAAACCATTTTTTAAAAGACAAGGATAATTTACTAATTTTGGTATTAAATATTCAGTAAACCATCAGACAAAAAATATTAAAAACCCTACTGTCTCTTCCTCCTTTAACGAAATGCGCAGGGGTTAACATATTACTGTAACTTATTCAAATGAAGCCTTTTATCTAAAGTCAGACGCGCTAAAAATATTCTAATTGTGTACAGACTGCTTGTAGCTCAAACTTCTACTACGATAAGCCATTCCAAACATAAATTATACAGCAGAAAATGTAAATGGAGTTAGACGTTAAAATTTAAAGAGCAGGCGGTAAGGATGTTGTGTCTAAAATTTATCCCATTTCACAATGGCTTCAAAAATGCAAAGATGAGCAAATGGATAGGTTTGGATCCATTCATTTTGTTTTTAATTTTTAAATTCAAATTCAAATTCATTGACTTTAAAAAAAATAAATTCAAATATATTGACTTTGAAAAAACTAAATTCATATTCATTGACTTTGCAAAAACAAAATTGAAATTCAATTCACCTCTACGACTTGAGACATGAAGACTAAAAAACTAATTATTGATTATTATTGATAATAATGATTATTGACAGTAGCGTACGCACTACGCAGGATTTTGAAAAGAGGGGGCCAGGAACTTCAGAAAAGTTGAGAGGAACAAAGATCAGAATAAGAAATTGTTCCACCCAAAATCAGTTCGATTTTTTTGCCCAAAGTTAGGTGAAGAGCAAAAAGGTCTTCACACAAATTTAGTCCGATATATTGCCCAAAATTAGGTGAAGAGCAAAAAAAAAAGGTCTTCACTCAAATTTAGTCCCACCATTTGCCCAAAGTTGGGTGCAGCCCTAAAACAAACGTATAAAGCATACCACCCTTTGTGTGATCAAAGCTTCTGCCCAACTTGCAAAGGGGGGGGGGGGGCCATGCCGCAATTTTGCATACTACTCTATGCTAATTATACTATCCTGGCGACCCAAGAGGGGGGGCATGGCCCAATGGGCCCCCTCCTAAAAGCGGTAAAAAATTACCGCTTCCACGTTAGCTATTCATATCAAACGTCAAAACTTGAATGTGGTGCAATTTTTAAAAAAATTTCCGACAAAAAGTGAATGTTTAATGATCATCATTTGCAAAGAAATATTTTTAAAAGCTTGTAGTTCACTTAGATCCGCAGCTGCCCCAATCTGTGGCAACTTAAAGATGAACCATGTAGATAACCAATTCATTTTTTTAAAAGTGTTCAAATATTCTCTATTTTAGTTATACAATTTAAAGATTTACGCAAAAATACTTTTAAACTGGGCTTTGCAAAAACAGCATTCACCAACATAAACGAAGTTGCACAGAGCTGAACAGCGCTGTTTCGAGCTTTTAGCTCTCATCTGCAGCCCTCAGCATATCTAGTAAAAGGTATTCCCCAGTTTGTTTTTTTTTTGTGGATTTTCGGAAATGTTTGAAGTTTGTGGGAGTAGTAATGAGAGCTGTAGACACTTCCTCAAGCATCCGCAGCGGCTCTAAGTGGTGATTATTATACCAGCTGTTGGACAAACCTCTCCACCAACTGAACTAACCTTAATTGCCTGTACAGTGGCAGAGGCTTTGTAGGGAATAAACGATTTTTCACTTGTGGTACTTTACAATAAAAGTGAAAAATCACTGGACTCCTTGCATTAAGTACAAGGGTTCCCCTCTGCGTCACCACGGAAATCAAAAACTGAACAAGCTTGACGTCCTTAGGCTATCCTTAATACAAGGGTTCCCCTCTGCGTCACCACGGAAATCAAAACTGAACAAGCTTGACGTCCTTCATGGTCGACTCCTGGGAAGTCAGAACGACTTCCACTGGCAGTTACGTGGCCAGAACAACCAGAGAGGAACTCTTGTATTAAGGATAGCCTATGGCTATCCTTAATGCAAGGAGTCCAGCAATTTTTCACTTGTATTGTTAAGTACCACAAGTGAAAAATCGTTTATTCTCTAGAGACCCTCTGTTACTGTGCAAGCCATTAAGGTTGGTCCAGTTGGTGGAGAAATTTGTCCAACTGGGGAATACCTTCGAGTAGGTATGCTGAGGGCTGCTGATGAGAGCTAAAAGCTCGAAACAGCGCTGTCCAGCTCTGTGCATCTTATGACTCGAGCTGCTTGCGGCTGCAGGGTTGGAGGTTGTTCTGGCCACGTAATTGCCAGTGGAAGTCGTTCTGACTTCCCAGGAGTCGACCACGAAGGACGTCAAGCTTATTTACTAACAAAATATCCAGTTTCAGCATTTTAATGTCTTTCTCTGCGATAATATATTCTTGAACAGCAAACATGAAGATAGCATCGTAATGTCTCTCAAACTAAGTTTTGTATAACTTTTAAACATGATGTCATAATGCTTGTCTAACTAATTATATTATTAAGTATGGTTTGCGACAAGCATTATTCTAATATGGTACTGCGTCTAACTGCTTATTTTTCGCAATGTTTTTTTATTTTTACTTTGTTGCGCTTAAAATACACACGTTGCTAGCAAAGTTTTGGAGCCAACCTCATGCGCAAACAAGTTATTTAAAAAAAATTCTGTAAATGTGGAAGCTTCGCCCCAGGGCTACATCTAATTGTAACCAAGTAAAAATTTGCACTTAACAGCGCAGATGAAGTTGAAATAAATTATTATCCCGAGCACTTGGAAATCCGTTGGCAGATTCCAAACAATAACTCATTATTTTAAACTTCTGGGTGAACGTTCAGAGAAATTCGCATCAGCTGAAACAGGAAAACCACGTAATTACTTGGACTTTTCGCTTTAGAGGCGCTCCAAATCCGAACTCCTGGCTACAACCATGCGCAGATCTGTGCGATGACAAACCACTGAATACAATTAATTGGGTTCTATATGATGTTTTTAAGATGATGATAACAAAGCAGTTTTATTTCGACTTCTCTGGAAAAAAAATTTGCTAAAAATATAAGATCCAAAACTTATTAGCAAAAATTATGCCATCAAATGATGTAGGCAGAAGCGGTGGAAGCGGAAGCGCTAAGGTGGAAGCAAAAGCGATTCAAAAATTGCCGCTTCCACATCCCAGGCTGGATCCATTGATTTTGTTTTTAATTTTTAAATGCAAATTCAAATTTATTGACTTAAAAAAAATTTAAATTCAAATTCATTGACTTAGAAAAAACTAAATGCAAATCCAAATTCATTGACTTTGAAAAAATCGAGTTCAAATTCAAATTCATCGGTAACTTGTGAGAATTCAAAATTCGAATTCAATCCACCCAAAAATGGAACAATATAAAAGGGAAAGCAAAGAACTTCGTCAAAAACAAAAGTACCTGGTATTCGAAGGTGTACATAAATTCAGTGTCAACCATTCGCATAATGGCTTGCGTCGTGTGGTAGAATCTCAGCTGCTTCTGCCACGTCCAATCAGAAATCGTTTTCACCTTAGCAGTGATCAATTGGTCTGTGACGTCAATATTGTGAATGACGTCAAGGATCAAGGCTTTCAATTTCAAATCCAAAACTTTCGCTTCTGAAAATACAATAGAAAAGTACATGGTTATCAAAGAAACAACCCAACACAAGTGGCCAGTTGGTCGAGCGGTTAAGCGTTCGTCTCTGGATTGGGAAGTTCAAGGTTCAAATTTCAGGCCAGTCAAATCGGAAACAGAGTATGCAACGTCTCGCCACTGCTACGACATTTCTTCGAAAAAAGCTGTGTTGCCTGCAGGCGCAATGACGCGGAGATGGACCCCGCATACTTGTTAAACGCTTCGACGTAATACAGCGAGTTTACGTAAAGCTTTAATTTGAAGCTAAGCAATATCAAGCAATGAAAAACGCAGATGGAGTTGATATCAAAATTACACTCTTATCGTAAAATTTTAACACTACTCATGTACAGCATTTAAGGCCCAGTTTGCACTTTGAGTAAAATCGTGAGCGTATCGTGAGTTTCCCTTAACCTACAAGACCATATGCGTTTACATAATATCCTCTATTTCAAATAATACACTAGATCTGTTCCGTACAAACGCCACAATTATTAAAAAGCGACATCTTCAACTTACCGGATTCACCAATTTCTTGTGGGTTGATGTAGACTGATGTATAAGCTTGTAACTTCTGGTTGAGAGCGTCTCGAAGCTGATGTACTGTGCCACCTCTAATAGCAGCTTCACAGCTAACACTGAACGCTATCATTTCCCCAAGGCAAAGAATCTGGAATCGTTGAAGTGAAGTTACAAAGTATTTGGTAGTTTGTTTGGTTCTGTTCGAAATTTTAGTATTGCACACCTAATGACAGTGATATCATAATTTTCGTTTTTCTAAATTAGATTTTAAACTTTTCGAAAAAAATTGATAATTTTAGTGCGAGCTAATTTAAGTGCATGCCATAAGCTACCTGTTTCTAAACGGCCGGCTCTTTCCATAACGTCCGATCGCTTTACGTCCACATTTAAGCACCTTGGGTCATGCTAAATGCGAAATGATTTATTGTTGTTTTTACTGTATCAGTACACCTTTATGAACAGCACTAATGCACGACATTAATCCTGATATACAAACCTGCGAAGGAAACTGGCCAGGATTGTGATCAGAGGATTCCATATATTTCTTCAATTCTTCTTGTAAAGTCGATTTCATTTCATTTGATAACGCCTGAAGCCAGCTCTGAAATAGATGACTGGTTGATATTCAGCAGGTTTACTGGGGCAAAAAAGATTCTAAGTCTCTGCAGTCATTGACGCAACAGATCCCCATTTTGTTATGCCTAGAGGGTCGAAAGAGTTGGGTTTTAAGTTGACTGGCTACCCATCAGCAGTAGCCGCTTGAGCTTCTCTCTCAGGTTCTCCAGGGCACCACTAAAGGTTTATATGGTGTGACAATCCGTTACGCCACGCTCTCATCCATAGAGAAGTTCGAGTAATTATAATACAACTAACCAATCGACCGAGATAAACTTGGTCCAAATGAGGTCAAACTGTCCCAAATTCCAAAGAACGGAGGACGAAATTGAAAGCTTACTTCGACGTCGTTTGTGACCAGGATAGATGTCTTCATGGGAACTTGTTCGCCGTCCAAACTCTTCATTGTGACTATCGTCGTTCTGCCGCTTTTTTTTTCGGTTTGAAACTCTACGGAGTGGATTCCAGCAAACAGCTTCTTCAAATGCGACAAAATAACTGTGGGATTAGTGGCCTGAAATGTCAAAACGGGTGATCAAAACTGATGAACTAACATAATTTGCTGCTTTTCTTGAAGTAAAGCGTGGTTAAAGAACTACATCCATTCTAGTGCTAGGTGCATTTAATTTAATTAATTCGAGAACTTTTTATGCTTATCAGTTGAATAAATTTTTAAACCAACCACAAAAAGCATTACATTTTCATTGCTCCAAAAACAAAACATTGACAAGACTAAAGGCGGGTTCACACAGAAGCCGTCAACGTCAACGTTACCGTTCCGTCGCAGTTACGTCTAACGTCAAGGTGTTCACACAGAAAATTTTAGCGGTGACGGAAGTGATTTTCTTGATTTCATCCGTCTTACGTTGAGTTAAAATAATTTTAACTTTACGTAAGTAACGTAAGCGATTTCGAGCATGTTTTTGGTGGTTGGGGCAAACTTTTAGCCACAAAAACTGAAAATCTTGAAAAAATAATTGGTTTTTGTTGAAAAGTAGCTTTCAGCAGGCAATGTTAAGTGCTTAGAGCTGTATGTAGTAGGCTTGGTCTAGTCATGTACCGCTACTTTGTAGTATAGGTAGTGTACAGTAGCAGTGATACTGGTATCTAGCCTAGCGATACTTCAGACTGGATTGCTTTTTTTTCTGCTTGGGAAAAGAAGAGAGAATGAGATATTGAAACTACCGGTAATTGGTAGGCTGGGTAGGCATGTTAAATCTGAGTTGGTTGCTAGCAGCCACTTGAGAAAGCCAATTCAATTTATTGGCTTTCCTTGCTCTTGTTTTGGTACAATTGGCTAAAGTTCAATTTTGAACTTCAATTGACTTGACTCTTGAAAGCTGAAATCATAAACTACTGAAAGCAATCAATTTCTACAGTAGAGACCTTTCTCATGTCTGAAAGTGGCTATTTTTCCTCTATAGGCAAAATAGTGTTTTTACTTTGTTTGGGTTAGGGTTAGAGTTAGGGTTAGGGCTAGCGTTGGGATTAGGGTTAGGGTTAGAGTTAGAGTTTGGGTTAGCATGAGGCTTAGGGCTAATTTGGCATTTGCGGCAAAATAGCCGTTAGGACTATTTTGCCTCCAAATTGCAAAATAACATGGGGCTATTTTGCCTCTAGAAGCAAAATTGCCACTGCCTTTAAATAAAGTGGCCAGTTTTGACCATTTTGGACACTGTATCATCAATAGGCCTAGTCATGATCATATACCGTAGTGCACCGGTACTTTGTACCAGTACCGATACTGGTCTGTGGTCATGATTATTGCCATGATGCATATAAATACTGACCAGTGATTGCTTAGCTACCAATACCATAGACTCTTAACTTTTGTTTATTTTTAGGAACTCATAAGCCTATCTATTTGTTGATTTAATAATAGTCAGGTAGAGGCTACTGGTAGTTGTTGTATCTGTATACTCTGCAGTTTGTTTTGTGTGAACGCTGAACAGTCACTGAAATGAAATTGTATGATGTTAGAATCATCTTGTATTCTTCGCAGTGGATCACTAGATGCCAAAAAAATAGCTGGTTTACTTACACAGTGTTGGTACAATGCACATACAAAGTTGGCTGTGGTTTTGAATTGCATTGAGCTTTATTTGTTTTAAGCTTAATGTGGTTTGGGGTTATAGCTACTTTAGAAAATCAACGAACCAACACCATACAATCAAATTGGAGTGGAGAAAACATACTGTACACTGGTACAGTACTGCACAAATCAAGAGTTGAGTAGTGATAGTTTCCGTACAGTTCAATAGTCGCTGCACTTCACGCATATGCTAGTACTGTACCAGTTTGTGATAGCCTACCAGTACAGTATACCATCACTTCGCAGTATAACAGATGCCGAATACGCGAGATCGATTTCTGACAGTGCACACATACCTACGGTTCATAGTGGTATTGAGCCTGGACCGCATGGGTTTGGTTAGGTTTTCGTGCTGCTGCACTTATGATTCTGTATGTTCTAGTACTAGTAGTATGCCATATGACAGATAACAAGTGTATGATATCGGTTACCGAAACAATTCGCGATACGATAGCATACAAAAAAATAGACTTCTTTAAGCGTACACATACTGTAATAGCAATTTTCGATTTGATTGCGCGATAACGATTTCTGATAATGAATGCCGTAATAAACTGCTTGTGCTGCATTAGATATCTTTTTCCTCACTTTCTGACCTGCTAACTGTTGTTATCGATGTTAGTCAAAAGTTGCAATCACATCAGATATTGAAAGTTCAAACATTTCAAAAAACTCAAACACTGATTTACCGCAATTTTGAGTATGAAAATTTCTAGTTCTGCAAGTTTTACCAGTACTTTTCTGTTTTTAAAGTAATTTCTGTCAATACTTTCAGCTTTTTGAAGTCTTCTACTTCTTACATTACTCACTATTGCAGTAAGCCTACTGATTAACCAACCAGATCTGCCAAATTCAAATTCCACTTCAGTACGGTACCAACCTATATCTTATCTACAGATTATTTCTGAAAAACAAAATCTAGTGATTAGGCTATTTGAATTCATATCATATTGCTTACAGTAAATTTAAATTTAAGTTCTACACCACCTTAAAATTGTTCATGCAAATCTAATTTAAATGATATACAGGGTGGGCCATAAGTAGGTATACAGCCATCGCTCAAAAGTGCTTCAAATTTTTTTTTCCATTACAGTTTTTACTTGATTTTAAGTCATATTACAGTTCCTAGTGCTGAGCAAGTAATGCGAAGTCTTTTGGAATGTGCTGCTTATTAGAAGTGAAAATAAATTTAAAGTGTTTATATTGTGATTGCTGTATACCTACTTTTGGCCCACCCTGTACTCTAAATGCAATCACTTACAAATCAGGTTTTTTACTTTTGCAAAATAGACTTAAAATCTGTGATCATATCAGTATTTGACTGTTAAAGAAATTTAATTATTTAATAGAAATTCAACAAATATGTAAGCTGTAACTTAACAAAAAATCTCAGCAGTTTTTTAACCCAGCAGCAGTACCATGAAAAAAATTACTTGAGCAGTACCACTGTATAACTAAGTAAAACTAAAGTTAAAACTCATCACTTGTTTCCACAATTATCACTGATACTTGATAAATGTTTGTTGATGATTTTGGCAAGCACTTCAAAACCAGCAAGTTAACCCCACAGGATAAAGTGCATTAAATAGCCTGCACATATTATCAGTAGCTCTCAATTTAAGTATAGTTTGATGGTATAGTGATTACTGATTACAAAACCCAGACTTGATAGGCCAATTGGTTTATTGCGGTCACGGATCAGTGTGAACCTCTCACGTTCAGGTTACCGTCACCGCCAAATAACGGTAGAACGCTGAACGGTGACGTAAACGTTGACGGCTTCTGTGTGAACCCGCCTTAAATCTATTTTTTACGCGAACTAAATAGAAACCTAAGCGAAGTTCACGTGCAGCATGGGTTTTATATTTTTGTTAATTTGGGCGTTAATTTGAGCAATTTAAAACATCGGTATTTGACTAACTCTTGAGGTAAAAATTTTGTGTTGCATAAAGTGAAAAGCAGCACAGCGCTGATATCTACCTTACATGAGAAATGTCTAAAAAAAAAAGTTATATTGTACCTGGCCCAGAATTTCCAACAAGTCATCGTCGCCGATAAAGTAAAATCGTGGAAATGCGTCTCTTTTTTCTTCCAAGTACTCGTTCAATGACCTTTGACACCTCTGTAGCTGGTCTACCATGTTTGCCAGTTCACCTTTCAGTCCTGCCCGGCCCACAATTGACATTACCCGGTTATCTCGGGCGACATCAGCCAATATCGCCCTATCGAAAAACGAAGTATATTTCAAATTTTTAAAACATAGCAAACGACATCAAACCAGAAAAGTACTTTTGATTGCAAAAAATAATAAACAAATAAGCACGCTATTAAAACAAATCAAATTAGAAAGAATTTAAAACAAATAAAAAAATGAAAACTTTATAAACTCTAAGGAGCTTTTCGATTGGCACTTACTATATCAGACAGAAAACGAAAATGCACAAGTGCATGCAAAAGTTCATTCTTTGGTGACTTGTTGGCAAATTATTAATGTAGCAACTACTAGTATTAAAAACAAAAAGCAGGGGATAATACTTAAAGAATAAGTCACATGCTTACTTAAAATCATGGTCGACACGTTTGAACCTCGGCTGTTCATTAGGCAGAGCACCATGACCGAAAATCGGCTCCAGGTACACCCATTTGCGCTGAATGATGTTGATCTGGCGCAAATGCTCGTCGAGTTCTACCAGTTTCTTCTCCCACAAACTGGCTTTATCTTCAAAACTTCCATAATACGGAGAGTCTTTTAGAGAATTCAGCAAGCACTGGTTATCTCCGACCTGAAAAGAGCACTGGTCAATGAAAAAAAATCACGAATCACTTCATCTTACAGTATCAGCAACCTCACCAACTTAATTAGTAAGTTAAATAAAAAGGGAGTAATGATGTTGAGAAAGAAGGAGCAATGATCAAAAGGTCGTTTTCAAACTCTAATTCTTTAGCGAATCAAAAAAATCCAGTATATGAAGTCAAAATTTTGACCGAATCTATACACAGTATAGACAAAAGCAACAATATTGCCATATGGGGTCTTTGCGACTACTTTTTGATTTTAGACGGGTGCCTAAAATATCACAACCAACAATTTGGGTTTATTAGGAAGCCCGCAAATTTGGATTTTTGCTTTGCAAAGTCATTAAAACCTATTGGGATAAAACATCTCATTTTTAAAGTACTAAGACATAATGTGTCTTTTCAAATTTTGTTCAGAGACTGTTTGTTGTAGAAAAACATTCTTTTTTCACTTCATAGAACGTCGGA
The DNA here is from genome assembly GCA_963965965.1 of Trididemnum nubilum. NCBI lineage: Eukaryota > Metazoa > Chordata > Ascidiacea > Aplousobranchia > Didemnidae > Trididemnum > Trididemnum nubilum. The sequence goes on along the minus strand of OZ014481.1, from coordinate 11,550,930 downwards.
CTTGAAAAACTAAAACTAAGAGTTTTTTAATTATCAAATTCTACAGCTTTTTGAACTTGCTATGGTGGTGTGCTTGTTGTTTTCAGTCAGCTTGCCATTGAAGTAAGTTTAATAAACTATGAGGTTTTCTTAGTACCAAACGGAAAGTCTTGTTTTGCCTATTCTAAAAACGACTGAAAAATTTTTAGGGCTGTTTTGAATTGAATTGGTAGCTTGAATTCATTTTATTGCTGGCTGTGTGTTAAAGAATTTCCATCAGCAAAAAATTCTAGATATTACGCATAACACCATCAGCAGAAAATTTCACCCAATTTCAAACTGGTTTTGTTAATAATTGCACTTTTCTTGGTTATCTTTCAACTCGGTTTGGTAAAAGTGGAAGCATACAAAAGTACTTGAAAAACACTTGAGTAGGGAGGCTTCGAGTTTAAAAACTCAGCGTCGACCTATACTACCTAGCTCTGGTGGCAGTTCCACCATTGCGCTTGCTACAAGTTACGGCTCAGACGTCGGAATACACTTGATGTAAAATCGTAAGATAAAACACTTTTCGAAAATTCAAAATTAATTACAAAAACCAGCTAATTGCACATTACTAATGAATAATTTGAGATGAACAAAGCTGAATACGTCTATGTAAATCGAAAAAAATTGCAACTAACATCTAAAAGTTATTAGCTTTTGTTCAAAGTAATTTTGAATAAAAATTGCAACGTAAATTGCCTACTATTATACGGAGGTTGTTTTACTCGAAGACCGCACGGTGCCTTTGCAGTCCCCCTGTCCTTCCCTTCTTGCTAATTATGTACATTAATACGATCATGTGTTTTGTTTCATTTAAGCTCTTATTGAGTTGGACGCAATAAATGTTGAGTTAAGTAAGCGTACGAGCGTATTCTTTGATTATTTTAAAGGGTAACAGCTGGCAATATCAATGAGGTCTGTAGAATTAGTGCAATTCTACGAAATTTGATTAACTATAGTGAAGATGTTTCCATTCTTTTTAATCCAAATGTTTCATCGATAATTTACTTCAAAAATTGTCATGTCTACACACTTTAGTGAGTAACACTGATGTTGATCAACGTAGTCAAAAGTCAAGTTAAAAATCGAATTTCCTATTTGATGTGCTGATATATAGGTTCTTCATTGGTCATTTAGACGAAAAATTAAGTTCAGCATTGAAGAACAACACTTGAATTTGCTGTATTAATGAAGTAACAGCTAGGCTGCTTTAATTAGTCAAAACTGGGCAAAAATAAAATAGCCGATCTGTGAAATAAGTTCCGACTTAAACCGACATGTATTGCAAAAAATGCTGGCCCAGATCTGGGCTACTCAGCAGTAGTGAATACGAACTAAGCTAAATAATCAACATCAGTGTTGCCGCACTACAATTTTCAATGCTGCGCAATAAAGTTTGGGAGGGCTCGAAGATTTTTGAAATATAATAAGAATATCTCTGGAACCACAGCTAGTTCAAGAAGGATGGAGTTTTATAATATTCATAACATAGTTTTGTACTACTTTTAAGAACAGCACTGTTTTGCCGCCTCATTAACCTGATACTTTTATTTCACGCTCTTATCTTTAAATCAACCAATCGCCGTAGCGTGGCCGAAAGGGTGAAAACGTCGCTTTTACGATAACCCTCACTTGCCTAAGGGAAACTTGGAGAGCCTTCAATTCTTCTTGTGGAAACTTGGAGAGCCTTTTAACTCAAGAAACCAACGTGCCCATATCATGGGAGATTCGCGCAAGATTTTTTACAGAACTTGCCACTGCAATTGATTATCTGCACAACCGTCATGCAGTTCATGGAGATTAAAAGTCACAGAGTGTATTATTGACAAACAAATTAACAATAAAGCTAGCAGATTTTGGGGCAACTACAATTGCACAAATCACTGGTTCAAATTCCTCAACTATCAATAAAAACACACAGCACACACCGTACTATACTGCGCCAGAATATTTGGCGAATACAAACCAAAAAAAGCAAACCAGCATGGATGTGTACACTGTACAGTTATGGAATGAGAGGTTATGAAATCTTAACCAGAAAAAACGCGTAGAAAGACAGTCACGTTTCGCTTCATGTTTTGTTGCATTTGATTATAACAAAAGGCGAAAAACCAGACACGACTCATTTGGATGAAATCGCTAGAATTTTAGAGGGAAATCACAAAGAATCAGTCATATTTCACGGGCTAAAAGAAATAGTCCATCAATGCTGACACTTCAAACCTGAGGACCGACCAAAGATATCTGAAATCAAACAAAATCTTGATCAACTGGTGCAAAAACAACAAGTGTGCAGTGAAGAGACTCATGAACAATCAAATTGGTTGATTGAATCCAAAGGTTTGAACCGTAGACCAAAAATCGAAGAAGAGGGTGTTTGGAAATACGTCCCCAAACAGCTAAAACACTGGATGTTCCGGATAGGTCTACTCATTATTGTGATCGGAATGATCGTAAACCGACAAACGCCACAACCAGAAGCTTCTTGCACATTTTTGACACAAAAAGACAGCAAGATAATCAAATATGACATTTGCAATAAAAACTTTATAACTGTTTTAGAAATCCCAATATTTGTAATCGTGGGACCGCCGGAGTTTCCAAGTGAACCTACTACGTCTTCAAACGATACTGTTGTGAAAGTGAATGATCTCGTTTACGTGCTGTTTCATCTTGGACCCGGTGCACTCCGCGCTGATTTTTCAATTTCGCTGACGCAATGGGATGACATTGAATGGGAAGATGAATACAAATACAACAAGTACATAGTAATCAATGATTCAATTATAGCAGCAGGTCATGAAAAAAACAAAAACTTATTCGAAAATATCGCCAAGATGTTAAATATACTTCCAAGTTTAACAAGCTCAGGCAGAAGTATAAATTTGTGTAATACCACAACCAGCGAATGGTCTGATATTGGCACACTAGCTGAAGAACGAATGGAGCACACACTAGTGCATTTCAAAGGCAGAGTTTGTGCTGTAGGTAGGTCAACTGAACCAACGGTCGAATGCTTTAATCCAAAAAACGTCAGCGATTGGATATTGTTACCTTCAATGAAAACCGCAAGACGCAATGCAGCTGCTGTGGAACTAAATGGTGAACTCTACGTAATCGGTGGCACTCGGGCAATAAAAGCAGAAAATTGGGAGGACAGCTTAGCGAATACCAAAACAATAAGGCTAAAATGTCGGCAGCGTGGCCGAATGGGTAAAGGCGTCGTTTTTACGACGACTCTGATCGCAGGATCATGAGTTCAACCCGCACCCTGGTCACGTTGTTGCGTCCTTGGATAAGACGCTTTACGATAATTGTCTCTGCTTGGTGGCTTCGAACAAGCAGCAAATTTACGTGGGAAGAAGTCAAAACGTCAACAAGAAAGCTTGGAAAATGGTCAACTCCTAAGCGGGTGCGGATTCGTCCAAAACATAGCGCACCGTCGCTTTCTCGTGATAGGAGGATAAAGATGCACCAATCAATCAATCGTCAAATATTTCACGGAGGATTATTATGCTCTTAATTCAGTGGAAAAGTTCAACCCCGCAACATACCTTTAGACAGAAGAACCCAGTTTATTGCAACAGCTAAGAAAACCAATAGCAGGAGTCTGCAACGGAAAAATATATGTCGTTGGAGCAGATCTCAATGCAGTTGAAGCGTATGATCCATTAGAAAAGTGTGGAAGAACGTGGGCTCACCTGGAGTAGATCTTGGCTACATACGACTTTTTACAACCTTTCAATAAATTCTACACTAGTCGTTTCTCCAGGAAAATGACACATCAAAAAATACAACCAATTGAAAACGCATCATGTTTTACCAAATGCCATCGTCATGAATATCCTTGATTCTTAACTATCGATTTCTGCATAAACAGCTGTAGAGGAAAAAAACTGATTGAGAGAAAGTGACATTTTGTTGTATTCAAAAATGCGGTGTATTGCATACAGTGATATCGTTTTGTAAGTGCATACGAAACCGGTTCAAGATAACATAGTCTAAATAATGAGCCTTCTATCAACACTTCGAAAAATTTACTGGTGCCCTCAAAGCCATTTTTGTTTCAAAAACAGTGATAATAGAATTTTTCAATATTTCTAATTGTAAAATCATAGTTATATTACATGCACACTGATGGCAAAAAGTTTGATACGAGCAAACAAAAAGCTCTAATGCGAGCGATCAGAAATTTAAAACTGAGCGAATTTAATCCCTGATGTGTATTTTCTTCCGCAAGGCCAAGACTTAATTTGGATTGATTTTATGGCTTTCTGATCAGTACCTTGATTTTACTCACGAAGCGCTAGATGATATTCTAGTTGTAAATACTTATGTAGGTTTCGTTCCTGTTGTAGTTGCATATTACATAGTGTTTCTAGTTGAGATTTTAATAGATGTTTTTGTTGACTTTTTGCATGGCAGTTGCACTCGTGCATGCGAGCCGGGGTCTTTGCGTCTGTCTATCCACAAAAACACAGCACCCTATTGCGAATTTTGTTTGCTAGTTTTTCATCCGGCTGCGACACTGCTACAAGCAGAATGCTTTGCCTCAATAGGAAAAAATGATGATGAAAACATGCGAAATTATAAATGAACTAACTTATTCGCATTATTTTAGCTCCAAACAACTGTATTTTAATTTCCATGAAGTTTGTATATCATCAAGTGCATAGACTTTCTTGTGTGGTAGGGTGCACACTGTACACTACAGTGCACACCCGCACATCTTAGTGCTTTGTCGTGTAGCAAAAGAATGACAACGGTACGAGTAGAACATAATAGTAGTAATTTATGCTTTGAAAAGGAAACGACAGCGCAATCTAGAGGACTTATCTCTAACTGATGTGTGTATACAAATGGTTCAAGTACCGTGAACACATGCAATTTTTACGAAGGCCAGTGCCACAACAGTACATGATACTGGCCTGTAAAGCAATAAATGCAAATCTACGAAATAAAACAAACAACCAAAACCTGAGCGAACACTTTTGTGGTGCGTTTTAAAGCATAACTCGTCCCTTCATAAGCCGTTGATAATTGATATTTTGATTTTGGTTCTTTGCTCATTAGTAGAAACTTTCTTTTAAATAGAGATGGCTTCCACATTCAGTCATTAAGCTTGAAATACTAATTTTGTTTCCACAAGTTATGCTTTTAATATACCTTTTTTTCTACATGCCCTGGATTCCTGTTTTATTTTTTGTACAAAACCCTTGTGCATTTAAAATGCCCACTTTGTTTCCATTTTTGCCACGGAAACGTGTCCAGTCGTATTCTTAGCTCTTTGTTGGCAGCTCGTGACTGGATCTCTTGCAAGTCATTGAAAACTACGTCATGTTTCCACACCGACCACATTTCTCTTGACTGATCATCTGCTAATCATGATTTTCGAAATTTTTGACATTTTTAAACTATCTAATTTCAAAAAATCAGATTTTTAGAGCCAAATCAAAGAGATAATATGCACGTTTCGGCTTCGGCGAAGAAATGCTATCAAGTTGCGGCGCAAACAAGTAAAACAAAGACGAAAGTTTCTCTATAAAACTTTCATCTCGGGTAGTACCTCTTTAAAATATAGACCCATTTCCCTGGCGTAAGTGACGACGGGGGTGGGGCGGGGGGAGCAAATGCCTCCTAGCCCTCCAGATGTGCTCCCTCACCCCCTTTCCCCAAAGCAACTAACTTTTGTTTTTGTCTTCACCAAAATTTTACGCGAAAAGGCAAAGAATTTTATCGGAACAAATCTTTTTTTTCTGGTTTGCATCTAAATTGAATAAATTTTGATGAAGACCTTTTTCTGGTCTTTTAAAACAACGAATTTTTGGTGAAACATAATTTCTGGTAAAGTTTGCACCCTGGCTCAAACCTCTAGTTACGCCTTATCGGCAGGAATGAAAGGATATCTTAAAATATATCATTATGCGAAATAATTTTGCTGTACGTAGGTCGTTCTGAAATGGGACCTTCTTTTTCAGCAAACTTTTGAATTGGTTTCGGACCCCAAGATCTATTGCCGTGATGTTATCTATCACCTCGAAATTTGGTACAAAATACAAACATCAAACTGCTGACCTAATTTTATGAAGCTACACCAAGCTGTTCGAGAGTTACACGCAAAAGCCTGAAACTTTGCACTCGTTAGTTGCAAAACGGTCAAAGAAAAAAACAACACGCAACGCGAGCGACAGTCGTTTCACTAATAATTTTGTACAATTTCACCACAAAAATTTTTCAAGAAATCGTAAATTGTGGTTGGAGCAGGAGCTTCAGAGACGAGGGGATCAAAATACAAACGTCCAAATAACCGATAACATTTTTTGAGAAAAGAACCATGCTCAAAAACATTTAGAAGGATCTCAAAGGTGTCAAGTCGGTGGCGTAAGCACAATTTCTAAAAGAGCTAAGCGTCTTTTAAGACATGAAACAAAGTATGGAACTTAAGAAAGGAACTGAAAACAATCTTAAGAAAGGAACAAAGATCACAAACCGGGGATATGAAAACGGAGCTCCGGTTTCAAAGATTTGTGTATTTTTTAATAGCTTTGTACTGTATTTGGTAATACTGAAAACTATGAATGGGTTTTCGCTGGGATCAGTAGATGAGATTAAAATACTGTATTTTGTCTATGGTTAATAGTCTTATCTCCTGAAAAATATCCCAAAATGCCGACTTTAACACAATGCTACACGGTAGACCGGGCCTGAAGCGGGGACGATTCGGCAGTTTTTTGTTGTTTTTTGCTCGTTTTATGCAACTATGCGTCAGTCGTTTCTTGGGTTTGCTAAAAAGAAAAATTTTCTGAAAGTTCTACAAAGCCCAAATGGGTGGAAACCTTGATTATGGGCGAGTATAGTTTCTACCACATATGTGGGTTGGCTCAAGTTATCTCAGCTATTCAGTCTTTAAAACCTCTCTATAATGGTTTATTACGGCGAATAAAATTTCAAAGTAATCTGTAACTCGTTGGAACGGCCGACGTTTGCGTCGCATGTTCCTTTGTTTTTACTCGGCCATTTTCTAATTAACGAGTGCAAAGTTTCAGACTTTTGCTTACAACTCGAGAACGGTTTGGTCCAGCTACATAAAATTTTGAGAGCAGTTTGAGGTTGATGAGTTATAGTTTTGTACCAAATTTCGAGGCATTAGGTCTCGTGACTTAAATTTTAAGACCCGAAAATCGTCCGAAAAGTTTAGCATAAAAAGCGGTCTCATTACCCTTTTATCCCTACCAACCCACTTTTGGCCGCGAGAAATTTTTTTTTCCCGTTTTTTTCTTCCTAAATCTTGTACGCTCTTCTTCTAAACCACAAACCATCGAAATCTACTTTTTGGGTAAAGCTGTTGACCTGCAAACGCTTCCCGAAACTTCCTGTTTCCCGGAACTTTTTGGAGCCACTCTCCTGGAAACCCCCCAAAATGGGACACCAAAAATCAATTTTTTAACAGCTCATGCTAGGGTGCCAGTTTTTTTTGATTTGAGCAGATATTTAACAGGTAAAAATTTTGACATAGTTTGGGGGTGCCACACTGCCATCCCCGGGTACCTCCCCAAAAATCAATTTTTTGAACGGCTAAACCTAGGGTGCCAGTGTTTTTTAATATCAGTAGATATTTAACAGACAAACATTTCAACGTAGTTTTGGGGTACCATCCTCCGGGGGCCCCCCTAAAACCAATTTTTTTTAACAGCACAAGCCAAAATACCAGTTTGTTTTAATCAGGCGCGTCGATTTGTCGAAATCTTTGGGGGGGTCCAACTTAATAACCAGAACTTTTTTGGCGAAATTTCGCGAATTTTGGTTGCATTGTTTGTACATCGTAGACTTTGTTTGCAATGTTCGTACGTCGCAATAGCACATTTGATGCAGTTTTTTTTTGTCGGTGTTGAGCCGATTAGGAAATAAGCGTACAGTATTTTGGAAGAAAAAGAAAAAAAAACTCATCGCGGCCAAAAGTGGGTTGGTAGGGATGAAAGGGTATCTTGGGATATATAACTGTGTGAAATATTTTTTGCGCCATTTTTTAAATGCGACCTCTTTTACGCCAAACTTTTGGGGCGTTTTTTGGACGTTAATTCCAATGTTACGACTTTGAAAACTTTGAAAATCGTTCCGCCAAGCCTGTCTATACTACGTTAAGGGATGACACGGATAGGCGTGGCCAAGAGGGCGACAGCCCCCCCCCCCTTCAAATTAAAATGCCCTCAATGATAAAAATATTAAAACAGAGTCTACTGTTTCTTCAGTTTCTTTTAGCATTTCTCCGTACAAAAGTGCACGCATTCAACTGTAATTAGCGATGATATTAACATGGATCTCCAAGGAACCCGATTCCCCTCAATTCAAAATTTTGCCAACCAATTTAAGTGTATAGCCCGGGAGAATTGAAGAGTTTTGTCTTAAAAATTGCAACCTCAGGCACTTATCTAACCTTTTTATGAACGTAATACAATAAACGCGAGCGGATTTACCAAATGGTGCAGTGCCATGGGGTCCCGCGTTTAAATGGTGGGCCGAAGAGGTTTTTTTGTCTCACCTATATTGACTGGAAATTGCAGCGAAAATCTCTAAAGGGCTAGGGGCCCCGCGCAATGTAAATCAAGCGTGGGCAAAAACACGATTAGTTATAGGCCTTACCAATAACCTTCTTTTGTATCAATTAACTTTCAATAACAATTCACCTCAAACTCGCCAGTTTTTACATGATAAAATGCTTAAAAAAAAAAAAAATTGGCAAGCAAAAATGCGCATTCAACAAATTATTGAATTTAAATTAAGGGGGCCTGGGGCCCTAAGTCATTACATGTACTCCTACAATTGGTTATTTTCATGACCTACTGCTCAACATTTTAGAAGGCAATGTACCGCACTTCCGCCTACCTGGGCCAAATCACGTACAAAATTTAACCCCAAACTGCAAGATTTTAAACGTGTTTTGGACTTGAATTGTAGGTAAAAAGAGAAATGAACGATTTAATTTTTCAATTGGCTTTCTAAGCAGCGTTGTGAGCGGGCCGACTAGTTCAGGCCCGAACCCGAAAATTTAAGCCCGCATCCGAAAACTAATTTAATGCACAAATCCTGTTCGAAAAAAACCGAAAGTTTAGTTAAGTCTGAAAAATTTAGCAATCTTGTTATTTTGATTTTATTTTGGTACATCTAAGACAAAAAGCACGTCTCAGGCCCGAATTAAGCCCGAAATTTTTGTCAACTTTAGGCCCGAACCCGACCCGAAAAGCCCGGGCCGACTTATAACTATGTTTCTAAACGTTAAAAATCTGGTTCCTTCGAATTACTCTAAAAACGCGCGAAATGTGATCCAATGGCATTAAAATAGCTATTTTTTTCAAAAAATTACAAAAAGTTGCCCAGCTGTTGGGAGCTTCGCCCCCACACCCCTGTCTTTGATACGTTTGAGTTACACTAGATTACTCACCATGTCTCCCAATTTAGACATTTTAACTTTTACACATTTACTTCAAACTCTCCCCCTTCAGCAAAATCCTAGTTGCGTGCCAAACCAGGCCACGGCTTCTGATCTTTTTTATTTTGCGATATCGTTGTCCCGTAAAAAGAGCCTCATTTCAAAAATGTTTGAAGACGTCATTGCATGTGATTTGGGCCCCCTCAATCAAAAATCCTGGCTCGCCTGTGATGGCACCGTCCATTAAGTCCCCGCTCGGATGGCACCATTGTAATATTGAGTGACTATGCTGATTTGCTCTGACGCTGCGAGTATCAGTATGCCCTCGCTCCTCAGTGCCCTGTTTTAACAGTGAGGACTTTCCTCATCTAGACTTCACTGACACACACACAGTCACAATAATGAGTTTGTGACGTACAGAAATAAAACTTGTGCAATATATTGGCTAGGTGATAAACCTACTCGTATTGTGATTATTGTCATAAAATCTAGGCCTAGCGCTGTGATATGCAGTTTTCAAGATTTTGAGCGAGAAAAATCTGTCAAGACAGAAATTTTATTTTGTTAGTATCCATGATAAATAGCAGACATGTTTATTTTTATTGGGAGGGTCCTTTACTCTTTGGACCCCCCCAACCCCTCCCCGGGAATCGACGCGCCTGGTTTTAATATCAGTAGATATTTAACAGACAAATATGTTAACATAGATTGGGAGTGCCCCCCCCGCGGACCCCCAAAATCAATTTTTAGAACGGCTTAGCCTAGGTTGCTAGTTTTTTTTATATCAGTTGATATCTAACATACAAATATTTTGACATAGTTTTGGAGTGCCAACAGCCAAGGGGCTCCCCAAAAGTCATTTTTTTGAACAGTTTTTCTATATCAGTAGATTTTTAAATAAAAAACATTTTGACATAGTTTGGGGGTACCACCCCGGAGGAACTCCCCAAAATCATTTTTTAATGGCTTAAGCTAGGGCGCTAGTTTTTTTAAATTTATGGATATTAGCGTCGGTCGTTCAAAGGGGTTGCTCTTTAGCAAACTCCATCTAGATATGCTTTGCTTAATCAAGCATTTTGCAGTAAAAAACCAACCATCTCAACTTTACAATTCGAGAGTTGTTGAAGAAGTGTAGAAGTGCGAAACAGCGCTATGCGGTTCCGTAAAATTTGATGCGATAGTTGTTTTTACTATAAACCTCATATACTTCGTTTGATTAAAAAAAATTATTATGAAAATATTGGCAATGTACAATTGAGACATTTTAGTGGTTCCAATAATCGTCTAATATCGATTTAGTTACAAGCAGCATGAGCAAAAGCTGGGTGACTAAAGTGTTTAACTTGTTTCAGCACTAAACATATATCGTATTTCAAAGACCGAAAACAACAAACAACACCTGCATTTCCTTTGGTAATAACGCTTTGTCGATAAACGTTTGCCAACACCATTTAACTTTTTGCATTTTTCAAGCTCATTAAGTTTAACAAAAAAGAGTTTTGGAGGTGAAAAGGACATTAGAAAATTCTTCTTCTAAGAATAAATTCTTTAAAAATGCTCCGACGTAAAACTCAAAACTATGCAATTTTTTCTAATGCTTTAGGTTTACGTAACTATGCAGTTAAAACAATCAGCACCCAAGGCCTAACTTTTATGATTAAAAAAAATTTGCTTTTTTCAGCGGAACCCGCACGCGGCATCGCAATTCGCAAGTAACGCAAAGTTTTTGTCGTTCGTTGGTCTACACATTCTGAAAAATTGCACTTCACCAGATTTCAAGTAGGGCCACTTTCATTGACCATAGTCACATGCTATATAATCGCCAAAATTTGATTTAAACAAACGGTTTTAGGTCCAGTTTCCCACACGACCGCAAATTAATGTTGCGTATAGATCGGTGCTTACAGAAAGCAATCAATGACTTCTCAGAGCTATACTAACACTACTTTTAAAATTAAAACTTTGTGAGCTGCTCTGTGAATGATTAATTTTGTTAATCTTGAATTTAAATTTTCAGACTAAAAAACTAACGACCATGAAAAGTATTTAGTGGTATTCTAAACACTGCTACCAGGTCGATTTTTTATGGCAACAAAAAGTATAGGTGTTCTAAATGAAGAAAATCTGAGTTTCATTGAACCAACAAAAATGTCACAACAAAACGTTTTGATTGGGTAAAATAATAGTACAATCCAGCGACCCGAGGGTTTCAAAGCGGGTCTTAGTTCTTAAAGTTTGGACTGTATGTAAGTGTAAAACAAAAATTTAATTCGGGACGAAAGAGATCAATAAAATTATTTAGAACACCACATACAAAAATAAGCAAAAAACGAATATAAATTTGGTAATATCTCCAAACAATTAAGATAAACAAAAGTATGACTGATTCTCCCAAAACTTGCACCAAGGTTTTTCGATACGATTCCCATCTAAGTTCTAAACTTCACGTTCCTACGTTCAGCCGTTTTAAAGTTATGGCAATTTCACCCTCTCGTAATAGATGGATGCAATAAACATGGGCTTCGATTAAATTTTTACCACACTCGTATGATGTATTATTAATTAATCTATTTGCGAAAATAAGTACGATGTTAGTATAACAAAGCACAAAACTTGGTGTCTAAACAAGGTCAAAAGGCTTTCAGTTTTCACATATTTGTTCAAACATGAAAGAGGAACAAAAACGATGCAGAATTGCGTCAGCATCAAATCACAGCTATCATGTTACCATTCTATTCACGCAACACAAGAAAAACGTATTTTCGTAGTGACAAAGAGAATGCGCATTTAGTTGGAAAACTATACTACATTGCTTCGCAATAATTGCAAGGAAACGAATGCAGTTATGAGTAAAAAAATACTACAAAAATACGATCCAAGCAGCTTAGAATTGACCAAAGATTTGAGTTCAGACATTAGCGCTTTTTGTCAATTATTTTGGGACAAAACATCTAAAAAGTATGTAGTCGTAAAAGCATTTTTATCCAGTGGAAACGAAGAAATCCTAGAAAATTTTTTGGAAAACGTACATCGCGAAGCCAAAATACTAGCTACAATAAAGCATGACAATATATTACGTGTCTTTGGAACGATAGTTTGAACGAATAAAAATTTTGGAATCATTACGGAATACGCCGTTTATGGTGACTTGACAACTTTTCTGTTACATGACATAGAAAATTTTCTGGATTGGAAAATACGCACAAGGTTTTTCGCAGAGCTCGCCGCTGCGCTAGATTATCTTCACAATCATAACCCTAACAGACCGTATGTTCATGGAAACTTGAAACCAGCAAATGTTTTACTGGCAAACAAATTTTGAAAGTAACGTTGGCAGATTTTGGTGCAGATAAGATCGCGAAACTCACTAAAATGACCCCAATGATCTTTGACGGAGAATATATGCGACATATACTGGGTTACTCTGCGCCCGAGCATTTGAAAAACCCAACCGCTTATGGAGACAGCAGCATAGATGTATACAGTTACGGAATGATAAGTTTTGAAATCATAACAAAAACAAAAGCGTACAGTGAATATCCATGTACACATGAGTTTTTGAAACAAAAGATTATAAATGACAGACTTTTACCACAAACGAGCCACATTGACAAAATCGAGAGAACTCTGAAGCAAAACAGTAGCGATTCACGCATTTTACATGAACTCAAGGGTATAGTCTACCAGTGCTGGGAAACCAAACCGGAAGATCGCCCAAAAATGTTCGAAGTCAAGCAACGTCTTGATCAACTACAAATTAACAAGCGATCGATCGATAGAGAAGTGGAATTGTTGATTAAGCGCAGAAATTTGAAATCACTGTTTGAAACACACACGAAAAGAAAGGTCATTCCATCGGAGTTCCCAAGCAAGCAGATCAGTATGTCATCGCTGCACCCATTGTTAGTTTTCGCAGCATTTTTAGTTATAGCGGTAGTTTTATCGTCAATGGCAGTTTATTTCATCAGTGGCGACTGGCATAGTCACAATTCTTCGGACGCAACAATCGGTGGAGGTTTCCTAGTCATAGTTCTTCGGACACAACAATCGCTGGAGGTTTGCCTAGTCACAGTTCTTCGGACACAACAATACAGGGGTTGAGAGAATTCGAAGCAACAAACAAAACACTACCGAGCGCAGGGCAAAACGTGGTAAACTATATTTTTACTTTTAGGCCCACGCTTACCTTTCCTTTTACATTTTTAAGCTTTCGAGCTGAGATTTTAAGCAACTTAGTTTGTTACATCCCTCCTCTAGGCCTAAATGCTGTCTATGCTTGGTTACGTCGGAACAATCGGTGAGATGTCGAAATACGGATACATTTTTTCTCATTTCCAATATTGTTCGGTTATTCTAACCCAATTGCAGGCACAATTTTAACGCTTGTATGCAAAATATGCAAAATTTTTACAATTTCTTGGCTCATTTTGACCAAAATGAAGTTAGTTGTTTGATGTTTGTTTTTTTATTTTTTGTGTTTGTTGAATTGCTTTTTTTGCTTTTCCTGTTTTCTTTTCATGGAAGTTGTACGGCATTAGACTGTTGTAATAATCATCTGAATGGGAGTAGCTTTGACTCGATGAGCTCATTGCAGACGGTTCTTCGTTACTTCCATTCCCAGCTTGCATTGTATTAATCATTTTTCTTCGGCATAATTTAAGTGCATTTTATGGAGCGCCGTTTGTGTACCCATATTTGTGCGATGTTTTTTTGCATATTTAATTAAATAGTCATTTTAATTAAATGTGCAAAACTAAATATAGAAAAAAACAGGTGCAAAAACAAATATGCAAAAATTTTTGAATATTTATTACATCATAATTTGCCCAACGTTTTTTTGCATATTTATTTAAATAGTCATTTTAATCAAATATACAAAAATATTTGCAACAGAATAAACCGTTGCAAAACTAAAATTAGACAAACAACTGTTACACAAAAATTTTTTGCGCAAAACTTTCTGACACAAAAGTTGTCGTTGCAAAAATAAATCCACGAAAATTTTTGTGGATTTATTTTTGCAACATCATTTTTTGCATCAAAATATTTTGCATTACAATTGTTTGTGTCACAAATATTTGTACATTCATTTTTGATAGCAAAGAAACAACACACGCCGAAATAAATGTGCAAAATTTTGTGACGCAAAAAATGTTGATGCAAAATTTCTTGTCGCAAAAAAAACGCGTGCAAAAATAAATCGTCAAAAATATTTGACTATTTAGTTCGTGTCTGTAATGATCAAGGGTTGAAATTATGCGGGCGGGAAGGTACCAGCAAGGTATAAAACTGGAACTTCAGGACGACGGCAGCTATAGTAAGGTGCTAGCCTCATTGGGCTAGGAAATGATGGTTCATTCACCCGTACCTTCCCGCCCGCGTAATTTCAACCCTTGATCATTATGGACACGAACTAAATAGTCAAATATTTTTGACGATTTATTTTTGCACGCGTTTTTTTTGCGACAAGAAATTTTGCATCAACATTCTTTGCGTCACAAAATTTTGCACATTTATTTCGGCGTGTGTTGTTTCTTTGCTATCAAAAATAAATGTACAAATATTTGTGACACAAACAATTGTAATGCAAAATATTTTGACAAAAAAAATGATGTTGCAAAATATTTTTGTGTAACAGTTGTTTGTCTAATTATTTTTGCAACAGTTTATTCTGCGGCATATTTTTGTATATTTGAATAAAATGACTATTTAATTAAATATGCAAAAAAACGTTGCGCAAATTATAATGTAATAAATATTCAAAAATTTTTGCTTATTTGTTTTTGCTCCTGTTTTTTTGTATATTTTTTTTGCACATTTAATTAAAATGACTATTTAATTAAATATGCAAAAAAACATTGCACAAATTAGAGTACACAAACGGCGCCCCATAGCATTTTGTATGCTGCAACGTTTTTGTAGCTTGGAAAAACAAAGCAGTCTTCTCTTTTTTCGGTCGTTCATGAAAAAAATTAGGCTTTATTCTTTGAGCTGTGAAGAAAATGGATAATATATTATTCCTTTACAAAGTCATGAAAATTCAGACCAACAAAAAGAGTTCAAATTAGATCGCAGGAGTTGGATTTGCGCGTTCGGTAAATTGCAAAGGCACTATTGATTGATTATTATTTGAACAATTCTGGTTCGAGTAGTTTTGTTTTTCTAACATTAGTGTGATTGCTAGAACGACTTATTACGTGGCAAGCCTTCTTTTGATTTAAATCAGATTTTTTTTATTTTTAAGTTTTTTAAAACTTTTTTGGGGGGTTTGCAGCAGATATTTTGATTTAAAAAAGTTGCTGTCTAACCGAAAAAAATTATTGAAATTTTACATAGTTAACATTGAAATTTCATTAATTTTTGAGCAATCTTTATTAGTAGATTCAAATCTTAATTTTTATTGGTTGATTGAAATAATCTAAACCAAACACCCCTGTTTTCATCGTTGTTTAGTACAAAAAACTAATTTAAAGCACCAATAGGGTAAATAAAATATTAAGGAAACCTTGACCTACTTTTACATTATGCTAACTTTAACTCCACTACGCTAGCCGTGGCCCAGACTTTAGTTCCACACGTGATTCCCGTTTATTCCAACTTAGAGCTTAAATTTCACCAAACGAACTCTTCAAAATAAAATTTTTCTGTACAATAATTATTTCCGTTTTTAAACGTCATTTTTTAAGTTGTTTAGTATTGTAAATCTTCGAGTCGTAAAAATCGAACTATATAACTCGAAAAATTGTCGATTTGCTTGAAATTTTGTGATTTGGGAGATGTTGCATTTTTGAATTTGGGTTGCAAAAATTCAATATAATTATCTCGTATTGTGTTTATGATCAACGACTACAAAATGTTATTTGTGTAGATCAAAAATGAGCCATTTTAAGGTTTCGTGGCACGCTTATAGATTGTTATTCATGATGAAGTAACCCTGCTGGGAAACTCATCAGTCGCATTTTAAATGTATATTTTGAAAATCTACAATATCGTAACAATTTTCAATGCCATTGCTACCATGAGAAAATGGTTGTAAACACAGCCAGTATTGTCGCTCCTCAAGTTGTAGCTGGTAGTTTGCTTGCTTTATTTTATTTTCAAAATGTAGCTTGCTTTATTTTAGCACTTTGCAACCATTACAGTGAACACGTTTGTTTAATCGTGCGCACATAATTTATTGCAATTAACACTTCTTAATCACACGCAAATTTTTTGATACTTAGACGCGCTTTGCAACTTTTTGGCAAAGTGCTACGTTTTTTTTTCCAAGAAAAATTTTCCCATGATTGTCGCGTTGACCGCTGTTTCAAATATGACAAGTGAAACTATACCCTGCGCTGCATGAAGAAAACGTCTATAATTTTGCTATTTTTTTGTTATGATTATTTTGAAGATCTTTAGCTCCTGTAACTTTTGCAGAAAAAAATCAGCTTCCTAGCTGGTGAAGTTTCCAAAACATTCGCGATTGAAAGTGCATTACAAGCAAAAAATCAATCTTTGCGTAATGCATTTGGAAAAAGTTATTCATTACGTCACCTTACCATAACAATCGCGCACAAAAACTTGATTCTCGAAATTGGATATACGTATTATGCAAATTCAATGCTTTTACCAAGAAGTACCTTTTACAAATTTTTTTCCTACGGTAAACAGCCTCAAATCTTATTGTGCTTATTTTTTGGGGGGGCAAGTTGAAATTTCCTCGGGCAAGTAGACATTTGACATCACTTACCCGACGGGTAAGTTGTTAAACACGTTAATTTCGACCCCTGTGATTATAAGTAAATAAAGAAAGTTGGGAAATATTCTTGCATAATGCGTGCCGAAGAATACACGAAAGCCAACAGCTTGAAAAAAACGCTCAACTCAGAGACGATTAACTTTAGTCACCAAGTAATAAAATAACTAAGAAAACATGATGATTTTTTTAGAAACAATATTATTTCAAATAATACGATAACGCATCACTTTTTCGATTATCAAACACTTTTCGATTACACCTTCTTTATTTGAAACTTAAAATTTACTGTAAACTGAATAACATCACTTGTTTTACTATATATCAAGTTACGTGTTGTTGTCAACGTCCAATTGAAGTAGAGCAATTGAAAGAGTGATAGAAGAAAAAAGCAGTTTTTATGAACTGTTTTACCTACTTTTAACAACACAAAAGCAAACAAGATCTCAACCAATACTGATAGTTTTAAAAGCAGCGAAATATACCACAGCTATGCAGCAGGGAGAGTTTAAAAACTACAACCCAAACACATTAGAAAAGGTCCAAGAACTAGGAAAAAGTAAATATTCAAGGGTTCAATTATTACGTGATACAGAAAGCAACAAATTTGTGGTGGGAAAACAATATTTTTTGGGTGGAAGTTCAAGCAGAATAACAAAGCTTTCAGATCAAGCGGAAAAAGAAGCCTTAACTCTGGCTAGATTAAATCATGTAAACATAGTACAGGTTCTAGGAATCTGTAGAGACGACCATTTTGCGATGATTTTGGAATTCGCTCCTTACGGAGACTTGGAAAGTTTTTTGAAGAATGAAACAGATACGATGCAAATATCTTGGAAAATTCGCGCAAGATTTTTCGCAGAGCTCGCAGCCGCATTGGATTACCTTCACAATCATGATTCCAAAAAACAGTACATACATGGCGACGTGAAACCATCCAATGTTCTATTAGCAGAGAAATTGCAAATCAAGCTGGCAGATTTTGATGCATCATCAATAGAAAAACGCACTGGTTTCTCCACTACCCTGACTTTCAAAGGCATCAAAAATACTCATCATACACCGCTCTATACAGCTCCTGAATACATCCAAAACGTGACAAAACAAAAAAGCTGCAAGATGGATGTATACAGTTATGGAATGGTAGGTTACGAAATTTTAACAAGAAAAACTGTGTTCTCTGATGCTACAATTCCTCGAGGACTTTTAATCCAAGTAATTATAGAAATGAGCCAAAGACCAAACACCAAGCTTATTGATGAAATAGCTAGCACTGAAGTGGAAAGTGCAAGTGAAAGAAAAATATTTAACGAGCTGAAGAATACAGTTTACCAGTGCTGGAGAACAGAACCCAAAAGTCGCCAAGATATATCGGAAGTCAAACAACGTCTGGATGATTTGACACAAAAACAAAAGATCTACGATGACGCTACCGATCAAGAAGCAATTTCGATCATCACATGCAGAAATTTAAAGCATGTAGATGCACTTGACTCAAAGTCGTGTACGAGAAACCTCATGAACAAAGTCACATCATTAATCAAAAAGATGTCAACGTTAAGTCTAGCAGCAATGTTCTTAATTGTTGCAGCACTAATAACTTTCGTCTATGATCGAGACCAAGCAGGAGCTCCTTGTGTTTTTGTAGCACAATCTGGAAACAGCTTCGTCGAATATGACGTTTGTAATAAAAACTCGAAAATTCTAGCCGAACTACCTAAAACTGTAGTGTCAGGGCCAAATGAAATCGCAAGCAAACCAGACCTTGAAACTATTGCCATAGTAAACGACAAGATTTTTGTGGTATACAAACGTCAGAATTGTGCATATCGAGCTAATTTGTCAAATTCATCCACGCAATGGGAAAGTATTCCCAAATGGTCAGAATCATCTTCAGACAAAAAATATATTGTATTCAATGATGCAATTATAGCGGCGGGCAAGAATATCAACAAAATTCCTTTTAAACATGTAGGGAACTGGACACACGCGAACCAAAACGTTTCTTTGTATAACACTACAACAAACCAATGGTCCACTCTAACGAAAATGAAGGAAAAGCGAATGGGACATGCGCCAGTGCTATTCCAAAACATGGTTTGTGCGGTGGGAGGTTCAGTTAAACCGACTGTAGAATGCTTTGATCCAATAACTAACAGCAGTTGGGATAGTTTGCCTCAAATGCATACAGCGAGGCGAAACGCAGCGGCTGTAGAACTAGACGGTGAACTCTACGTTATTGGTGGCATTCGTGCAATGGCAGAAAAAGAAACAAACAAGAATTACATTACAGAGGATTATTATATCCTTAATTCGGTCGAAAAATACAACCCAAACACACAAACTTGGACAGAAGTTGCCGTCTTACTGCAAAGACATATGGAACCCATCGCAAAGATTTGCAACGGAAAAATCTATGTCGTTGGAGAGGAATCCAACGTAGTTGAAGCATATGACCCTTCTAAAAATATTTGGGAAATGGTAAATATTTTTCCTAGTCAAGACAACTTCAGATTCTTTGCAACAGCTTAGCACTCTAAGTCAGATAACTTCGCTGTGAAAGGTAAGTCAAAAATATGAACCATGCATGGCAACCTATGATGGTAGGCTATCGCACATAAACTAAAATACTTTCTCCAATAAGCGGTTTGTTATTTCCGATTTGCATTACTAATCGCGTACAGTTTTGACCCAACGCACATACTATGTAATACACTGCAAGGAAACCGATTAGAAATAACGTACAGTTCAAACCATCTGGAGAATATCAACTCTAATCCCGGACATATTTTTACAAAGAGTACCCCTAAAAGTTACGCTCTATTTTTTTTTCTTTCTCTCGAGTTGAATACGGGATCTTACAAATCGACAGCAATGTCTTCTACCAACGCATAATGTAAAAACGCGAGCTTAACCACGTTCTTGAATTGCTAGGGTCCGATTTGCGATGCGATTTTTACATTCTTCTGAAGTATGGTTCGAATTCGGGAAGCATTTTCACCTTGAGAGATAGCAAAATGATGTGAAGAAATTTCTTCAAAGTTTATTTGGTTTTGACAAAAAAGCTAAATGTCGTTGAAGACTAGTGTATTTTTTTAAGCATCTTTGTCTATTCTATCCATTACCACTTTCCGCTGAAATAGTGAAAAAAAATTTCGTCATGTGCACCCTTTTTGATGGCGGTGATAAAAACATTTTTCAATATTTGCAACCGTTTTGTCAAGAATGGTCGACCCACTTATTTTGAGTATTTAAGTTTTGGCTTGCTGTACTTTAATTTTTGTAATTTAGACCAAGCGATCGATTCGCAACGCTTAATTAAAATTGTAAATCAAAAATATAAACCGACTAACCATATGATTGCTATTTTGTTGAATTAGGATAATTTCAAGTTGAAAAATCCTACGCTGTTGCTAGCTTGACTGTGTTTTTAGTATGATTGCTTTGCTTCAAAACAGGAACAGCATTTTAAAATTTGCTAAAGCGATTTTACAGTATCCGTTTTTCGTCCACTTTTGTCCGTTTTTTTTACGTTTTTGTTTCTCCATGAAAAAATATGCGCTTTTTTGTCCGCATTTTCATAACTCTATATCCGCACTAATTAGACAGCTAAATAATGATAAAAATTTTGTGAATGATGATAGCAATATTTCAAAATACAGCTATAACCCTTTACAAAAAAATTGTTAGGAAAACTTTTGTCTAGTATATGACAATATGGATATTGCGGATATAAGCATATAAAAATGCGGAACAAAAAGCGCATACTTTTTCAAGGAAAAGAAAAAACGGACAAGAGCAAACGAAAAACGAATACTGCGTAAATCTACCATGAGATGATAATTTTAGATATTTCCTCACATAGGCGTAGCCAGGATTTTTGATTGGGGGGCAAACCACAAGTCACATAGGTGAAAACAAAAAGTCTTTACAGTCCGATTTAGGATTTTTGATTGGGGAGAAAGGAGAATTTAGTGGAAGACCAATTTAGGATTGGGGGGTCCAAATTACAACTTACATAGAGAAAAACAACAACAAAAAAGGTCTTCACGGACTGAGGAGCTGAATTTGTCCCAGTAAAGACCAAAAGGTGAAGTAAAGTAAAAGTAAAGATAAAAGTAAACGTAAAGGTGAAGACCACAAAGAAAAGAAAAAAAGTCTTCACGGTCTGAAGTCGACGTGTAAACACAAGGAAAGGAAACTGCAAAACCAATAGCCTCACAAATTTATCATTGCTGACATTGCTATTGGAGGCCCCCCTCCCCCCAGCTACGCTTATGTTTCCTCATGTTATTATTGGTCAAATACGCATGATTTTATGTTTCGGCAATGTTACTATTTTCATTGCAGGTGTTAATGCATTACTGTTGAATGTTCTGATAAGGGATTAATTTAATTAGTCTAAGGCTCAAGGGTGAAAATGCATGATATGTCTCATTTATATGAAGTATATTAAATCCAGCAAAGTTGCTATTAATTGCTTTAATTTACATTTTGTATGGTTAATGCAATCTTGTGACTTTCTTTAGATTTTGCATGGTTTTACGATTTTTTTTACAATGAACTTTGCGTTATTTGCTACTGGTACAGAGATAGTATTAAACAAGAACTAATAGGCAAACTGAACTGTGTGCCTATAACCAAAATATTCCCAACACTGAGAAGCAACTAATCATTTCAATAATAACTTTACTACATTATTTACAAAAATTACGCTGAACATTTTCGGCAAAAAACTATTGTGTTTTATTAAATGTCTTGTAAGTTTTGCAGCCTTTTAATATTGCTTTTTACGTTATTTAATTATTATGGCGTGCTTTAGTAAAGTTACATTGCATAATGCACATCGCACAGTATGTTATATAATGCTCAGTTTTGAAAATAAAATAGACAAAAATTACCTTCTCAAAATGATTGAGTGCTGCAGCTGCATTCTTTCAATCGAGCTAGGCGATGCGAACAACATAGTACGGCACACCTGTCGCCCGACAAAAAGCCTAGTGATCTACGAGCATTCGTAGAAACTCCGGGTGATCACAAATGAGAAGTGGCTATTCGTAAGAAACTAACTGAGTAAAAAAGTAAAGCATAATTTATATAAACGAGAAGCGCAGATGGAAAGTTTCCTACGATGCATATCTTAATATGCATATAATCTCTTCCAACTAGACAACCAGTTAAGTTGAACGTCTTGCCTTCAGGATAAATTGGATTCAAGGTGTTTCTTGGATCTATCCAGTATTTAGAGATAGTCTACTTCGGCGCAAATAAGTTGCGGTGTAAGTTTACCAACGAGTGCTGAGAAAGGGACGTCGGTAACTTTACCTGGTGGAGCAAATAACATAAGACGTAATAGAGTAGTTTTATCAATGACAAAAAGTACAGTGTTTTTAATAGTGAATGCTTGGTAAGTTTGTGGTCGACTCTTGGGAAGTCAAAACGACTTCCACTGGCAGTCAAGAATCAAGATGGCTAAAACACTAGAGCAACCACCAACCTTGCAGCCGCAGGCAGCTCGAGTCAATCATGGTCAGGGCTAGACAACGCTGTTTCGAATTGTTCGCTATCACGACAGCCCTCAGCAGTCAGCACGTCTAATATAAACTGAGTACACCCAGGCAACCTCTATGCCAATCTGGACTGTTTTTTTCTTTTGTTTAAAAACAATCCTATACATTTTTATTTAACCTGTGCTAGCACAGACAAAAACACATACACCTCTTCCATTGGTGAATTAATAATTTTTTTGCATTATTATCAATTATTTTTGTATATTAATTATTATTTTGATTTTTATGATTCAGTATCAATAAACTGGGTCTTGGTACTGAAGCACAAAATCCCTAAGTCAAAGTGGTTACGTCACACAAAAGCCTTTTAAGGTAAATATGGGCCAAAACACGCACAGATTTCGGAGTGACTTTGCCACGTCTAAAAATTGAAAAACTGTTCTTTACATTAGAACCTTCAAATTTTCAGAGATTATTTTCGAATAAATTTGATTTAAAATCAGGTTGGTTTGAAAAAAGTTTGTTTTAGAAGGGATTTATCACAAAAAAACCGAAGGGGCGGCATGCGGTCCCCTTTTCCCGTGTAAAACAAGATTAAGCCAGGGTGTTCATATTCCAGCCCAGACGTTTGTGGCACGCGATAAAATTTTATCGGGCTCACGCTCCTTTTTCGTCCTTTTTCCGCTGGCGATTTCCCAACAGTTACGCAAACAAACCAGCCCAAAATACTTCTTAAGACCCAAAATGCCCCCAAATTAGACCGAATACCAGTAGTCTAAGTCGAACCCGTTGGCCCACGAGCATCTTCGCGAAGTCTCATTAGGTTGGCACTCCTTCAAAAATATTCCCTCACCTTTGAATGATTTTTAGACGTCGCGTACAATATACAACTCTAGCATTAGATTTACAGCAATTTATCAACTCGCATCATTGTAGAGACAGGTTATGGAATAAACACTTACAAAAAGCGAACCAATTTTCTTAATGCTGCATGGCGACAGTGCTTCAATCAGCAAAAATGAAATAATACTTGTTCAGTTGGGATTCAAAAAAACTAGCTACCGGTGCACTACCGGAGGCTTATGCAAACATAAACCACACGATTAATGAAAAACAACTTTCAACCTACAATGTGTACTGGTATTGAAATATTTACAACATTGTAAAAATAACTTTTAGCGAGGAAGAAAAGACCTGAAATGTAACTTATCGACTGCACTTTTTGCAAATTTGCAGAAGCAGTCACCATGAATCAACAAGAACTCAGAGACTACAATCCAGACAGCTTGAAAGTGGTCAAAGATTTGGGAAAAGGAAGCGATGGACTTATTCGAGTATTGGATGTCAGACAACTGAAACAGTTTGTGGTAGAAAAAGAATTTCCATTGGTAGGAAATCAGGCCGCTATAGACAAACAAAACAAAGAAGCACAAAGAGAAGCTAAAATGCTTCTTAGAATCAAACATCAAAACATAGTGAGTGTGCTTGGAACAACACTAAGAAAGAATACTAGTATCAGAATCATAATGGAGTATGCCCCTTGCGGAGACTTGGAAACCCTTTTATTAGACGAGCTTTGCATTCCAATTCCATGGAATATTTGATCAAAATTTTTCGTTGAACTCGCCGATGCTTTAGACTATCTTCATAATCACGACCCACAACGATCCTATATTCATGGTGATCTGAAACCACAAAACGTTTTACTGGGAGACAAACTGACAATCAAGCTGGCGGACTTTGACGCAGCGACTATCGCAAGACTCACTGGGGCAACCACCTTGACTACTGACAAAGGCAATAATAGTCAGCACACACCGATCTACACAGCACCCGAATATCTCAGAGACATAGCATCATATAGACATTGCAGAATGGATGTGTACAGTTACGGAATGATAGGCTACGAAATTTTAACAAGAAAAGCTGTGTACACTCAGTGGAATCAATGTTAGTTTGGATTTGGTAATGCACAAAATAATAACCGTAGGACAAAAACCAGACACGACTCATGTGGATAAAATCGCGAGCACTTTGAAAGAAAATACCAGTCAATTCGCTATATTTCGCCAGCTTAAAGAAATAGTCTATCGATGCTGGCAATTTAAACCTGAAGCTCGGTCAAAAATGTCTGTTGTCAAACAGAATCTCCATCAACTTGTGCAAAATCATCAGGTGCACAGAAAAAGAACTGCTGGACAAGTGACATCGTTAATCAAGCAGAGAAAATTAAAACCGCAGCTGCCGGTGATGGAAAAACCAAACCAAATTGAGTTTATCACGCCATTGATCATTCTTGCAATGATTGCAGTATTAGTGACATGTTCAACGACATACTACATGAGCAGTCAACCACCACAATCATCAAATTCTTCGAGTCCTGTACTTGAGGGTGCTGTATCCGACAGCACGAAGAGAACTGCATCCGACGCGTACAAACTATTCCGGCCGAATCAACTTGAAACAATACATATGTTAATAAACTCAAATGCTTCTTGTATTTTTTTAGCACTCAAATATATGCCTTGTATTGCGATCAGTTTTTGCGACATTTCAACTAGAGCACCTTGCTTTCCAAACACTGGCATTAAAATTGGCTGTGCAAAAACATATGATATTTTGCAAAATCTCGGTGTGGTCAAAGTAAACAACACCCTTTACATATTTGAAAGCCATTATGCACACTTCGAAACACCAAATAAAACATACAAAGTGAATTTATCTAACCCATACCAAAATTGAAACGAGAAAGTAGTTTTAGATGAATATTACAACAAACAATACATTGCGTTTAGCAATTCCATTATAGCAGCGGGAACAAACTACAACAATCCAATATACAACCTTTATCAGAAAAGAAATTGGGAAGAACTTAAGAACACATCAAAACCTTCAAGTGTGTTCAAATACAATACATCAACCAATGAAAGATTTAAGCTTCCAGATATGCTTGAACCACGATTTGAAGCTACATTGGTTTTATTCCAAGGCGGAGTATGTGGTGTGGGTGGCTATCATTCGTCTACTGTAGAATGCTTCAACATGACCGCCAACACATGGGCTAATTTACCCAAAATGAAAGCACCACGTAGTAATGCAGCTGCTGTAGAATTAAACGGGGAACTGTACGTAATAGATGGTATTCGCGACAATTTGTTTCGAGCAAAAACTCCATCTACTATCCTCAACTCGGTGGAAAAGTACAACTAAGTTACAAAAAGTTGGACAGAAGTTGGCAGTTTACTGCACGAAAGAAAAAGACCCGTTGCAAGAGTTTGCAATGGAACAATTTACGTTGTAGGTGGAGATCCAAATATTGTTGAAGCATATGATCCTTTGGATAATAATTGGAAGTACGTGACAGCTTTCAAGAATTTCCCTGGCACCACGGAATTTATTTCTGTGGGCTAAGTTCTGAACCGTTTCGCAGCTTACAGCTACTGACGACTTGTAGCCATTAAAGCATATAAATGATATCGTTGAACAATCGCCGATACCAAACATCTCTAGAGCAACGTGAAGCACAAGTAGAAACAAATTTTGCAGCCATTGATACCAACAAATATGAAAATTCAACGTTATATTAAACCAACCACACAGTATGTTTGGACACAATAGCTTGCGACAGCTTCAAGTAGCAACTTTAACTTTGTTTGCAAACAATTTCAGAAGTTAATGGAATGCTGAATCAAAGTAAAAAAAGCTTTGTTTAAGGGAGCAATCAGAATGCAAGTTGACAGAAAAAATTTTGTTCGAAAATATTTTTTATCTTTAAACAAATACTTTGTTGATAAAACATTTGTAACCATAAAAATTGCAGAATTTTGCAATAAATTTTGCATTCCCCATCGAAGGACTTTTCACTCTTCACAATGCTGTCTGCTATAGTATGGCAGTAGCCTGGCCCAAAACTAAGGGGCTTAATTCCGGTTTATTGAAACTTCGCGCGCTTGCGCGTGCGTAGGACCTATATTTGTACTTGGCCATTTTCATAGATAAGCACCAAAACTTATTATTTGCTTATAACTAAAACACAGTTGAACCTAGAATGTTGAATTCTGGATACAAAATGATAACAAATAAAAGCGTCAGGTTTGCCACTTTTGGGAATTTTTTAATCGTAAGTGCACATAAACAGAATATGATTTACTTTCATTTTATTGCAATATTTTGCATCAAAGCTGTTTTTTTATATGCCGATGAAAAAATAATACACAGTACTGTATTTCCAAGTGATGGCAAATGGTTTGAAATGCAATGATCTACCACAACAAGTTATCGCACAATACTTTGTAAAAACGATAAAAACTGCTAAGATTCACACTGTAGCTACTGAAGTAGCACTACAGTGACTACACCTGTACTGTCGAATTTTAGGCAGTTTTATTTTTTTAGTATTATTTTGTTGTTTTGAATCTGTTGTTGTTGATGTCAAAGCAGTATTTTTCTTAATAAATTAAGAGCAAGAGACCATGGAGAAAGCGCAATCATTTTCAAACGTTTCGGTATTTGCTTATACCATCTTCAGCAAACAATGACGATAGACATGCTACAATTGCACTAGGCGAAAATGATTCTAGAATGTCTAGCGTATAGCAGTGCATTTATTGAAAAACCTTTTGTTTTCTGATGATGGTGTAAAAAAATACCGAAACGTTAAAAATGATTAGTGAGCGTCCTTTCTAACTTTCATTACATGTTTTTTTCTTTCTGCTCAAAATAGCTGAATTGCGTTTTGCAATATAGCATCATAAAAACTGTAAATGTAAATATCGCTTCGTCTGTTTCATGCGAGCGTCTCATCTTTTCAATATAACGATGCAAGTACTCACAGCCAGCAGCAAAAATAGAATTTAACATTTCCACCTATCCATGGAGTTAGCAGCAGTATTGGTTTGAGAAAATCTTACGCTTTACGGCTTATACGGTTTCCAAAACATGTCAGATAAGATTTCTCCAGAGAAAAATTCATCTTTAGTTCTTTTAAAGCTCTGAATTAGATCTTTACGTTATAGTAAAAGAAATAAGTGTAAAAATATTTTTATCCCTTGAGTTTAAGCCTTTAAGGCCGTAAATTTTTAAACGAATTTCAAGGTGATTGTTGTGGATTGCCAGGTAGACCGTGACAAAAACATCGGTCGGCAAATTGTTCACATATTAGAAAGTCATGTGTTTTCAAAGCCGCTATCTTGTTGCATTCACTCAAAAAGGGTTAGAAGTCGGCTTACTAATTTTTTAATTTTGTGAGACGGTTTAAAATTTACAATTTATAAATTTTCAAGAACTCCATTTTGAAATTCAACTTGGGTCCTGAGAAAATAAGCAGATCCGCTTTACTTCCAACACTAATCAATTCCATGTAGACGTTATCGGAATATCGGATGACTAAGAATGCTCAACCCAAACGGAACTTAAATGGCGGATGCCTTGTATAAGAGATTAACGATTCAGCAGTGGACAGGGGTGCCGGAACGTCGCAAGAGCAAGGGGAAGGGGGGGGGCAGCTTTTTCAAAGGGCACTTTCAATACTGTACGTACAGTCATTAGCACCAACATTGCTCTCTAATGCTGTCAAACAATTAAATACTTCAACAAAGTCAGAGTACTGAATACCTCGTATAAACACTAGATCTAAAAAATAGCAATAAACGAATTATCAATTAAGTAAGGGTAGGTTTAGACATTGGGGGTTTGGGGCCAACCCCCCCAAAGCCGGAGGCAAGGAGATTTTGCAATTTTTTTTGCAAAAATAACTTAATTTTAGGCCTATTTAAGCAAAAATTAATGCTTTTAAAACGTGGCATAGGAATTAGCAGTGCAAAAACAAAATTAAATTGGCTGCGCAAATGGGCTATGAGGGTGGTGGTGAATGGTGAAATAATCCTTTTCATTACAAGCTGGTAGATCATGAAATAAAAAAAATTACAAGTTTTAACCTGATTCGTCTGTATTTCCAAAAAAAGATAATTTTGGAGATGTTCATCGCCGCCCCACCGAGTATTTTACTATTAATCTATTTTAAACGCATTGGAAATGGATCTTGCTTCAGTTATTGCAATGAATTTTATATGTTAGAAATTTTTCTCATATTTTTCAGTTACAGCAGGGGCCCATACCCTTGAATCTGTCACTGGTAACGCCCGCGTCGATCGTTCCAATTTGGGCTACAAACGAAGTCAAAAACTTGAATGCCTTGAGAGTAATGCTTAGGCTTACAAACATAGAATCCTTTAGTTTGAAATTTGAAATTTTGTAGCATCACCCTATCTTCCTTGCGTCAATTTAAACTGACGAAACTAAATCGGATGTTACAGGCTAATCGAATGCATTCCACAAGTTTGTTTATTTATTTTACGTTATTTAGAAATCATTTAACTCACGCAATTTGTTGTAAACTAGTGATTATTTTACCGTAAATTTTCAAGTTAAAAAGAATAAAACGAAAATGAGAAATATTCCTCCGCATTTTTTTTTATTTGCTTTTTTAAGGGTAACGATCAGTGCTGTCGCTCCGCGGGGCCAGGGATGCCGTGCCCCCCCCTAACGGCTGCTTGTGCCCCCATTTTGGTTCACTAAAAATACTGTTTTTGAAACATCACACAACGACAAGACAACAGACAGTGAAGGAAACATAATTGCTGTACATAAATCTGACGCAATACTCCGTCTTATCAACACGCCTTCACGGATGTGTCGCGAAAGAGACATGTAAGCCAGCAGGCAGAATAGTGACCAGTACTTCTTCAGTGAATATGACATGAAACAATGCGATTTCTTTTTCGAAGACCAGCTATTTTGATTTTTAGAGCACACTCAAGATTTTGAGGTCACAGTCAGAGACGCAACTAGGGTGAAGGGGTTTAAGCCCCATTAGCCAAGTCACTTAGAAAACTTAACTTCAAAATAAGAACGTTTAAAACGCATTTTAGACTTGACCTGAAGTAAGGGTGGGGGGGACTGAAGGTGCTAAGCAATTTGATTCTTTGAAATAACTTCTGGATTTTAGGAATTTA
Organism: Trididemnum nubilum; assembly: GCA_963965965.1. Lineage (NCBI taxonomy): Eukaryota > Metazoa > Chordata > Ascidiacea > Aplousobranchia > Didemnidae > Trididemnum > Trididemnum nubilum. The sequence continues at coordinate 11,521,218 of OZ014481.1, read as the reverse complement.
GTTATTCGTATGGCTTCAAAAAGTGCGAAATGCGATTAAAATGGTGTTGAAGTCTCTATTTTTTTGCTGAATTATTTAGTGACTATGCCCACTAAAGAAACACTAAATATTTAGTGACTATGCCCGTCTGTGACACGCTTGAGTTGCATCAGGTTGTTCAGCACGGGGCTAAATCATGCAGTGTTTGTACAAAACAAACAAAAAAAACAATTTTTGGTTCACCCCTCTTAGTAAAATCCTGGTAGCACGTCTGGTAGCAATCACTGCTGTAGATAGATTTTTAAAGCGATTATGGGCCGCAGATGAAATGAGCTAAGAAATGCTGCCGGCCTTATTTTCAAATTGCGCACAATTGTAGCCGTATAAGATCTGAAGATCAGTTTTTATAAGCAAACTTTAGTGCCCCCTACTTTTGGCTAGTGCCCCCTCACTTCGTTTGCTCAGGCGAGGGCACTACTTAGTGGTTACGATTAAGGTTTGAGTTAGGTCTGGAGTAACTTTTAGAGTAAGAATTTGAGTTCGGTTAGATTTGGGATAGAATTAATAAAAAATTAGATGAAAATTTCCGGTTAAAATAGCCTCTTTTATTTTGTTATAATCGATTTAATAAACTTTTTAGTGCCACTCAGTGGGAGCATTCGTTTATAATAAGAAGAAATATGGTTTTTATAAATTGAAAATTGTTATATAATTTAGGTTGTAATTTCTAGAAAGGCTATTTTGGTTCACAAAATAGTAAACCTTAATTACTAGAATATTTCTTGTAGCTCCAATACTCTCTTGCGTGTCGTCAGTTTAATCGGGCAGTACTGGCCCCCCTGCCCCCCTGGTAAAAATTGGCTGAAAACCAACAAATTTACGACATAGCAACTGATGAGGAAGCACAATGGTTGATAGAACGCAGAGAATTGAAGCCAGAATTGTCAGCGGCGGAAGAACCAAGTTTCTTGGCACAGTACAAACAGATTGGTGAAAGATATAGCGATGAAGAAGCATCCTTGACTGAACGCAAAGAGACGAATTCAGATTATTCAGAGTTGAAAAATCCCAACCAGTTAAAGCAATTTAAAACATATGACAAAATAACAGCCATTAAAGAAACGCCAACAGTGTTTGAAAGCAGAAAATTGCTGGAAGTGAAAAATCCAAGTCAACTGGGACAAAGAGAACTAATTTTACGCGATAAAGCATAAATGAAATAAACCATCAGTTTTTAAAAACTCGGTGCCTCAGTTTCGAATGAAGAAGTCATGCAACACACTAATGATACTTATTTTAATGGCAGCAGTGGTGATTGCTAGTATCTTGATAGCTAGCTGACGACCTGATTTCACAGACTCTCTCGCAACCTCTGAGGAAGCTAATCGCCTAGCTATGAGCAAGGATTCTTACACTTTGCACACAGCTTCTAACCCTACAGTTTACTCCGAAATTTTGAATAAAGTAAGCCACCAACCGCGAACCCAAGAATGCTCCTTTACTTTCTTAGCAGTAAAACGTAGAGAATACAGCTTAATGAAATACGACATTTGCAATAAAAACTTTACAACTCTTGTAGGGCCACTGCAACTTCTACCTAAAGCAACAGTCTTTTCTGTGGCAAACGCAGTCAAAGTTCAAAACATGGCTTACATGTTCATAACTACTTCTTTGGGCCATTATGGACTTTGCGCTAATCTATCGAACCCATCCATAAACTGGGATTACATTCAATGGAAGGCTGAAAACTATAAGAAAAAATTTATCGCATTTAAAGATGCCATCTTAGCAGCAGGAACGCCAAGTGATTACAACGTTGACTTCAATGGAGTAGTAAACAAAGAATGAATGGAGCCAAGGGTTTATATGTACAACACTACACTCAAACAATGGTTTAAGCTTTTGTTCATGAACGATCGAAGATTAGAAAATATGCTTGCACTATTCAAAGGGGCAGTGTGTGCTATATAAGCGGTGATCATTCGGCTTTCGTGAAATACTTGAACTCGTACACCAACATATGCTTGCACCATTCCAAGGGGCAGTGTGTGCTATAGGCGGTAATCCTTCGGCTTTTGTGGAATACTTGAACTCGTACACCAACATATGCTTGCACCATTCCAAGGGGCAGTGTGTGCTATAGGCGGTAATCCTTCGGCTTTTGTGGAATACTTGAACTCGTACACCAACATATGGACTTATTTACCTTCAATGCAAACAGCGCGACAAAATGCCGCTGCCGTAGAACTGAACAGTGAACTATAAGTCATAGGTGGAATTCATCTGATGACAGGAGAAAATTTCACCATGAACACGCATTATCCTCTCGATACGGTAGAAAAATACAACCTCGTCACGAACTCATGGACAGAAGTCGCCAGTTTACTACAAAAACGAAGTGAACTTGTTGCCGGAGTTTGCAACGGAAAAATATATGTGTTTGGAGGAGTTCCGAACATTCGGAGAAGAATCACAATCTTAAACGTCGACTACAATTTTGCAAAGTTCTTTACAATCATTTAAAAGAATTCCTAAGAGTAACCAGACGGTACTAGTGGAACGCAACATTAAACAATATCAATGAAGAGAAGTTTTAAAATAAACGAACCACCCCCCGATTTACACCACATGTCTGTCATGATGGAAATAAACCTATAAAGTTCGCTATATTTTGTGAACTGCAAACTGTAGCAAACAAACAACTGAAGCTGAATAGCTTGACCTTTACATTTTTTTAGTTTTACAACAAAATCAAATCTGTATTATACTTACTGAATTTTGCCGAAGCGTGTAACATATTAGCGGACCTCATCTCTGTACGATACACACATTACACAGCTTTTCCCACAAAATGTCGCAGCGGTAGCGATGCGTTGGCAACAATGCGTCAAATTTCGCCGGTCCAAAATTTGAACCTTAGACCTTCCTCTCCAGACGTGCCCGTAATCAATCGACCAACCGGCCAGAATTTTCAGTTCTTAGGACATCAATTTAGCACAACTAAATTTTTGACCTAATTTGCACATCACATAATATTATAATAATATATAATCTATATGAGCGGTAACGCGTTCGTCACTGGAGCGGGAGGTCGCAGTTCAAATCTCGGGCCGGTCAAATCAGACAGTTTTGCCAACGACTCGCCACTGTTGCGGCATTACAGCGAGTATAATGAAAGAATTGATCTGAATTATATCATACTTTATAACTGTGCTGCCTGTTGATTGGTTGATTGATCCATATTTATCCTCCACTCACGAGGAAGCGACGGTGGCGCTTTTATTTTGGATGAATCCGCACCCGCTTAGGAGTTGACCATTTTCCAAGTTTTCCGGTTGACGTTTGACTTCTTCCCACTTAAATTTACTGCTTGTTCGAAGCCACCAAGCAGAGATAATCATCGTAAAGCGCCTTATCCAAGAACGCAACAACGTGACCAGGGTGCGGGTTAAACCCGGATCATGCGATTGGGGTCATCCTAAAAAGGATGCTTTTACCCTTTCGGCCATGTTGCCAATAAATTTGAGGTATTTTGACACAGATAAGCGTATTTTGACACTGATACAACGTACACTTCTTTTGTACTGTAAAAGAGAAAAGGCTGAAATTATTTATCGTGATAATAAGACAAAAATTAAAAGAACTCTCCCATTGGTAACAAAACCCACAGATTGTCTTCCCGAAAAAACTACCACTACTTTCGAAAATTGTAGCGATAGCGAAGCGCTTGGCAACACTGCATTCTACAAGATCTGTCCAAAAATTGAACCCTAATAAACCTGTTTAGTCACAACAAAGCTTTTACGCCCGGTGTAGTTTTTTGGAAGGAGCACCCTAAGGTAACAATCACAATGTCAATTGCAATGTTTATCGAGAAGTTTAAAAATTCCAAAAAAAACTTAAAAGAGATTTTACTCAAGAATATTGTGCCATGAAGCCGTTTATACCGTAATTAGTGTTTACATTTCAGGAAATATTTTTAAAACCCGGGTTTCAGATACCAGAGAAATATCCCAGAAAAATACCTTTTTTTTCGCGTTTTGATAAAAATGCAATTTTGCGCTGTATGAAACGCATTCTTGTTTTGGGATTAATACTGAGTCAAATTCAATTTGACGTTTCTGTACCAGAATAGCAAGTATCTGATATAAATGGTCAAATAGTCCAGTACCAAATGCAGTTAAATTTGTGCAGTTCTTTTGTTCTCCTGATTATGGCGAAACGGAATTGTGTAACTTTTTGTCAGCAAGACTTTAGTCTATTGTGATAAAGCAAAAGGTGCAAAATAGACACTGAATAGTACGAATAACACACAGCCAGCAGGGTAAATCACTTGAGTTTTTCTTAAATCTTAAAAATCTCAAGTTTTTTCTAAATCTAGAAAACCGGTTGATTTAACAAAAGCGGAGATGCCAATGTTGAGTTTGGGGGGTAATATCTAGAGGCTCAACCAGCTTGTTTCATTCTGCAAATAGTTTTTCCTATTTAATTCTGGTATTCTCGTGTATTTTGGTGTCAATAATAATGCTGTAATATATTAAGCAGTATATATGCGACTTCCATGATTATATTTTATCCGCCGGACTCGATGAAATTCCGCTATCGAAGCAGATGTATAAACTTTCGTCAATTTATGTGCTCAATATTTGAAATAATATCAAATTATCGCTATTTTGGTTCTCATTATACTCAGTATTCTCACTATAGCCTACTACAATACTTATGCCCAAGTGGCCACAGTACGAATAACACACAGTCAAGGTAAGTCGTTAGAGTTTTTATTAAATCAACCGGTTTTTAGATTTAGAAAAACTCGGGTTTTTCTGATTTTAAAATCCGTGTTTCGGGTGGCAGAAAATAGCCAAAAAAAAACGGGAGTCGGGTTCGGGAAAACCTGAGTTGGAAACACCAACTGTAATATCTTGACAACGAAAGGTCATGAAAAACGACATCAGTAAACTAAGTTACGTAGATTAGCTTATTGTTCTTTTGTACGTAGCCTATTCATTTTCAAACTAAAAACATCGAAACTGATGTGAAAGAGGCATACAATGCTATCTTGTTACGAAGCTATCGAGCATTTATATCATGGGTTTAAACAAAACGAAGTGCGTTTATTTGTCGAAAACTTTTTCACCCAAACATTGCTTTCAAAATGGTGAAAAAGAGATTAAGTTATTTTACAAAATTAACAGAATGAAGTTTGATCATGGAAGACGATCGACTTAAGACATACGACCCCAGCAGTTTACAACAGATTAAGGAATTAGGAAATGGAAGTTATGGAAATGTTCAATTAATTCACCATGAAGCGTTGGAGTTTGTTGTCGTAAAAACAGTTTTTCTTTGTGAAAGTGAGAAAACTATTAAAAGCTAATACATTGAAGCGCGAAAGGAAGCAATAACTCTTTCTTCAATTGAGTACAAAAACATAGTGCGTTTTTACGGAACAACAACTTGGGAAGATAAGTTTCGGAATGATATTAGAGTACGCCCCTTGCGGAGATTTAGAAACCCTTTAACAATACGAGCTTCACATCCAATTCCATGGAAAATTCGATCAAGATTTTTCGTTGAACTCGCCGATGCTTTAGACTATCTTCATAATCACGACCCAAAATGATCCTATATTCACGGTGACTTGAAACCACAAAATCTTCTACTGGTAGACAAACTGACAATCAAGCTGGCGGATTTTGGTGCAGCGACTATCGCAAAGCATACGGGCGCAACTACTTTGACTATTGAAAATACCGGAAACACTCAACACAATCCGTACTACACTGCTCCTGAATATCTAAACAGACAAACGAAAGAAAAAACATGCAGCATGGACGTGTACAGTTATGGAATGATAGGTTACGAAATCATAACAAGAACAGCTGTATTCAGTAAATGTCCTAATATAAATTTGGTGATGTATAAAATACAAAGGGAAGGACTAAAACCAGACGCTGCACGCTTTGACAAAATAGGTAGAAGTTTGGAGGACAACCCTAAAGAATTATCTACCTTTCGCAAGCTCCAGGAAATAGTCTATCAATGCTAACAGTTTAAACCTGAAGATAGGCCAAAGATATCCGAAGTCAAACAAACTATCGATCAACTGGCAAAAAGTGAACAGAGCTATAACAAAGAAACAGATGAACAAGTAACATCGTTGATTGAAAAAAGAAAATTAAAATCATCGGTCCAAAAGCCTAAATGTAAAAGTGAAGGCGATCTAAAACGTGATTTATATATGATTAAGAACAACTTTTGGAAGTTGTTTGCGGTTATTACCAGCACATTAGGGACTATCTTCGGTGCAAGGTTTACCAAGAATGCAACGCTGCAATTTTTATTAATTCCAGCAATATTCAGCTGCTTTACAGTTTGCTGGGAACGATACATATATTGTTTAACTACGAAAAAATGCGTTCAACATTTTCTAGTTTATTTTTTCCTTTATGCAGTTTGTGTTCTTATCATAACATACAACTTCCTCAGTATAGTTTTAAACTTCTTGAACTAAAAACGTGCAGATAATTTCATTGGCTCTTCCGCAGCTCTTTCTTAGGATAGGGGAGTAGACAAACTCCTTAAAAAAATTATTGCGCCACATCATTAGGAGTGAACTAAAGATGATAAAAAAGAGGAACCAACAATGGCGCAGCTGGAGAAAGCAATGTCAAATTGGGGCGCATTTTTTACTTTTTGTGTTTGATAAATTTAATGGTTTTAGATTTGACGTTATGCATTTTCGTTTTTCGTACCTTTTGAAGTCGCCAATGCTCTCAATTTTGTTACGAAAATCGGAAAAATTTCTCAGCAATCAATAAAATTTATCCCCAGAGTTTTGTGCTTTTTAGTAGCGTAAATCATCAAACCCCAACTACCAAAGTTTGCAAACCTGGAATTTTACACAAGCCACTAAATTAACTTTTCTAGCCCTCATATTCTTGTCTTTTTGTCGAATAAACCAAAAGAGTAGAATCCATCGACACCAAACCTATCAAGATCGATTTTAAATCATATTCCAAATTCTTCCTTCTCCATTTACTCACAATCTTTTATTCTTCTTCGTTATGCATTATCGTGCTTTTCAGGCTGTCAAGTCGCTGAATTAAAAAAAAAATGGATAAAAAATGACTGCTGAACTTAAAATAATGACAATTTTCAAGTATATTATGATTAGACTTACCATATTTTTAGACAGAAAACCGGGAATGTCGAAGAGATCCAAAACACTGAACTGAAGATAAGTCAAAAAAGGTCTTTGTGTAGTTTTTGCGAGATTTTTTAGGTGATCTCCAAAAAAAAGGTCTTCATTTCAATGACTCACGATTTATTGCAATTTATCGAGTGGTCTCAAAAAATATCAGTAAATCATTTAGAAAATAATAAAATAATGACAACAATTCCAAAATCATGAAAAACAATGAAATTGAAAAAAAAAATAATGAAAAAAAATGAAATAATGAGACACTTGACAGCCTGAGCTTTTTGACGTAGACTACGTCATCAATCAGGGTAACAGACTCAACACGTTGAAAAAAAAATCAAATCTTTCTTTCAACTTTGCTGTTTTGTTTACTATCTCGTATTTTACTGTTTGTGCAAACAAAAATGCATGATATTGCCAAAACGAACGTAAATGAGAAAGTTATTATGATGTTATAGAATAAATGTAATCGTTTTCAAACGTTTTGGTAATTGTAATTGCTTTTCAAACGTTTTGGTAATCATCTTCAGCAACCATTGATGATAGATTTAATGCAACTGCATTAGCCTAAAATAATTCTACAATGATTGGCAGTGCAATTCTTAAGATTTGAAGAGCCATTAATTACTGATGATGTTCTAAGAAAATATATAAACGGTTGAAAATGATTTGTCAGTGTACTGGTTCTAAACATTGCTATTAAGTGTCATATGCTTCAGCTCGAAACAGCTGAACTGTGTTTTTCAATATCGCTTTACAAAAACTGAAACCGTGTCTGATTTATGAGTGAACCTTATCTTCATATGAATATAATGATGTTAACATGTAATCATTAATTAACTAGAGTTGGAGCAAAATAACACTTTATATTTAAGCGTATTTCCAGAGTTCGCAGCAGTGTGCAATACGAGTTTGGAAAAAGGCGTTGCAACTTGCAGGTACCAAAAATGTCACAATAGCTATCTCCCGAAAAATCTTTTATCTTCAAGTTTTTTACAAGCTCTTAACGGGATCTTCAAGTCACAGTAATTGAAGTAATTAACATCTCAATTAAAAACAAATAAGATTTTTATCCGTCGATTAAATGTCTAGAATTTTAAGATGGTTGTCGTCGTTTGCAAGCAAGTATGAGGAGTGGATTGCTCAGCAAATTGGTCTCATACCAGGTAGTCAAGTGTTTGTAAAATCGCTGTATTGCTGTAATTCCCAAAAATGGATTAAGGAAACTAGAAAGAGCCCTAGCGTTCACTAGTATTTTAATCCAAAATACATTTTAATGTCAGCTTTACCTCATTCAAAAGATCCTTCCATTCTTTGATGAGTTTGATTGAGTTTTTCGAACTGTCTTCATAATCGGTTAGATTAAAAGTGGCGCCTGCTCCCCACAGTTCCACCTCTCGAAGCGCTTCTCTGATGGACACCTCTCCTTGTGCGCGACTATTCAATTCCTATTAAAAGTTTTTTTATTTTTACTAATTGACCCAATGTCAAGCTGGGTTTACTTTTACGCTCAGAAATTTTGGTCAAATGTCCAAATTTGGGCGTAATTGTTCGGTCGTTTCAAAATTTATTCCAGTCAATTTCTATTATTGCTAGCATGATTCTACAACGTAGATTTTGAATACAAAACTTGCTATTATTATTTTCTTGTTTTGACTGAATAGGCCAACTCATTTTCAAGACATTCACTCAAAATTTCGATCAATGACCGACAAAAACAAAAACTTCAAATGTGTTGCCATTGCATTTTAACGATAACTTTTGAGAAACATTACATTGTCACGTTTCTCCGAGAAAACGCTTCAGCAAACCCTTTGCAGATTAAAAATTTTACATTAAAAAATGATATTTTTTTTCTCTTAATTACATTTCGCAATTAGAAAGTAGTGCAAAATGTGGAATAGCAAAACGTATTCCAGAAAACTCGCGAAAAACATATTCAATGCGGTAACGCTTCAAATTAATTACCATAATTTAAAATGCAAGTAATTAATACATCTACTAGACGTATGTGAATTTCTCGCAATGTAAGGTAGATTAAACTCAGCCATTTAAAATCGAGTTGTTCACTTGTTGACTAATGAAATAGATGAGAACACCATACAAACTATCATCACAATCAAAATTTTTACGAGACTCAGTTGCCAAATAGCTACACACGGGAACTCATGAACATTTTGCCAGTTAGACATAAGTATATTAAATGTGATAAAAAATTTTTATATTGAAGACAGGAAAAAATCGAAGAATTTTTTTTCACTATGTTGTATTGCTATTACGTTACGTACCTTCAATTGCGCCATATTAGCTGTGATGACGGGACCAACGTTGAGAAGATCTCGAAAAGTCAATTTTTCAAGCGTGGTGCCACGTGGCAAACCAATCATCCGAAACAAATCCAACCAATGATCATTTGACAAGTGCTCTCCACGGACGTATTTCAAAGTGGGAAACAATTCCTAAAAAACATAGTTTGCAATTTGGGGTTTCTACCCACAATCCATTTTGGGTTGTACCCACAAATCTTCTTCTGCTTTCTTCATTGCCCGCTTTTCCATGAGGGTTGCGGGGGGCAGCAGCGCGAGATTAAGCCGCCACACCTCACGGTCTTCCATCACCTCCGTCATTTCGCTTGGGTGAAGTTCCAAGCAGTTCCTTCGAAGATCCTCAATGTAATCGGTCCATCTAGTTCTAGGTCGTCCAGCTGGTCTTCTCCCATTTGCTTTGGCAAGAAAAGCTTGTTTGGGGAGTCTTTCCGGAGGCATTCTGCTTACACGGCCAAACCATCCAAGCTGAGATCTTTCAATTCGGAGAAGTAACGGCTCGATGTTGAGAGATTTTCAAATCTCAGAACTACGCACCTTGTTAAACAGTGTAACTCCTTCGATTTTTCGTAAAAACTTCATTTCGGACGCTTGCACTTGTGATCGCACTCTTTTGGTCATTACCCAAGATTCATGACCATAAGTGAGATTGGGGACAAAAACTGCTTTGAAAATTGAGAGCTTTGCCTTTTTCGACAGTTCTCGTTTCGTGACAACCGAATAGCGCAAAGCTCGCATTACAGCACTAGCCTTGCCTATTCGGGTATTCAGTTCTTCGTCTTGCCTTCCGTCACTCGTAAATGCAACCCTAAGATACTTGAACTTCTCTACCTGCTTCAATGTCGCTCCATTCACGTCTTGTAATACGCACTGATCAGGGTTTCTTGAAAGATGAAGTACCTCAGTTTTGGCCGTGCTTATTTTCATTCCGGCGGTGTTGCATGCATGTGCAAAGCTATTTAATGCGCGCTGGAGGCCAGATTCTGTGGAAAAAAGCAGAACCAAATCATCAGCAAATAGCAGACGACTGATTTTGCAATTTCCAATCGTGGCACACTCATCAGCTTGGCTGCATTTGTCGATCCAATTCATGTAAACGATGAAAAGGAGAGGTGACAAAACACACCCTCGCCGGAGTCCAACGCCCAAATGGAACGGCTTTGAATGCTTGCCATTTACACGAACACAAACCTCCGGTCGGCAGCAGAATGACTTAATGGCGCGCAACAATTGACCATTAACGCCATACTCCTGCAAAACCTTCCAAAGTTTATCCTGAGGAACTCGGTCATATGCTTTTTCAAGATCGACAAAGCATGCAAAGAGATCTTTGTCATACTCCCAAGATTTCTCGAAGATTTGCTTCAGAGTGAAGATTTGGTCCATGGTGCTGCGACCCGGACGAAAACCGCACCGACCATCTTCCAGTTTTGATTCCACTATTTCTCGAAATTTCCTTTCAAGGCATTTGGCATATACTTTCCCTGGCAAACTGAGGAGTGATATCCCTCTGTAGTTTGTACATTGCTTGCGATCTCCTTTCTTGAATATCGGAATAATCACAACTGTTTGCCAATCTCTGGGAGTTTTGCCAAACTTCCACGCAACTTGACACACTCGCGTTAACCAGAGAATTCCTTCTCCAGTCATCGCTTTCAACATCTCGGGTCTGATTTCATCTTCACCAGCAGCTTTTCCAGGTTTTGTCCCTTTAATTGCCGTTGCCACTTCTGCTGCAGTGAAAACTTCCTCTTCCCCTAGATGTGTCACTTTGTGTGTGTCACGAGTCGATGCCTTTACAGGATTTAAAAGATCTTCAAAGTATTCTCTCCATCGTGAAAGGATTTCATTCTCATCCGTTAGAATGTTACCTGCAGAATCCTTAATGGAGTACGTGACACTCGATCTTTTGCCACGTAAACGGCGGATGGTCTGCCAAAATACTTTGTTTGCCGAAAAATAGTTGGAATCCAACCGACGACCAAACTCTTCCCATGACTTCTCCTTGGATTTCTTTACTGCCGAAGTTGCCTCTTTTCGCGCCTCAGTGTACCGGGATTGCAAATCAGATGATGATCTGTCCTGTAGCCAGGCCTTAAACGCATCTTTCTTTGCTCGAATAGCTTCTTTAACCTCTTGGTTCCACCAAGGCGTTCTTTTCTCACCATCACCCGCCACCCTATGCCGTTTTCGCCCACAATTTTCTGCAGATGATGAAATGATAGCTGATCTGAACAGCAGCCATTCCTGCTCGATGTCCTCGGATACATCAGGAAGTAGTCTGAACTTAGATGATATACTGGATGCAAACCGTTTTCTTACTTCTTTGTCCTCCAAAGCCTCCCATTTGATCCGGTAAGTCACAGACGACCTGTTGGATCTCCTGTTTGGCCAAGGTTTCGAAAGTCGTAAGGAACATACTACCAGATGGTGATCAGTTGACAATTCAGCACCTCGCTTCACTTGAACGTCCAGCACATCAGAAAACAAATCTGACGAAACTATGCAAAAATCTATCAAAGATTTTTGATCCATACTAGGTCGATACCATGTATACTTGTGAACCTCTCTGTGCTGGAAAAAGGTATTCATGATGCGGAGTCCGTTGCTACAACAGAGCTGCAATAAATACCTTCCGTTCTCATTCAGTTCGGTGACTCCATGTTTTCCGATCACACCCTTCCACGTATCTGTGTCTGTTCCAAAAACTACCGACACTTCAAAATAAAGCGGTAAAAATTATCGGCGGCGGCAAATATACGGACCATGCTACACCATTTTACTCCTAAACTAAAAAGCCTAAAAACTCTTGAATTATGTAAGCATGAAGTTGCCAAACTGGTATTTCACCATTATCATCAACGTCTCCCACCTTTACTGTCAAACCTCAGCATTTAACTAACTAAGTTTCTCAAAAGTGTACACGTTCATCAAGCACTGCCAATAATTCAACCTTATACATTCCTCTTTACAAAACAATCAGACTTCAAAAAAGCATCAGGTACCAAGGTGTTAAAATATGGAACGAAATTCCAACAAGCATTAAAACCAAACAATCTTTTAAAAGTTTTAAAGTATCCTATAAAAATTTTCTATTGAATATGTACTAGTATGTAATACAGAAACTTTAATATACAGTATAAAACATTGGTATTGCAATTAGGGTGAAATTCGTTACATGCTTCATGACAACGATATGTTTTTTATTAATTTATATCATTTCAACTGGTAATCGGGGTGGCTGCAGACTTTGAAGACCGAGAGGACAACTCGCAGTCTCCCTCGCCAAATTAATTCTTTAACTTTAATCGTTTGTTTATATTATGTAAATTTTGTGGCAAAAATAAATAAACTTGAACTCGAACTGCAAGATTTTTCTATTGTAACATTAAACAGGACTACAAAAAATAACTCTTAAACACACGTTAAAGCAACAACCTTACTCGACATATTCAACCTAAATCATCGACAAAAGATTAAATATGTCAAAATTTGATCAAAAGAACAATGAAACAAATACACAAATTATTTGCGTTTTATTTGACCACTGTTCAAGTCTGATTCGTGATTTTATTGGTGCATGCTTACTGCTGCGTCATGCCAAAAAAAAATGACCAATCAAAGAGCTTTAGTATATCAGCGACGTTGTTTTGGTGACATATGAACACTTTAATTGGCACTCTATTTCGTAATTTGCAACTTTTTTGTCATGCTTCAGCAATCAGCAGGCACAAAATCAAAACCCAAGCTTCAAAACTGGATATTCAAAACGCTATAATGTGAACTTAACAGCCTCACCTTATAAATATTAACATCTTTTTGCAGCTTCACAGTCATAAGAGTAGGTTCTTGTTCTTTCAAACTATCTTCCCAATTGAGAACAAATTCCTCAAATGTATGGCACTTACTCCTAAAATTTTTCTTAGTATTGGTAAACGGGTAACAAACCCCAAACTTATAGCGCAATTTAGGGATCTAGACTAATCCGTAATCACAAAGGTAATTAAACTGAGAAAAAAAGGTGGTTGAAGTCTGCCTCCCTTAAGCCGCATTTACACGGGCGACTTTTTTGCGTGCGATTTTTCGATAAAAATGGATGTAGCAAAGTTGCATCTATTCAATAATGGTTCTCATTGTGATGAAAGTTATCTTACTGTTGAAAATGACTGTCTCAAGTTTAGGCCGTTTGCTGTAAATTCTAGGACGCTTAAAAATCGAGTTTGTAAAAAAGTTTGAGTGGCAAAAAAATTTTGATGCAGATAGACTGTATTTCATCCTAGGAGGTTTATATAAAAAGTTCTCCAAAAATTACCCTGCAGTTTTCGAGCAAATGGGGGGTAAAGTGGGGGGTTTTCAAAACTAAAAATTACATATTTTCCGCATAATGTGCAAGTTTAAATCCTTTTATCATTTCTATTTGCTTGTTTTGACAATTTTTCAGATGCGCTAATTTCTAGTTTGGTTTTAAAGTTAAATTAAGCAATCCTCCCTAGCGCTCTCTAGCACTACTAGCGGCGAAATGTTTCTTTTGTGTTTATTTAAGCTTTTAATAATTTTCCCCTTAATTTTTCTGTGATTAACCATCGATAGGAGTTTACTTCATTTGTTTGAACGTACAAAAATAACATAAACTTTTCCGAAAGCATTGGGCTACAGATAAAATTAAAAATTTATTTATTTTGGGGCCTTGTTTGACTAGAAAACAGTTAACAAAAATCAATAAAATTAACTACAAAAGCAAACATGTTTCAAATGCTTGTTAAATATTTAAAATAAGTATATCAACTTATAACTGCACAATTATAAACAGGATTTTTGATGAGGGTACTTTTAAAATGACGTAACCGGTCAATGATGACGTAACAAAAAAACGTAACGAATGAATGAAACGTCACAATATACATTGCAATATGAAGTTTTTGTCAAAATTTTGCAAAACCACGATATTTTTTGAGTTGATGAAAAGCAAAATCGCATTTTTTGGTAAAAATCAATTTTTAATGGGTGTGCTAGGGAACTCTAACCTTAGGGTGCATCCGAAGCAAGTAACAATTGAAGAATAAATTAGAACACTTTTGATTACTTAAGAAAGTGCAAAAAATAAAGCAAAATATGCAGGTTGCCGGTGATGTCTTAAGCTTCAACAATGTTTGGAGAAATCAAAACTTTTTCTATAATATCACCGATCACATTAATACAAATTATTTTCATTGTGGTGGTCATCAATCATCACATTCAAGTTGCACGTTACGTGTTCGATATTTGAAGCAGATCTGGAGTCGAGGACACAATGTTTGAGGCCAAGGACTGAAAAAAAAATCCGAGGCCAAAACCAAGGACCGGCTTTTCAAGTACAGACCCTCTCGAGGCCAAGGGCAGAATTGGTCGAGGCCAAAGCCAAGGACCAAGGACAAAATTTTAAAAAAAGCTATGGTCGGCAAACTTTGACTGTTTTTAAGCGCGAAAGTGTAAGACATTACAGTTTTTCATGATAATTTGAAAATGGTAGTTTCTAAAAATAACGAATGTTATTTTGAAGTTTTACGCGTTAGCGGCAATTTTGGTTACGTTCCATAGCGGTATCGTGGTAGTAAAACAATTAAGACCGTTATGCGAAATGAGAGTAACTAACTTCTGAACATGGAAACGGTCAATTTTAAGACCTTAACTTCATCAGTTAAAACCCCAATGTAAACGTCCTCTGAGTGATTATGGATCTCTCATCCCCACCGTTTTAGTACTTTTTCCAAAACAACCTTTATTGTTTGAACGACTTCTTTTTGTAGATTTTTAAAAATGTTATCATAGTTTTCAAACATTGTATAGCGACTACGATATTATTATCTAAAAGTATTGCGAAATAGAGTAAAATAATTTATGTTTTTAAAATGATTTAAGGTGCCGTATCCAGTATTTGCAAGCTCACGTCCTTGGAAAAAACGGGGTCTGGGGGCTAGGGCAAAGTTCACATGCCTCTGTTGAACAATTTTAGTGACTTTTTTTTAATAAAAAAACAATTTTTGTGATTTTGAAAGAGGTGAAACAATTAAATTTTCAAAGCAATTTTAAAAAAGAAAATACCGGTAACGTAAAAGTTAAGATGAAAAAGTTTAGTTTTAGCACATTTTCCCCAATCCTAATTTTAATTAATCTTTTTTTACGTTTTATTACACATGATATTTTTCTATAGCTCATTAATTGCCTATCGATGAATGAGGGCACGCGTTTCTGTCGCCAAACGTCACTTTGTAAAATTTAACATAAATTATTTAATGGCAAAAATAACTTGAGAATCTTAGCAGGGCTGTATCAAGGAAAAAGGCCTTGAAGAAATTTGCAATTTGTCCGGGGTCGCCCTTCCCCTCTGAAGAGCTCACAATTGTAGAAGCGTAAAAATAATAAATCATTATTTTTTTCGAAAAAGGCCCAAATTTTTCATGGGAGCTTCTCCTCATCTTAATGACGTCGTGTGAAAAATTGATTGACTGCAGCGCGCATCTTTCCAGCCAGTTCCAGCCAGTAGCGTAGCTAGGGGGGGCAAATGGTGCTATAGCCCCCCCCTCATTGGCCTGAACAGTATCCAAAATAGCATGCTTTTAGCAGTTTTGAGGTTGGTTTTTGCCCTAAAACGGGAAATCGCCCCCCCCAAACGAAAATAGCCCCCCAAAGATCATGAAATGAGAAGTAGAAGTGGGTGTCAGTTGACAGAAA
Organism: Trididemnum nubilum; assembly: GCA_963965965.1. Taxonomy (NCBI): domain Eukaryota; kingdom Metazoa; phylum Chordata; class Ascidiacea; order Aplousobranchia; family Didemnidae; genus Trididemnum; species Trididemnum nubilum. The sequence goes on along the minus strand of OZ014481.1, from coordinate 11,505,000 downwards.
AACGCTCTGAATTTTGGTGAAGACTTTTTTTTTGGAGATCACTCGATTTTGGCAGAAAAACGCTCTGAATTTGCCTCAATCCAATTGAAACCAAATGAAAATTCGGGTCAAGTTCGTTTACGGTTGAAGCAAACTTCAAAAAAAGCCCCCCCCCCCCTTTGCGAAATCCTGGCTACGTGACTGTTTCCAGCCATTCAAACAATTATAGTTATATTTAATTTCATATCTCATTTTTAACTCCACATGTAGCGCTTTTTTCTGATACAGTATAGTTTATTATTTGTCGAGGACAGAGGTGGAGTCAAGGACACAACGTTCGAAGCCTAGGCCAATGATACAAAAAAATCCGAGATCAAGGCCAAGGGCTGACTTCTCGAGGCCTAGGACAGGATGCTCAAGGCCAAGGACACAAGGCGCAGGTGTTCTCCAAAACGAAAAAAAGGTCTTCGCGCGAGGAAATGCCAATTTCCAAGGTAAAGTGAAAAAAGCTCATGGCCATGGATCATTTTCAACAATTTAATGTCCTCGGCCGAGAGCAGGGCATTTTCGAGGACTTGCAGGCTTCAAGGCCAAGGATTTAACCTTCGAGGCCAAAGCCAAGGACTTCAAAATGAGTCATCGAGGACTCCGCCTCTGTTATTTGGGATTCTTAGCGGCGATTTTTAACGCAAAAATTGCTCAGCAAACGTGGCTTTTTCCCAGATCACATAACAGTGGTTAGAGTGCTGCTCTTTCTTATTTCAAAAAAAATCTTCGCGATTTTTGCTCGCATACATTCAGAACAAGGTGGCTTTCTCAAGATAAGTTTTGTTAGTTATATCACGGATACACTAACATATTCTGTGTTAATATGCTATCCCTGGTACAGGCGCGTAGTCAGAAATTCACAATGGGGGGGCTGCTTTGGGGGTCTGGGGGCGGAGCCCCCAGCCGCTGGAGGTCAAATGGGGTCTGGGGGAGAAACCCCCAGCCGCTGGAGGCACGGAGGTCTGGGGGCAGAGCCCCTAGCGCTCAATAATTTTGGATTTTTTTGCAAAAATAACTTAATTTAAGGGCTATTTTAATAAAAATAATGCTTTTAAAAAGTGGTATAGAAGTTGGCAGTGCAACATGATTCAACCGGTTGCATTAACGGGCTATGTGGGAGGTGGCTAATGATAACATTGCAGTTCTCTTGTTTACATGCTGGTAAATCATAAAATCCTATTATTCAATAAAACTCAAACGGAGTAATCTATTTCGTCTATATTTTATAAAGGAAAATAATCGGGGGGAGGCTAATGAAAAGAGATCTTAGAGAAATGATTGGTAATTAATCAACACTGAATAGCCCCCCTCTCCTTTATTTCTGAGTTTATAACATATTTGTTAATAAAACCTATGTTTGGCGTTTTTGCACTAGCGATCAAAATTTATTGATTGTTTATTTTTGAGCATTTTTCAAAGTTTTTATTGATTTGTGATTTTAATTTTTGACAAATTAGCCTCTCCTGAAGATATGTTGCAAAAGATGCTCTAAATCACTTTTTTAGTCCATTCCAGCGCAAAAAACAGCCTCAAAAGACCTAAAAACGTGGTATTTTTCTTATTCTGCGTTTTGGTTGACAGGCCAATGGGGGAGGCTATAGGCCCCCCACCCCCCCGCTTCCCCCCTGGCTGCGCTACTGCCGTGGTAACTGTATTACATTTCATTATCACGCACATATACTTTTTTCCGAGTCCATACTCAGATAAGCACGGTCATGAGTTAGCATTAGCAACAGTGGCGGATCCAGAAAATTTTGGTGGGGGGGGGATAATAAAAAGTTTAAGCACAAAACCTCAAAAATTCGGATGTCTTCACCGAAATTGAGACTGATTTTTCGGCCAAAATCGGAAATTCAAACGTTTTTTCCGCCCAAAACCAAGTGGTCTCCAAAAAAAAAAAAAAGGTCCTGTTTTTTCGGAAATTCAAACGTTTTTTCCGCCCAAAATCAGGTGGTCTCCAAAAAAAAAAAAAAAGGTCTTCACCGAAATTGAGACTGTTTTTCGGCAATTCAAACGTTTTTTCCGCCCAAAATCAGGTGGTCTTAAAAAAAAAAAAAGGTCTTCACCGAAATTGAGACTGATTTTTCGGCCGAAATCGTTAGGTTTAGGCTGGTGGGGGGGATGCATCCCCCATCCCCCCCCTAAATCCGCCACTGATTAGCAACTCAAAAATGTTTGCGTCATGACCCCGGATCCCTTGTTATGGCTCTTGATGGTTTTAGGGCTTTGCGGTTTGTACCACCCGCACCGGAAATATTAGCAGAAATAAGAATAACAATTCTACACTGCCTTTTGCCCCTCATTCTCTGATTAAAGCTTTCACACAATGCCATTTAAAATAAGGTTTACTATGACTTGGCAATCACAATATATGATATTTTTCAAATAAGGAAAAAAAATGAATTGAAAAGCTAGAATGTTTGATTGTTTTTTGTTTGGTTATTTTCCTTTTCCACCAATCAAAAAATAATGCTGTCCTGGAGCCCAGAACAGGACATTTTCGAGGACTTGTAGGCAGTGGTGTAGGAGGCGGGGGTCCGGGGGGCACTGGCCCCCCCGCTTAGTTTTAAAGTGTCGAAATTTTGGGCAATTTTATATTATTTGGGCAATATTGCATTAAAATTTTGGGCAATTTCATATTTTTCGGGCAAGTTTGCGTCAAAATTTCGGGCAATTTAATATTCATCAAACCGTCTCAATTTCAGTAAAGACCTTTTTTTTTTGGAGGTCACCTTAATTTGGACGGAAAAACCGATCACTTTCCGGGCAAAATTCAATGTCATTTTTTGGGCAAAAGTTTGGTGCTCCCCCAAATCCTTTTGAGCTACTACGCCCATGCTTGTAGGCTTCAAAGCCAAGGACTTGAGCTTCGAGGCCAAGGACTTCAAAATGTGTCCTCGAGGACTCCGCCTCTGATTTAAACTTTGTTAAACAGAGTGCTACTTGGCTAAAATTGAGAGAGCGTTGAACAAAATCTCAAATGACAAGTCGCAGTGTCTTCATGGGATTTGGGTCTAGAACTACAAATCTATTCTATTTTATCTAGGAGCCTGCACAACAATGCTAGGGCTACAAATACAAATCTACATTAGGCCTAGTTGTTTGAGAAACAATGCTATAGGTCTACATGTTTTATCATTTTCAAATCTAAAAGTCTCGACCATTTTCGCAGCACTGTCACAAAATTGCTACTGATACCTGAACACAGCAGTTTGCAACGATGTTCTGCTTGGCAGGTCATATAACTTTATTATCTCTGTACCAGTAACTATAGGCTATTTTAAAGTACTGTTTTGAAACAATGCTTCATAATTTCTGCCTGGCACGTCATATCACTTTTGGTTACCAAGTACCTGGCAATCTATACTGTGTAGACCTAGGTCTACTTTAAAGCGATGTTTCATCATGGATACTAGTATTTATTGCTAGTAATTTGCCAAAATTTCTTTTTAAAACAAATTTAAGAACAAAATCCAATTATTGCACCCACTTAACCCAATTTAAGCTAACATAGTAAGATAACTAACCGTTAAATCTGTGTAGCCCACCTCAGAACCTGATCCGAAGCAGTTTTTAAAAATTCGTTGAAGGGAAAGTCCCCAAGTTATTCTATTTTATGATTGGTCGATTCCGGTTGTCTGATTGTATTCATCCGCATTTTAGAAGCCAACTTTCAGGTCAAATTAAAAAAATACTGCAGGAAAATAAATGGAGAACTTTTGCATGTGAGTTTGTGAGATGAAAATCAATGTATTTAAGCAAAAAATAAGTTGCCACTCAAATTTTTTTACAAGGTGAACGCTAGAATTTACAGCAAACGGCCTAGTTGTTTTCATTCCGATAGTGATATTCTAAACCTTTTTAAAACAAAATCGGCACTGATCTCACTGCGATTTTTTATCGCAGCACCGATTCTCTTCTAAAGTTTTCAATTATAACAATATTGGTATGAAACCAACTTTAGACAATTACTTCCATCAGTAAGGTCCCAATTATCATGATCAAAACCGCCGTTGAGTAAATGCAATTTTGCCAGATCCATTTTTATCAAAAAATCGCACGCAAAAAAGTCGCCCGTGTAAATGCGGCTTTAGACTCACTTTAAGTGCGCAGTCCACCAAACACTGAGGAAAACTTACTGGTGGTGTCAGATTGCATATTATTGAAATTGAGTAGGTCAGATTTTTGCAGCCCTTTTTTTCAATTGTAGTTACTAAAATGCCATACAAAACGTAAAAGGTGTTGCAATTAGATAAACATAACAATCGAACAAGTAAAAATTACCTAAAAGCCTTTTGAAGTTCTACAGCACGGTATGCAATAACTATCAAGCTGATGAACTTTTTCATCCAAGACAAAAATCTGATTCAATAGCAACAGAGACCTATTTTTTGGTCTTTACTTGAGTATAGGTATAATAGTCTTAGTACCAAGCACCGGCGCAGCCAGAAATAAAAAAAGGGTGAGGACTAAATTTTTTCTTATGATTAAAGCATATTCAAATCTGGAAAATTTTCATCTAGGCAAATTGTGACAAATTACAAAGGTTTAGCGATACCAGGCAGGAGTCCTGCCGTCGTTCATGCAGCAGACGCTTAAAAAAATAAATAAATGAAAGAGAATAAAAGTTTTTTCACCTGGTTTTACAAGTTTATTTTGCTTGATGATGCAACAGCGGACGCAAAAAATGCGTTTTCTTAACGTGTAGGCCATACGAGAAAGTCGCAGATAGCCGTTTATTGTTCAGGCAAGCTAACATACTAATATTTTAACTTTGAAATATAGTATGTATATTGTAACAAATGAGATGTAGAATTCGCAAAAACATACAAACAACCCCCACCTACACCCGAAAATGATTGGTTTTTGAAAAATAAGTGCTCCCTATTATTATTACTTATGTTTATTGACACCACGTACTGTTTGCTACCTTCTAACGGAAAAAAAAATGCGCTGTATTGTGGTTTGCCAATACAACGTTTCGTTAATTGATAAGTGTACTGTTATTATTATTATCGTTGGTAGAAAATAGGGATCTAAGCATTAAGCAAGAATAATGCGATAGCGATCGACCATTCCTTACGTGCGGTTAATTGTCTCAATCAAATAATGCGAATCCAAACCCGGTGTTCGACGAAAATTGGTCTCAACTAAGTACAATAGGTTTATTAATACAGCACGCCCGCGAATGAATTTTGGTTTGCGCCGAAAACTGCGTAGAATGCTTTCAGAGAGAATTTTTAGGCCCGCCCTATACTGTGTGTAAAATCGCGAACGTACGGGCGTGTCGTTAGTTTTTTTGAAACAACTGACTGCTTGCACGCTGGTAAGGCGATACGCTGGGCGCACCAAATCTCGGTTTACAATAAGCTAAAGACGAACTTTTGCGCTCACGATTTTACGCACAGTGTAGATCGGGAATAGGCGGACTACGTTTGCGCGACTTTTTGCTCGCAACCAGCGCGCTCAGTTTTGACTTCGACACAATTTGAACAACGTCGCCATATGTGCTGCTCTGATAGACGAGAACACGGTTTCAAATCAACGCAGCTATACGGTGTAACATGCGGACATAGACATTGATCGAAAAAGATTTCCTAAAAATAAATTAGCATATTATTTACAGTAATAAACATTTGACTTTGTACAGTGTGAAGTTGTAAGACTAATTCAAACCAGCCGATCTTCCGTTCCCCCAACCCCAGCTGATAATGAAATTAACAAATGAAACTGACACCGAAGCTATACGCTTTTGGTAAACGACAAAAACTTTTAGAGCAATATTATATTGATTCCGCCGTTTTTCAGGCAAACGGGTTCTCTAGACTATTGGTCTAAACGTAGGCCTACATAAGGCGGTTTAGTCCAATTACGTCTGATATCTTTTTCAGTGTAAACGCAAAAAAAAATGAACAGGCAAAATGCATGCAATCAAATGACATGCGTATATTTAAACGCGTGATCGGTAAAACGGACCCAATACAGTATCACAAAAATTCAATTTCGACGTTACAGATATATGGACAGTCATTTTCTTAGAAGAAATTTGCTTTCCTTCAGCAATTAGTGCTTTTTTCCAAATGTTTTAAATTAAAATATTCTCGAAATTTATTTGGGTCGAAATATGATTTGACTATCAGACATTTTTGTGGACCGCTACACGTCAGATCTTGGCCGCCGCAAATTCTAATCGGTATCTGATCTAATTCTATTTTTTGGAAAATGATGAGTTTTCAAACAAAATGGATTGCGTTTCTTGGTGCAAAATCGCGCTGCTTTCTGCCTCATTCGTGTTATCCCGCAAAAGCAATGCGGTTTGCTGACGAGACACTATCATTTCAAGACAGCGAGATACGAGCTACACAATGATCGAACATTTTCAATGGACATCAAAAGTAACGATACAAGTATTTCGAGTCTCCCGGTTTTGTTTCTATCTCGTGTCGCAAAAAGGCAACGTGGCTAAATTTTTGTTCCAATAAAAGCAAGTTTTGATGCGCGATTGCTATATTAATGTGACGTAATATTAACTTTTTTCAATCATATTTACCAAAATTGATTTGATGGTAACTCATTTCCATTGTTACGTTCACAATGATTCAATTAGCATTTTTGCTGCAAACGTTTGTTGAACTCGAATATCTCGGAAACAGTACAAGCTAGACGGCTGAAATTTTTTGAAGATAGAGAAGCTAATGACCTTGGAAAAAATTTTCAAAAAAATGCGAAAGTTTTGACGTTGCATATCTACCACTCTGGGTAGAATTACACTCGAGTTGAGAGTTTCTAAATTTGTTTTTTGACGTTTGATCTTTTTTAATAATTTTTTGTGAAATTGTGCCCTTTCAAAAGGGGGGGACTGGTCCCCCTAATCCCCCCCCCCCCTGGCTGTGCCGGTGGTTCCAAGCTTAACGTTTTGGTATTTCTTCTTTTTTCAAAAAAGCTCTGCGTGGAGATGATTTTTCTAAAAAACACTTAAAACCCGTGAAATTCTAGAAACTCTAGAAACAAACTAATAAGAGTGACCATCAGCAGTACACCCTTATAAAACTTTAACTAAAGTGTTTCAAAAGCCTAATTGTTTCACGCTCGAAAACTCTGAAAACTATTTTATTATATCTTTGAAAGCTAGATTAAAAATTTCACCGGAAAGTGATCCAGTCTTGTTCGGCCATTTGGTTCAAGCCATTGTGGAAATCTTCGTAGAGCCGCCACGTGACTTCAAGCTCCTCGATATTCACTCTCAGCTCGTCAACCAATGAGAAGTCGGGAGGCGGTATTTCAAAATGAGTGCAATCGTTTCTGACGTAATAAAAAGTCAACTTGAAACATAAACGAAACTCGGAAAGATAAATCGCAGCGTGTTTCATCTTTAATTTCAGTGAAGCAGCCCAGGCTCGGGGCACAAATAGTTTACCACTTGTGGTGGCCCACCGGTACAACCTGACGAAACATTTGCTAACAGAACCCAAAAAAGGGTGCTCTGCTGGGTCGGTGTGGTTACACAGACGCAGAGTGAGTAGTTCATATGCACGAATGAATGAAGCTTGCGCCAACAAAATCAGCAGTTTTCACTGGTAAACAAGAACAAATTAAACACTAGTCGTTGGTGCCCAATAAAAACACTGCACTGCGGCTGGGAACAAAAATCACAATCAAATCAAATCTTTTACTATACTCGTTGTATTACGTTGAAGACTCATGAGTGTAACAAGTTAGCGGGGTACATCTCCGCGTTATTGCACCCGAGCAACGCAGTTCCTTTCGAAGAAATATCGCAGCGGTGGCGACGGTTGGCAACACCGTGTTCAATTTAACTGGCCCGAGACTCGAACCTCAGACCTACTGTGTTACCGCTCGACTAACTGGCCAGTTCTAAATCACAATTATCGGTAGATAAATCACAAGAATGGGTTGACATTTAAACAAAGTTATATGGGACAGCCAGTCGGCTGAATGACAGTCAAGTTTTTTCTTGCTCCAACCCATTCGCCGAATAGCTTGGGTAGAACTGAAACTACCTCTAGTGTGTCTATTACAAGGGCCGAATTTACATTGCACGAGGTCCTTGGCGCTTTTGACTTTCTGGGGAAATGAAACCTCTGAAGCTAAAAAGTCCTCGCCAGATTTTTGTTGCATTATCCTGCTAAATAGAGATAAAGACCAAAAAGTTTTTGCTGGATTTTCTTGGCATTATCCTGCCAAAGGTGAACACCAAAAAAATGAGGGGTCGCTAAATTTTTGTTAAAATTATCAGCATTATGTAAATCCGGTCCTGCCTATAACACAAATTATGATATGAAAACGTGTGTTCTTTCAAACTTTAACCTACACGAGTTGTTTTCGGCGTTCCAACAGCTCACTAAATTCCTGCTTCTTTTCTTTGATTCGTTGCAGCGCTTCGTTCAACCGAGCTGGGTCGTTCGATTCAATCGCATCGTCGCTTGGTTTCAACTGCTGCCATCTAGCGGCAAATTTTGAAAGTTCAGCCATGAACGATTCAACGCGAGATTGAACACCGGCTTTCATAACAGCAACCTAAATAGAGCCTATAATGTTAAACTTTATGCGTGGGAAGTTGACAGTTGATTGTTTTAACGAATTCTGCGTCACGAAACATATAGTTTTAACTTGGTTTGTTATTTCCAGGTTCTATTAATCAACATCGTTGAAATTCGATTAAACAATTATCCGATCACCGGGGAAAAACTGCAATTTTTGTTCCAGAAATTGTTCAAATTTTGAAAAACTGGGAATGCCTCAGCACAAAATTAAACCCCATTTCTTCCAAGCTCATTTCAATTTAAGATTTAAGAGGCAAAAAAATATCTTTGCTTACTTGTCCTTTGATTACTTCACTGTGGCTTTCCATCAGGACATCTAGGGAATCCCACTTGGAGCGGAGGGAGGAAAGCGCTCCTCCCACTCCTTCTCCGCACATCTTCCTTGAGAGAGTGTCCAATTTTTCGGAATCTGAAAACTTTCGTTGCTGCTCCGCCAACTGTTCTTTCAATTCATGATGCCTGTAATTAATACTTTCCAATATAGTAAATCAAAAATTATTCAAAATAGCCCATTTTTAAAAGTGGTCAGCTATGAACTGTATTTTGCCTACTGCCCTATGCAGCAACACAATGCTTTAGGTTTCTTTAAAGAAGAAGCTGAAGCCTTGCGTTACTTTTGAGTTAGCATAGCGGTACCCAAAAACGAATGCCACGCGTTTGCCGCTTCGGCGAGGCTTACGTCTTCTGCGTGAAGAGGCCCCAGTTTTTGACTGTTAAGTTCTTCAAAACAATCATTAAGTTAAAATTTAGACAGAGAAAGCTGCAAAAATATGCTACGGGTATGGAATACCGGCATGATCACCGGTCAGTTAAAAAATTAAAACCTGATTTTCAAATGAGAAGTAACTTTGAAAATATTTTCCGCTAACTTATAGACATAATCTTTTAGATTCTTCTGAACAGTACTGTCTAATATTACAACCTATAATGCAAGAAAAACCTCCTCACTTTGCATTAGCATCCCCAATTTCCTGAATAGTTTGTGGCATCACTTGCAAACTGTCAGTAGCGGACGTTACGAAGTTCGTCAAGGACTGGACGCCACTTAAAGCCCGGGTTTTCAAGCAATCCAACAAAATGTCAAACCACTGCTGCAAATGACCCTCGACCGCATTCTTTACTGGGGCAGTGGACACCAACAGACAATCAACCTTCTCAGACACCGGCAGCTTTTCAACTTCTTTACCTGTAAAGCACTTTACATAGAGAACCCCATAGAACTGCTATATAATGGAAGCCAAACAGCAATATCGCAGAGTCAATGACGGCATATCGCAGAGTTAATGACTGCCTGATGAGGCCTGGATGACTTCGAACAGAAGTGAAGGCGATAAACAAAAAATAATCGGAGCACAAAAACTGACCGTGAAACCAACTGAACGGCAACTAATCTAAACTCTAATGTTGGTGATCATCCTGTTTGTGGTAGTCCACGACAAATGACCACCGCAAACTGACTGCTGACTGCCAATGTTGGTGGTCAGTTGCTTCGCGGTCTGCTTATGGCGGTACACAACAACTGACCACCGCGAACTGACCACTAACTAAACTTAGCGTTGGCAGTTACAGTCTGTCTGGTCGTTGCCGGTACGCGGCGGTTCACAACAGCAGGCCGCCAACCAACTGACCGCCAATTAACCCTAACCCTAATTTGTCGATCTGTTGGTTTGTTATACGGTGACTTGTTATATTGCAGTAAACCTTGCTGAATGACCTAGTGCACAAGTGTAAACGCCAAAAAATGGATTAAAGACCACTTATATCAATCAGTTCAAAAACCAACATCATTAGAAATAATACTTCATGCAACTCATACAAGGGTAGAGCAAAAAGTTGATTTTGATTTCTCAAGCGCCATTTGGTTAGGCAGATTTGAGAGAAAAACAAAGAATTTAAAAACTCTTTAAGCTTGACGCTAATATATTTCTTGTAACGTTGTGATTACTTAATCTTTTCCATTAAAAATATTCATATTCTGGTATGATCTGATTAATATGCGATTCTTTGCCTTTCTACGCTTATGTTCACACCTGCAGTCGTAGCTATAATGACGAGGAATAAAAAACTTAAGTCGATTCCGAACCAGTATGTCTAAGACTGTCAATCATAAGTGGTTTGATTTTGCCTCTAAGACTCTGAAATCTGGATACTGTCAATAACTTATCTTTACGTTTACCTTTAATCTTGACCATTTTGAAATTATTTTCAAAATCTTCGTAAGTTTTGCAGGTACTTGAAACCAGTCCCTCGATATCAACCTTTCCAAGCACAACCCATTCCTCAAATCGTGATTGTACCTCTGCTAATCGTCTGCCCAAAAAAACTTGTTAATGTTTATGCAATAATGTAGGTCGTTTTGTGAAAAGAAAAAACAAGAAGATTCAAAATCTGAGTGTTTTCTATGCTCCTGCGCGCCTTCACTTCTCCCAAAGAAAAAGCGTCAGCAGCTGAAAAATCCTGCAGTTGTAAGATCAAAACTACAATATTGATTTTAATCATGTAGCGATTACGCAAAAAAATATATATCCTGTTTGGATTAGTGAATGTAATAATTTTTTTGGCATTTACTAACCTTTTTCGGAAAATACTTATTATACTTTACAGTATATTACTAGTCACATTCGTGGTCATTTTTTCTGACAACCGTGGACGGACTGACATTTTGTGACGCTACGTCTTCTATTTTCTCAAACCTATGTTATGATTTATTTAACACAAAACGAATACTAATTCAGAAAACACAAGAAATGTACGAACAAATTATGCATGCTTTTGTATAATCTGATCTAGAAGTGATTTGAACCTCAACCCTTGTGAGTTTGAGAGCGATTCTTAGTCGCTGCGCCACCAGCAAGCTTTCGAAAATTTAAAAAATTTACAATTTTAAGAAGTCCTCTAACGGAGAAAAACTGCGCTTACCTGAACAGGTCTTCCGCTTTGCTGTAGATAGTGAAAAAGCTATCGGCGTTTCGATCAATCATAAACGGAAATACAACTTGGCCCGTTGCAGCTGGATCTTCACCAACTTCGGTAACACCGCGAAATGAGCTTGGTATCCCAATAAACCGCTTCATTTCCCGGTAAAACCGAGCTCGGATCTCTTCAAACGGAGGACGAAATTGAAGTTTTCCTTGTCTGTAAATGTAAAATTACATTTAAAATATCGAAGCTCTCGCAGTGAAAGACTTTAGTTGTTAAAATTAAAACAGCGAAAATTTTACAGAGCAGTTTTACAATGACGTTTTAATTCAAACTTTTAATATTTTTTCGAACTGATGAAACTCGTAGTTCAAACTCAAACGCCACTGGTACTAAATAAATTACATAATTTTTGCTGTTCTAGTTGATTATTTTTGTAATCGAACTTTGTTTATCCAACAACAGTAAATTTGAAACAATTAAGTGTTTAACGTAGTGCACAAAAACGCAAACTAATACTTACTTAAACACTAAATCAACTCGAATTTCAGGTAGATTATGGTTTAATGCTTCCAATCCCATTTGGTACTGATGCTCAAGCGACTTGTAAAGTTGTCTGTTCCAGTGGGCTCTCCAGGGCCTGACTGCTGTCGGATTGTCAGCTGCCTCTCTTTTCTGCACCCCAGAAATAATCGTTCGGATTTCTGAAAGCGTGTTTTTCCATCGGTCTTGATTGCGGAGTAAGTCGACACTTATCAGTGTAGCCACCTGCACAACAGACTCGAATTACAAATTTATACAGTGTTTCAAAACGGTACTCAATAAAAGTTTTAAAAATGTAAAAAATTATTGAAACAAAATGAAACACGAAGATCAACAAAAAGTATGCCAAAAATCTAAAATGCCAAGACAAGCTAAAACAATAATCTTCATCCTTCTATGAAGCAGAATAGTTAAAGCGCCCAGGGCTCGATAGCAGGAAGGGCGAAGAAATGGCGGAAGGGCAGTTGGTTCCTATGTAGTGATGGGTTGCCCAAACGTCTGTGGAGAGGAAATTTGAAACAAGCGCACAATGTGGCAGACTGATTAGTATGTATTGATGTGGAATGTGGAGTCTAAACTGTCCAAAGTCCATCTGCAGCGAGGAAATGGGAACTTGTACAGCATGTAGTTGAGATAGATGTATGGTGTGACAATCAGTTGCACATGTTTTCAACTACAGAAAAGTGGGAAAATTTCAACCAATCAAGCTGAAACAATCATTCTTATCGTACCGTACTGTATATTTCTAAGTTCAGAATTTTATGAAATAGTGTATTGGTTGCAGTTTCAGGACGTGAAATCGCTTTTCGTTCGTAAAAAATATTTTTGTCAGCTTTCGAAAATCTATTCGCCAAAATTTGGTGGTATCGTAAATGAATTAGCAGTTTTGGTACAATTTGCGATAATTTAGTTTACACAATATTACACAATTAATATAGTTTACACAATATTACCTGGTCGCAGATGTCCATGTGTTGCTTCCTGAGCAACCGATTTTTGGTCGTCAGCTTCTCAGCAGCCTGTTGAAGTTGGCCAATGTAAGCTTCTAATTCCTCCGGCTCGTTCCACGTTATGTGCAGCTTTCCGTCATCTGTCGCCTGAAATATTTGAGAAGTTTCTAAAGGCTTCGCAATTCTTTTATATAGATACTGTTCCTGTACTTTTGAGATGGTGCTTTAACAAAAATAAAATTACACAATCTTGATGTCCTTCATGGTCGACTCCTGGGAAGCCTTGTCTACTTCCACTATAAGGTTTGCCAGTTAGGCCAAGATGTTTGTTCAGCTGGGAATACCTTTGAAAAGATAGCTGAGGGCTGCCGATGAGAGCTAAAAGCTCGAAACAGCGCTGTCCAGCTCTGTGCTCAAAAATAAAATTGTTCAAAAAACTTCAGCTCTTCAGAATTTCAATTTTTTTTTCAATATTCGGACGATTAAGATTTTTGACAATCAGCTTTCGTACCTAGCAGCTCAAAAAAGAGCAGTATTTGTTAAGTTTTCACGTGAGTTTCTTGTATATTTCGCCATTCCTAAACTACCTTCCCTCAATTATTGCATCCCCTTCAAAATTATGTGCGCTAAATGCCCTGTTTCTAAGTTACTCCGTTTTACGTTTGTAAATTTTTATTTTGGCAACATTGCTCTCTCACTATAGATTATCAGAAATTCTCGCACATGGTCTTTTTGCGCATTGTAATCGTTGGTCGCACAAGCGAATTCACAATATGTAAATTGTGGTGGTGGTGGTGGTAATACTACTCGACACCTTCCGAGGGATGGGGGCGCGGAGGAACTCCGCGGAGACCCAACAATCGGGCAACACCCCAAGGTCTGGACCATAGGTCAAGAATAAAGAGAGAGGAGCCAAAGATAGATTTACGAAGAGGTTCAGAGGCAGGACAGTCCAGGAGGAGATGATTGAGGTTCTGTAGAGGGTGTCCACAGGCACTACAAGCAGAATTCTCCTTCCGACTGATCCTGTGAAGATATGAAGATAAAAGAAGACTGTGGCCATGGCAGCGAAGACCGGAAAGCTCACAGCGAATAGGGCATAAATATGTAAATTGTCGGTTTATGCTTTGTCGCTTTTTGATAGATCACAATTGATAAGTCAGCGTTTATATTTTATTGTTTTGATTAGATAACCGAAGTGTACAAGCTACGTAATAATATGACAAAATTATCAATAATTCTCAATGATTAGTAATCTTTGGAGTACCAAATGTGTAATACTTGCTTGCGGAATACGTTTAGACAACAGAATAGAATTTGTGATTGATACGAACCTGTTTTTGCAGTTTCTAACCCAAGTTTCAAATTTCAGACCATCGATTTAAGCAAGTGTTTAATTTAAGTGAGTGTATATTTAAACCATTCAATATACTGCAATTTGAGAAGTGTTTTTTCTAAATTTTTCAACTTTAGGCTCACAATAACGTTTCGATATGTCTCGTAATTATTTATTCCCTTTCTTCTAAAGTTAATTTGGCTTACATAACGTTAATTTGTTGTTTGTTTTTTTTGCTAAGTTTAATTTGTGTTTATAACTTTAATAGAAACACACATACACAAACCACGTGTAGTGCGTCACAAGATGATTAGAAAGAGAGTGAAATTCAATTCAAAAATCTAAAAGTATTGAAGCAAAAAAACGGTCCGTATTTTCATTAATTTACCCTGCTGCTGGCCTTTGGCTTCTTTATAATCCGCTCAAAAACTAGAGCTGACTCCAGCATCAGAGGTCTTTGACTTGGAATCATCTGCTGATCGATCGTGTTGTAAAAATGAGCGACTTGCTTCAGAATAACAGCGTGGCGATAAAACTTTTGGGCGTGATTGGCCGCGTTTTGCAAACGCGATGGGATCTTGTGTCCAAGACCCGCTAGTTGGCGCACTTCGCGCAACAGCGCCACGGTGCGGTCGGAGTAGTGAACGGTTAATCGACCGTCGCGATGATCGAGCTCCATCACTCGGCTTGTATTTTGCAGGCTGAAAAACAAAAAACTTCCATAAGCTGTTGCATGAAAAAGCCAAGTTGGATGCAATTTGCAATGAATACTCAACTAAACCGATCAGCAGTTCAAGTGCTAGGCAAGAGTGAGAAACAATATTGCATGGAGTAGAAGTATTCCAGAAAATGAGCTGCAGACAATCCAGAACGTACTGTAAACACTAAAGATCTCATTGAGTTTAGTTATAATGGGTGTTGTCAGTTTGAAAATAAAGCAGCTCTACATTATACAAGAGGGAGTAGCGTCCGCATAAAATTCACAGTAAATTTTACAGCAATGGCGGTTTCACCACGGTAATCAGCTAAAAATGCAAGCATTTTGCAAGTTTCTTTAAAGGCTACCGAATGTCGGCACAGTACCGCCCTTAAAATGTAATAAAAAGATATTGCTAATCGAATGCTGAAAATCCGGTTTAGATACATGTTCTCAGTTTCAAGAAAATGAATAGCCATTATTTGCTCAGGTTTACCTTTCGCGTTTTTAAAAAATGACACGACGTCATCAGACCCAGGAGTTTGGTGCCTTTGACTACTTTATCATTGCAGAAGATAGGCGATTTCGGAAAGACATGTGATAGAAGCATGTTAGTCAAAAAGTGTTGCGCAAAAAAGGCGTAATTAGCTCGAAGTAGTTTTATTCATTGCATTTTCCGTACCATTCAGCTTTTACTACAGTATTGAGCATCAGTTTTACTACCAGTAATGACTCTATCACTCTAAAATTCCAACTGTTTAAAAGTTTTCGTATTCTATCTGGCATATCCGTACCAGTGGCGGATTTAGGGGGGGGGGATGGGGGGATGCATCCCCCCCCACCAACCTAAAAGTAACGATTTTGGCCGAAAAACCAGCCTCCATTTCGAATAATTCGGCTCCATTTCGGTATGCATCCCCCCCCACCAGCCTAAACGTAACGAATCCGGCCGAAAAATCACTCTCAATTTTGGTGAAGACCTTTTTTTTTTTTTTTTTTTTTTTTTTTGGAGACCACCTGATTTTGGGCGAAAAAAACGTTTGAATTTCCGATTTCGGCCGAAAAACCACTCTCAATTTCGGTGAAGACATACGAATTTTTGAGGTTTTGTGCTTAAAATCCCCCCCCCACCAAAATTTTCTAGATCCGCCACTGATCCGTACCCAATACCGGTAGGCTACCATAGCGCAAAAAAAGATTTCAGACACAAGAAGCTATTAAAAGCTTTTAAGTTTGTAAAAATACTTTACCCTTCTAGTACCAGTAGGCTACCAGTACTGTAGTTTACTGCATAGATATATACCGCTACCGTACAATAGAAATGGTACAGGTACCAGTATCAGATTAGTAGCCTGGTTGGGTTTGTGTTTCAGTGATTGATCTTATTGAGCAACAGAAAAAACAATGACCTAGTCAGATTGCTGGATGTTTGGGCAGCAAATTACCCGCAGATGGGTAGATTCAGTATAGGGCAAATGTAGTTAAACTGAAGGAGATTCGGAGAGACCACGGCACCACAAATAAAAAAGTATGTACCAGTACCGATATCAGCACAGCTGGTTCTATCACAAATACCGTAGCGGTAGTTTACACCTAGGAAATTGTAGTACAAAAAATGCTACCTAGTTGTTACAGTGTTACCGTAACATTTTTACGTACCATTTTACTTCCTTCCTTGATAGTAGCCTACCGTACCAGTAGGCTATGGTACCCTGAGTAGGCTTTTTGGTAGACCTACCCTTGTATTACTCTGTGCTGGTTACTCCCTGGTTAAAGACCGAGAAATCATCCAGTGTATTACTTCGTAAACAAGAGCTAGGGTATTAATCCAGTATGCTTTTACTGGTATCCTAAAATTAATCCTGGTACTAGGCTATGTACCGATAACAATTTGAGATTCTGACGAGCTTCCTTTTCTGGTTGAATATATTATTTGTTGAATATAATACTTGTTAATAGGCTATTTGTTGAAGTTATAGTCTTAACTCTGGCCTAGTCCGATACCGCTAAACTATGGTACCCTAGAAGACTAGTCCAGCCTAACACATTGTCAGGAGTAAAATATTTTCGGAAACATAAACCCAACTAGGATACCAGTACTGATCTGATACTGGTACCATTTCTACTATCCACACCGATATATTCCTAGTCCTACGCAGTAAACTACAGTAGCCTCATGGTATTTTTTTACATACTTATAAGCTTTCAATAGTTCCTTGTCTGAAATCTTTTTTTACACTATGGTAACCTACCGGTATTGGGTACGGATATGCCAGATAAAATACGAAAACTTTTAAACAGTTGGAATTTTAGAGTGATAGAGCCATTACTGGTAGTAAAACTGATGCTCAATACTGTAGTAAAATGTGATTGGTACGGGAAATTCGCTTCTGAACTTAGCAATGAATAAAACTACTTCGAGCTAATTAAGCCTTTTTTGCGCAACACTTTTTGACTAACACGCTGCTATCACATGCCTTTCCAAAATTGCCTATCTTCTGCAATGATAAAGTAGTCAAAGGCACCAAACTCCTGGGTCTGATGACGTCGTGTCATTTTTTAAAAACGCGAAAGGTAAACCTGAGCAAATAATGGCTATTTATTTTCTTGAAACTGAGAATGAGTATCTAAACCGGATTTTCAGCATTGGATCAGTAGTATCTATTTATTATGTTTTAAGGGCGGTATTGGGTGGACATTAGGTGGCCTTTTAAGTTTTTCCAAAAAAATAAAACTACTAACCTCACTGGATCTTGGGGATCATCTAGTGCTGACATCATATACTCGGACCATCCTTGAAACTGCTCGAGTCTGTAAGCCTCCATCTCATCCAGGACCTTTGTGCATCCCTCCTTGAATCTTTCGTATCCCGAAAGCGTAGAAAGCAAAGCCGCTGAGGATTTGAATACTTCTTGAATCTACATAGAAAAACGTGGCTATATTGGCAATCACTCAACCTTTTTACATGAGGTTTTGCAATTTCGTCATAAATATTGGCTATTGCATCACAGAAGCTTGTATCACGGATAGTATTTACCTCACAAAAGTATTCATAACAACAGTGAGATCCTTTGTGACGAAATGGTGTGTATTCTTTTCATGAACACCATCCCAAACCCTCATGTAAAAAAGTTGACTGTTCCTCAACGAAAAAATTGACTGACCAACAAACACTATTATTATGTCCTTTAGGCCTAGTACGCCTTTAGACCTTTAGGCCTAGTAGGCCTATACCCACGTTTGCAATTTTTATTATTATGTCCTTACTTTTGCGAAGTAAAATTTAGAAAGCACCTACTTATGGGGTTGTAGGGCGACCGATAAGTTGCTTATCAGCAGTAAACGCCTGTTTGGTGATGGCCTACCCACTCCTTTATGAATGGTTTTGAAAATGGAAATTTTCTTCGGGGTTCTGCATAGTTTTGTTGAAGTTATTTGGTGGGACAATGCACCAATCTCTCTTCTACAATAAGCCGATCAGTAGTGTGGAGTGACTAGAGCGTTTGCTACTGAAACAGTAGACTCGGGTTCGATTTCCAGTCGGGTCAAACAAAAAACTATACAAATCGGTCTTCAAAGCTTCCCTGCTTGACGTTTAGCATTAAAAGGGACAGTGAAAAGCCTCCACCCAGGTGGGCAGGTGGCAGTTTGACTTTTAAGACCGAAAGATGTCTTCTCATTCAGTGACTTTTCTTTATACTAAATAACGACACAAAGCAGGTATAAACGAAAAGCAATCTCGCACCTTTGCCTCCAGTTGTCTCACCCATATGATGTTGCTGACGATCGCCGACAGATTCTTTCCGTTCGGTTTCGAACCAGACCCGCCGTCACGTGACCTCTCGCGAAATTCACTTTTTAACGACTAAACAAACATATCTATAAACTTGGATTCGGGAAAATCCTTTGTCTTTTAATACAAGAACGCAGAAGGTTTTTGCCTGTCTATTCTTTAAGGGCCACAAGTGAAAAATTGTTTAGTTCATAAAGCCCTCGCCGCTGTGAAAGCCATTAAGGTTTGTCAAGTTAGGCTGAAAAGTAGCTGGGCTACTCCAATGTACTGATAGGGGATGTGGATGAGACTTAAGAGCTGAAAAAACGATTTTCAGCTCTATGCTGGAAAATCATCTTTTGTTTGACTTTTCAACACAACGACATCCAGCATTTCAATCATTAAATTCCATCTAAATTTCTTCTCTGCCAACTACCTTTCCAAAACCGAATACATCTTTAAACTGGTAAAACTCATAAACACACAACGCTAGTGAGCTTTTTGTAGCTTATTTTACGCGGTATGTGGAAACACAACTTGACTCTTACCTTGGCATAGTTGGTGAGTTGACCTAACAAAGTTTCACGCTCAGGCGTTAGTGCTTGCATAATGTGAGGACGTTTGATGAGCTCGCTGTAGCGCTTAAATTCCAGTAGAAGTTGGTGCACCTAAAGCATAGTTTATTAATGTATACGCTAATGGAACTGAAAAGAAAATCACTTCAAGATGGTCTTTGCTACCACGCAAAGTTTTTGTACGGTACACATTTTCAGATCACATCTTTCATTGTGCTCACCGAATTGGGGCAAAGTGTATACTGACGAGTAGTTGGGGTACATACCTGCATCATTGCGCCTATGGGAATGTGCTCTTTTAAAATGTTGCAGCGGTGATGAACCGTTGGCAATACCGTGTCCGATTTTATCAGCCGAGATTAGATCCTATGACATCCTGCTTCAGTGATGAACGTGTTTCATCTCGATTGAATGGCTGGTATTGTTATATGCTTGCAAATCAAAATTATTCGATACACCCGAAAGGCCCCAAGCCAAGTCAACAGTCGCGGACAAACTGACCGTGATCCAACTGACCACCAAAATTAGGGTTAGTTGGCGGACAGTTGATTTGCGGTCAGTTGTCGTGGACCCCACTAGGGCCCCATAGTTCAATAACGCAAAGTGCTAATAATTCGCCATTGCATTTAATTTTTTTTTTTAATACAAAAATATCATCGCAACATAATGGTATTGGTTGGTAACAAGCACTTTGTATGAAAACTTACTTTTCCAGAGGAATTTCCAAGTTTAGATCGCAATTTAGCAGCAACAGCATCTTCGGCTGGCTCCATAGTTTTCTGGTATGAAGTTACAGCTGCCCTCCATGCTGGTTCAGTGTACGGGTTGTAGTAGAGGGCACCGATCTTGTTGAACGTTTTCGACAAGCCATCTGTTGACACAAGCCGGCCTATTTCAGCGGGAGATAACAGACGAAGTAAATGCTCGTGCACTGTTCTGAGATCCAAAATCTACACAAAAATTAAAAAAAAAAAGTAAATTACATAAGAAAATGGCCTGAAAATGAGTTTCTGAGTCGGATAGCTTGGTTGCGAATCTGTGAGAGAATAGAAAATTTTCTACTCAACGTCCAAATCAATTAGAGTACACTAATTTCGGGTATCAATTAATTTTGAAGTTGGTCACTTAGCATCAGAGACGTCCAAAAAACGAATGGTTTTGGCAATTGCTAAAACTTTCCGTATTTCAGAACAAATATTTATCTTTTCGGAAGGTGCCAATCACAAAGACATACTTCTTGATATCGATCCATTACACATCGGACATTGGAGGCCTTGTGAGCTGACCCTTTCCATACATGAGCAGGATATTGCTTCCATAGACGTGACGTCAGACTGTCAGAAGTGGTGGCCCACCACTCGCAAATCCCTATCGCGTTTTTGAGCGATTTTCGAATGTCAACAAAAGAATCTTCCCAAATTGAAGCAAATTCGTTGTCAAGTATTTTCTGCGTGTATCGGCTGATTTCATCGCCTGAAATGAAATATAACGCAAGAGTGTTTAGACAGTTTACAATTCTAACCATTTTACAAGTCCAGCAAAGCACGAGTTCGCGACTTTTATAGACGAAGCCAGCTATACTTTTAAAAGTTTTGGCACGTACACCTATTATCCTCTAAGACGTTTTGAAACCCTAAATCTACGTCCTGATCCTGCAAAACCACAAGTAAAGCTTTGAAAATAATCAATAGAGTGACTGTTTTTACGGTAATCTTTGACAATAACATACAAAAACAACAGTGTTTTACAACTCAGTATACTAGAGCAAGAACTTTCCGATTTTGTCCGTAATAAAAACTTAGAACATGATTACGTATTTGGTCAATTAGCTCACGTATTGCAAAGCTATTCCTAATCAAACTTAAAAAATGTACCGTATAAGTAAAATCGCTGGTTATGAACAGTCTATGTATTGTTCATAAAAAGATGCATTCCAGTATTAAAATCTCATTTCAAAGCAAGCAGACTTTTTCAACTACTTCTCATTATCAACTAGCATGACTACTATTTTTGAAATTTTGGACTGGAGGCAGCAAAGTGGGAGCAGTCGATCTTTCAGTCAAGCTGCCACCTTTTTACCTGCTTACCATAGATGGTGAACGCTTAACATTCCCCTTTTCGATGCTAAACATCAAGAAGTGCAGCAACAATTGAAACTTTAGCTTTGGATTGTCACGACCGCAAATCATACCAAAGTCTACAGTTTCCGATGCAAAAATTCTATCCACTATACCAGTAATCTGGCTGGGATGTTACCATAATTTAGAGCTGCCAAAACTTTTTGAAGAATGGGCAGCAGTGATTTTGAGCGGGCCTTCTAGTGAGATTTCATGCAAAAATTAAGGAAATTTAAGTGAAGACCAAAAAAACGTCTTCACCGTATTTTGAAGTGATATTTGCCGAGTTTAGGTGATGACCACACAAAACAAAGGAAAATTGATTTGGTCTGACAAAATTTCTCCGCTAGTTCATCTCGAAATGACTTGCGGGCCGAAAAATCTTCTTGTGTGGGCCGCTTGCGAGTTGCAAAACGGGTTTTGGGCAGCCCTGCTATAAATGTAAGTTAAAGCACCCTAACCAAAATTAGCGCCAATCATCTTACCAATGACAATAAACAAGTGTTCCATTCGATTTTGAGGATACTCCTCGTACTCTGTTTGTTTCCACAAATCATCAAGAGCATCATGAATATTTTCTAAGGATTCAACTCCATCAGCTAAAAACATTTAGCAAACAAATATAACTTGAACTTACTTTATATTTACAAGAATCCATTTCATCAGCTTGCTAGTACAATGCTTGCCCAAGTTATTCTTTTGAAATTTCAAGAAAACTTTAAAACCTTTTTTTTAAGAAAAAATGTTTTAAACTTGATTTTTTGCACTTGAATTAACAACTACATTGTTTAAATTTAAAGTAAAGTTTCAAAAATTAGTCAAAGAAGAAGCTTGAACTATAGCTCATGTAAAAAGGAAATTTGGGAAAAATGATGTAAGGAATTATCTTTTCAGACTAATCATTTACATTTACCACTTTAAGAGGTTACAGCAAAAAATGCACTGGCTGTCCTACAGCTTACCGAGTGGAATGCTAGACAAGTTAGCCAGACATTCCTTTGCAGGCTTCAAAATCTCGCAAAAATGCTGTGCTTGCTCCTTAATCTCTAGTCTCTTTCCAGATAAAGCAACGTCTGTCCAGTATTTGAATTCATCAGACAATGTCAGTATGCCTGAAAACACTCTCCAATGGTAAATCACATTCACGAATCTTGCTGCTTTTATAAAGTGATAAGGAAACAAAAATCTATCTAGTAAAAATTAGAAATTAAAGCAATCAAAGTAAATTTAGAGTCTTTTGCAGAAAGTAAATCAACAACACAGAAATAATCAAAACCAGAAATAAAAAGCTGCTATAAAAATTACCAGTAATCATTCAGCATAGTATGCTGTTCAATCATGTCAAAAAATAAATTCCAAAATAATTACAGTAGATCCTTCGTTGGCAACCACCTCTTTATCAAGATCACTTCAGTGCGGTTTCAAATAATTTACCATGGCAATGCATTGCATTCCGTTTCAATGACGTGACCACCCCGGTTTCCAGACAAGGACCGCCACATTTTGGTCCAAAACTGCAAATTTAACTCCGCTAAAGTGACTACAAGTGCTAAATAATTTGCTTTTGTGACCAAAACAGAAAGGTTAAATTTCTTTTGTGATCAAAACAATAACATTAGATGAGCACATGTATACACACTAAGAAAATGCAATTGCACAATGAAAGACCAGTGTGGCGAACAGGACTAGATCTTATAGATATACTTCAGCTCTTAGAGTTGTATCAATTCATTCTGTAGGTATCTGATAAAAATAATGGCACGTAGGAAAAACAAACCACTCAGAGAGAACTTCCCATCAAAGATAAGGTTATGGTACTACAAAGCAAAATTCGCTAACATGACCACCCCGGTAACGTGACCACTTGATGTTGGTCCCATAGGTGATCAGGTAAGCGGGGTTCCACAGTACAATATCTTCAACTTCCTACAGATACTCAAATTACATGTAACAACAAACACAAATTAAATGTATATATGCTAGTTTTGTTGGAAAAAACAAATCTGAGTTACAATAAAAAAATTCTCCTACCTGGCAAGTTATCGGCAGTTTCATCGGTTGAGGATTTTGAAGCATCAGCTTTTCTCAAAACACTTCCAAGACTATTTTCCAAATCAATCAGCAATTTTTGAACATTTGAGCTCAATGTTTGAGATTTTTCATCAATCACAAGGCTTGGAGCAAAAACCTGTTGGAAATAGAACACACGCACATGGTAACAGTCAAATCAGTCTTCATATGGCACAAAATCCTAAGCGCACTCCAAGGGTTATTTCAAATGAAGTATGCCCAGCACCAGCAAGCCAATCTTCCAGAGTTTATGCAAAGATTAGGCTGAATCATTTCAGCCAATCAGCATTTTAACTTTATGAAGCATAAGCCAACTAGTTTTTGATTTTCCTCTTGATTGCAATAGAAACACCATCAAATTTTTCGGTACAACTTAAAGAAAAAGTGTATGACCTAACTCTTACATTCGGCACAATGTTGACTCGTTAAAAATTTTCCATTTTAGGAGTGTGTTATGATGCAAAAAATATGATACTGTTAAGACAATTTAACAATAAAATGGTTGATATGATTTAAATCAAATTAAATTAATTGAAAATACTAAGTTACCTTCTGCACACTATGAAAAAGACCAGTTAATGGGTCAGGCATTGACAACATTAAAACATTACTTCTCAAATTAGCTGGAGTGATTGCATCAGGCTTTAACTTGAAAAACACCAATGCATTTTTGATACCAGCATCTTTTGCTATCTAAAATAAAAACAACAATATATATACCAGTAGCATTACATTTAATGGAAACAAAACCTTTGTTTTCAAAGCCTAAGTTCTAAAATTTCCATTATTCAGTTTTTTGAATGATATTTGAATGGAGCAACTGATAAATAAGGCAGAATTTTTTTTTTGAATTGTTACAGGCTATATTGTTTGTGAAATATAATGAGCTGTTAAAGCATAATATATGCTACTAAACATAAACTACAATAAATATTTTATATCAGTAACAACCACAAACCACAATTTAGATTATTAGTATTATAATACACCCAACAGTGCTATTTAAAAGAGAAATCCTTTCCAAATTCCCAACCTCTCTAATACAAACTTATACATTTCAGTTTTACCACTATTATGTTCAATAGCTCAGCATTTATACTTAAATTTAAGTTCCCTTTATTATACTTTTATTATATAGTCGTATGTATACACAGCTTTGACTGTTACTGTTATTGAATGCTCTGTTAGATTTTACTTGTATGTATATGCATATGGTATAGGTTTCGTTAAGATCAAATCTCTTTTACTTGTATGCATATGCATACTTAATCTATGATCAATTTTTTTTATGCCTAAAAAGTTGATTCTTAATCATTTTGGATTTGTACCGATTAGAAATTCTTTGCCCAGTAATTAATATCAACAAAGTCAAATCAGACATAACACTAGTGCAGTACTTACACTATTTTCGATAACCAATTTATTGCTGGAATCAAAGAAAGCAATTAATGTCATACAGTTTCCATTGTTTAAAAAATTGTCCAAACTCTTATTTTGTGCTATGACAGATTCCTTTGTATTTTTGAAGTTTTGTTGAATTATCTGGCTGATAAAATCTTTTCTTTCATCTTTTTCTTTAGACATCTTTAAAAATGCTGGCTAATTTCCAGATGTCTGCCAGTCTGCTAAATTGAATCACGCACAATGTAGGCTATGGTAATTAGATCAGTGGAGATAACTTTAGAATACCATTGCATTTTACAGTATATTTCAATGTTTGCTAAGCTAAAACAAATACCTTAAATCAATACCATGTTATATAGTGGTAGACTACAATGCTGAGTAGGATATTTAGAAATTCAGATGAACTGTAAGTCAATTGGTACAATGCCACTGTATGATGCCATGCTCTGGTATCCTTTGTGTTGGTTTTCACCCTTGTTCCTTGTATCAATAATTTAGGCAATTTCAAGTTTACAAAAACATGATTCATTGATTGAATACTAAAATCTTCGAACTTAACTTTATGCTAAAATTAATGCACAATGCAAAGAAACTTGTATTGGTGGTTGATTTGTGACAAAATTATTGTTCAATGAAAATTAGCAAAAGCATTAGGGATGTGCCGATTAATCGGCATCAGTATCGGCATCGGCAAGTATCGCCAATTTTGGGGGGAATTGGCATCGGTAAAATATGGCCGATACTTGCTGATTCTTTGAACATAATAACATTGCTAATTTTTTTCCGATCAGATCGTTTTACATCGGTATTTCTTACCTGACAAAAACATTTTTCTTTTCATGAAAGCATTTACACATGCTAAGAAAAGAAAAACTACAAATCGTTGAAGAAAAAATGAAACAAAGAAGGTTTTTAGCGAGCGCATTGCTTATTATTTCACGCACTTGCATATTGTGCAACACGATGGCAAAAAGCAGTTTATTGCATCACAGAAGGGGAGTAAATCCCGGGGGGATGCATCCCTCCAATAATTTTTGAGGGGGGATGCAACCCCCCAATCATCCCCCCTAATAATCTATCGTGCGCTGCTATTTTTGACGATTTATCTTGCTGATTCAATGGCTTCCCGTTTCTTGCTAATATAATTACGAATTGCTACAGCCTTTTTTTATTCACGCACTCAATCAATAAAGTACAAACGTCAATCGTTCGCACTGCAGAAAAAAAGATAAAGCTCTGCTTTCTTTATGCAGCGGAAGAGAGATGCAGCAAGAAAAAAAGAGACGAGCGTTGCAGATAGTAAAAAAATTGTTAAAAGTAAAAAGCACCGTGAAATTGTTGAAAGAAAAATCTTTGAGCTTCTTTGCCACAAACAAAATACTGTATATTATAATAAAATTGGCTGACCTAGCCAAACATAATTATAATATGTAGGCTGTAGAATCTAAAAGTATAGTCTATAGCGCTTTCGGAAACTCTCTGCCTTTTTTTCTTGCTTTCGCAGCTGTTATACGTTATTACAATAATGCTAAATTTGCTTTGGATTAATCTTCATGGTTCTTTTATCAATTAATGTTTGCACCCCGATTATTTATTCAATTCGTCGTATTGTGTAATGTGTAGGCTATTGCTAAATGTTGGTGTTGTACAGTACAATTCTAACGTTCTTTGCTTGTTCTTTAATCTTTACTGATTTCCTGTGCATATTATATAGCCTACTGGTACCGTAATTTCAAACTTCAGCACAAGTGAACTTGTAATAATTTCAGATTTTGTGGCTAACGCCTTTATCAGTCGTTAACAGATCCAGAAGGTTCTAGACCCTCTTTCTCTTCCCCAGCTTAACCAAGGCAAACGTAAATGATGCAAAAATGGCATTTACTACATGCCCTTCGGCAGTTATATTACCTTGGGCCCCCCTCTTGCAAAATTTTCTGGATCTGTTTCTGCTTTATACAAGTTGTTACCAGTAGCGTAGTTTCTGGGGCCAGACCAGCCTCCCTCCCTCTCATATGCCTAAGTAACGTCGCAATTACATAAATCACCATGTTTTTCCACAACTGGAACCCTTTGGGCAACTTTAATACAGCATTGAATCATGGGCCTTTGCTCAAAAAACGCTTATTTTGGCTTTAAAAATCGTAAAATTTTCTCAGCGACAGGGGCTTCGCCCCCTTGCTGTGATCATCTCTGCAATGTAAAACCACTCCCATTGCAAAATCCTGGCTTCGTCACTGGTTGTTAGTAACCAAAGGTTATGGCGGATGTGATGCGTATAAGACGCAGTACGACTAATATTGCAGCTACGCAACTATACGCTTTTCCATATGTGCAACTTTTGATGGCTCTGTTTCATCCCCCCCAATAATTTTTACGGATTTACGCCACTGCATCACAGGATTGTTTGAACAAAGCTATGGATTACAATACAATTGCTGTGGATTTGAATGCAGCGAACAGAAAGCTTGAAAATGAAACACGTGTAAGTCTGAACTCTAAAGCTGCTGTAAAAAAAGTTAACAGTATATAAACAGTGATGCTGCTACGCTATTAACAGTATATAAACAACGTTGCTGCATTTGAATTTGTGAGTGTTTCATTTCGAATATCAAAATCGCAACGTTCTGTTGATCGTTCTTCTAATCGTATGCTGTGTCTGCGAGATCGCTAGTCAGTCGCAGTGATAAGACACGGATGTTGCAAAGCTCTAACTAAGCAGAATTGGTGTGACACTAAGATACCATATGCCATTAAAGAATATTACCGCATCAGTCGAATGACGTCAGCGACATACAGTTATTCATTTCTTAATGGTGTAGCCAATAGTTTTGCACTTGATTTTGCGTTCAGAGTTAACACCTGCTTGTTTGTAAAGCATTGCTTTAAACATGACCCCTCTTAAAATAACTTTGTCCAGCATACATATATACAAGTTACATAGTAATTAAACAATCGGAATCGGCATTTCAACAAGAATCGGCATCGGTATCGGCATCGGCAAAAATTTTGGTATCGGTACATCCCTAGAAAGCATACACGTTAAGTTTATCAGTTATTCCAAGGATGTGTCTGCTGCACCAATCTGGTTTCGGACACCAAATCGCTGCTGCACCGTCAGCCTGTTATATTGCTTTTTTCTCATTGCTTCGATTTAAATACGGCACTTTGACATACGCAATGCAAAGCCCAGACGGTGTAGTGGCAAGCGCAGTCTACCAAGTTGCAGGTTCGGGTATCGATTCACGCCGGACGCACTTGGCAGAATTGGCGCTAGAGGGCTGATTCGCAATACCACAATACACTTCTTTTTTTTCTCTAAAATCTTATGATTAGAGTTAGGGTTCGGGCAGTAATGCCAGCTTGAGAGATAGTAAATTGAACAGCAAAATAAAATGACTGGCGCCGCCAGTGCAGCAGCGATTAGATGTCGGAAATCAAGCTGGTGCAGCAGAAACTGCCTTATTTCAACCCTCAACAGATTAAATCTGAGATAAAGAATGCACTACAGATAGAATTTCGAATTTGCTGCTTTTAGCCACAACCTGTTGCTTATTCTGTATTCACCTTCAAAACATTTTTCACTTTTTTGAGTAAATGAAAACTGAAAAGCAGCTTTTTATGGTTAAGGTACCTGGTACAGGATAATTTCAGATCTGTAATTTAAACTGGTGTACAACATAGCCAACAGCAAATGCAATAACTAAGCAACAGTATATATAACTTCAGGAAGATAGGTACTATTTCATCAAAAATTTTTATCTACCAGTACTTTTTCATTAATTCTGACCTTTCTTTATTACACTAAAGCTTTACTCTTTATTACACTAAAGCTAAAACAATAAATAAAAAATGCAGGGATGATTATTTTACATTTTCACTTAACCTAAAAATTTGCAGTGAAATACAGTAGTCACTCCCATGATTTTATCAGTTTTTACCTTTTTTTTTTTTTGAAAACAAGCTACTAAAAAGTACTGTAAAACCTTAGATCAAGCATAGCAGGAAAAATAATTGATTTTGACCAAAGATTAGTAGTCACAGGCTGTTACAGGTACTACCGGTATAAGGCTACCAGTACCCTTTAAGTCAAGTATAACTACAGACTACTGCTACATGTCAACAGTAGGCCTAGACCCAACACAAACACAAGTTTAATTCATTATCAAAAGAAGAAACTAACAAAACTGCAACAACATAGTGAACAAGTAAATACCTAGACTAAAACCGAAAAGCAAGGATGGCAGTATGGTACGATACACGCCAATTTTTGATAAGAAGTACCAGTATGATATGCTGGTGTGGTAGGACTACGCCTTTTTTGTAATGGTACGGGTAGGGTACGCTTTTTTTGAAATGGTATGGTACGTGGATAGCCTATGCTGTTTGAATTAAAAATCTCAGACTTTTTGCAAATCCTGCCAGATTTTTGTGTGCGGAGGCAAAAGACAGCTGAAGTCTACGCTAAATGTGTGAATTGAGATCGCTGATGTATAGAGTAGTGATTTCAAAGTCAGTTAAAGTTGGCAGTACAGTAGTTAGAAGTAACAATGGCAGTATGGTAGGCTGGTAGCCTACGGTCAGATGGTAAGTAAGTACAATACGCCTCAATTTTTGCTAAGAAGTCTGGTACACTTTTTTTGAGGTGGTACGGGTACGATTCAAAGTGCAAGGCACATGGTACGCAAATTCTGAATGTACCATACTCATACTGCCATCCTCGCTGAAAAGTTATTCAATGCTTTTTGCATCTATGGTACTACAGTAGGCGGTAAGCTATGCCAAGAAGTTTCAACTCACCACTCAGAGCAGTAAATTACAGAAATACCTCTACATATCTGCATGCGCTGTGCGTCTAGCACAGCAACCTTCAAGTAGCATAGGCCAAATGTAGGTCAACTGGACACATCAAACACCTGTACTCTAAGTAGCCAAATAAATCATTCAGTAGTTGTTAGTTTACTTAGTACCGAGTTGCACTTGTTAACTGACTTACCAGCTTACTGTACCGTAGCCAACTTTTTTAAATGTTTAGCAACTTGAAAAAATATGTGCCATGATAGTTGATACCGGTACCAGTTGATAAAGATATGAGATATTAGCCTATGGGTATATATATTTCTTACACAACCACGGCCTAAGATTCACTTAAAAATTTTATGTGACAAAAAAACAAATAGGCCGATCAGTAACCTGGAAACTCACAGACGAAAAATAGCTTGCCCTTATTTATCAACCTTTATTTCTAAACATCATTCCTAAACCGTGTCGGATCCAGACCGCTACATAAATAACAGCTTGAATTAAAACATCTGCCGTCTCTGCGTATCCCAAGTTGCCATAAAAATTGTTCAGAATGTGGGAGCACATTCGGGCACTCGACAATTTCTGTAATTTTTTGCAAGAAAATTTTAGATTAATAAAACAATAACCACTTTTAACATACGTCAGCTCAAACTTGTTATAAAATTTTTGAGTAATTCTATTATGGGGCGGGTTGACCCTGGGATATCCATAGATTCTTTATTTAGTAGACCAGAAACAGACTCGCGGAGAAAAACAAAAGTGCATAGAAGAAAAAAAGTTCGCACTTGTTGCAGAGTTTTTTTGCGGTCATGCGTATTCGACTGATTTGATTGCAAATATTTGTAGAACAAAGGAACCGTAAACAAAAAATCACGCTGATTGGACAAATCGGTATATCGGTTCTAGAACAGAGACGTCACTAAGAATGGTGGCACCTGGGGCGGGATTTCAAGGTGGCACCCTTTATCGGCCAAAATATAGGTGAAGACCAAAATAAAAAGGTTTCGCTGCAAAACGAGCTAGTTTTCAGTCCGAAAATATGTGATGACCAAAAAAAAGGTTTTTGTCTACCAATCAGAGGGTTTTCGGTCTCAAAAGAATAAAAAACCCAAATGGTGTCACCCCAAAATGGTGACACCCGGGGCGGGCCAGCCCCCTAGCGACGCCACTGTTCTAGATTATATGAACAGCAAAGGAAAACAAGACAAAACTATCAGTTTCCAGTAAACTAACAAAGAGTCTATGGTTTGACGTTACATCAAAAGAGTGCTCAATAAAAAATCCTGAGCAGAATAATACAAATTGCAGTAATCCACGAGATAGGAAACCCCTATAGCCTGTTTCACCCTCACAGGATCCTCAGTGCCGGTGAAATAGACTGTAGAGTTTTCCTATCTCATAAATTGATGCAATTTGCATTAAAATATTGACTAGAGATTAATCTATTTAAAAATTGTTGTAAGAGTTAAAGATTTGGCTCGAGATCGATTTGATTGAAGAAATGAGAACTACTTGAGGTAACAAAGATATGTCCAAACCTAGCTCCACAATTCCCCAATCCGCGAAAATAGATTTATTTCTCTGTTTGACTCCGTATCATTGGCAACCCTAGCGTTTTGAAATTTCGTGACATCATAAAAAGATGCGTTTGAAAAATTTCTCGCAAAATAAGCTACGCCATGTCTGCAGGGCCTCATAGAGAAAATTTTCCGGGGGGTACGAAGGTCGATACCGGGCCCCCAAATCTTATTGGGCCCCCCAAGCCTTATCGGGGCCCATGCCGTTAAATCATTTTTTGTCTGATGGGTGTATAGATCTTCATTAAAAAAGTGAGGGGATTAACGATATTCGCATACAGTTAGGACGTATAAAAACACTACTAGACATAAAATTGGTTTAAACCCAGCTAGGGGGTCTGGGGGAGCGCTGTGAGTTCCCCCAGCGGGGTCCGGGGCAGAGCCCCGGATGCTTTAGCACTTTTTATGTTTCTCGAGGGTAAAATACAGCATTTGATCAACATCCCAGCACCGAACTTGCTTAAATTGACAAGCAGAAAACGTGATATGCATGAAAGAAAGTATGTGAAGAGGGGGATGATGACATTGACACAATATTATACAATTGTTATAGAATGAAGGCTGTGTCCTAGGCGGAATGCCTAGGTCTTCACTGTCTGGTCTTGCGTCCAAGAGGCTAACAAAGGATATTTCAAAACAAACTTGTATTAATAACTTGTATTAATAAAAAAGGCAAATAAAAAAGACCAGTCCAGCAAAAATTTATCGAGGATTGCCCGGCTGGGCGGAAAACACTTAAACTGAAAAACCTAAATTTTATACCAACAAAATAAAAAACCTCTTAACGCTACTGTTAAAAAATAAGACTGAATTAACTGATTTAACTGTTGTGCTAGAAATAAAACATTGCTACAAAAAAGTGATCAACAAAAAGGCAAAACGGCGCGTCTTTCAGGCAACGTTGCAAAGTTTCTTCCGTGCAAATTATGAAAGACGCGCAACACAAAGTAATATGCAAATTAGGTAAATGAACGTGTTAACAACAGAACATAAAAACCTAAGTTCGAGTCCAACTAAAAACGATCGTGCTGTAACAACAATATAATGATTTTAATCAGAGGTGGAGTTCTCGAGGACGTCCTTGGCCTCGAGGACGTCCTCGAGGACACATTTTGAAGTCCTTGGCCTTGGCCTCGAAGCCTTAAGTCCTCAATAATAGCCCTGTCTTCGGCTCGAGGACAGCACTATTTTTTGAACCGTTGAAAGTTTGCTGGAAAACGCCAGAAGCCTCGCGGAAAATTTGCAAATACCTTTTTCGTTTTCTGCAACTGAAATTTCACCAATGATAAAAATGTGACAAAAAAGCGTATTTCTTCTTCAGTTTCAGTTTCTATTTAGCATTTTTCGCTTA
Organism: Trididemnum nubilum; assembly: GCA_963965965.1. Taxonomy (NCBI): domain Eukaryota; kingdom Metazoa; phylum Chordata; class Ascidiacea; order Aplousobranchia; family Didemnidae; genus Trididemnum; species Trididemnum nubilum. Next base: position 11,472,295 of record OZ014481.1, on the reverse strand, counting down.
CACCAGTAGCGAACAACAATATTGAAGACCAGGGGCCCAGGGACCCCCTCAAATCAATTTTTGTCAGCCAATTTAAACGTAAACCTGGAAGAAATGGATAGTTTCCGTCCTAAAAGTTTTCGTCCTAATGGATGGTTTTCTTCCAGAATTAAGTGAAGACCAAAAAAAACAAAAGAAAGGTCTTCAATATATATGAAAGACTTTTTTTCCCCGAATTCAGGTGAAGACCAAAAAACAAAAAAAACGGTCTTCACCAGAAATGGAACACTTATTTTCCCAGAATTCAAATACCGACCTGCGTTCAGATGCACACCAGAGTCAAATTATTGGAGGGGATGCAGATGACGACCATACTCAAATTGTTAGGGAGATACAGTCAAATTATTGGGGGGGATATATCCCCCTCATCCCTCCCCCCCCCGCGGGTTTCAGCACCACTGCCCAGCGCGATGTAAATCCGGCCCCACAATATCATGGTTAGTTAGCGTAACCATCTATTGAACTATTTTTCAATAACATTAATTCACCTCCACCGCGCCAGTTTTTACGCACAAAATACTTTTAAAAAAATTAGCCATGGAAAATGCTGATTGAACAAATCGTTGAACTTCTATTGAGGGGGCCTGTGCCCCCTGGCCTAACATGCACTTTTATAACTGGTTATTTTCATGACAAAACAAAAATCTCTAAGGAAAATCTTCGCGTGGGTTTTCATTTACTGATAAAATGTTGCACGAGACAATGCACCTTACTTCCCCCTACCTGGACCAAATCACTTACAATTAAAATTTAACTCCAAAATGCAAGATGTTAAACGTGTTTTGGACTTAAATTGCTACTAGAAGGAGGATTAAACAATTTAATTTGTTTAATTGGCTTTCAAATGTCAAAAATCTAGTGCTTTCAAATGGCTCTAAACATGTGCGAAATATGATTCAATGGCATTAAAACAGCTTTTTTTTTCCAAAAAATTACAAAAAATCGCCCAACAACTGGGGGCTTCGTCCCCAGATCCCCAAAGCCTCCGGCCACTGGGGCCCCCGCCCCCAGACCTCCCGTCTGTGATACGTTTGAGTTACACTGGCTTTCTCAAAACGTCTCCAAAGTTACATATTTGCACTTTTCAACTATATTAATTTAAGCTTTCTGCCTTTGCAAAATCATGGTTAAGTGCCAAAGGGCAAATTTTTGATGACGTCTTTGCTTGTGATTTGTGGTTTAGGCCTCCCCAATCAAAAATCCTGGCTACGCCTATAAATTGGAGATTGCCTGAAAAACTTTTTTGAAGACCTTTTTTTTGGAGAATACTTGCGGCTGGCCTTGGCCTCGAGCATTCCTGCCTCGAGCATTCCTTGACCGATCAGTGGTCGAGTGGATAGAGCGTCTGCTACTGAAACGGTAGACTCGGGTTCGATTCCCGGTCGGGTCATACCAAAGACTATAAAAATTGGTATTCACAGCTTCCCTGCTTGACGTTCAGCAATTAAAAGGACAGTATGAAGCCTCCGCCGTGTGTGGTAGACAGGTGGGCAGGTGGCAGCTTGACTCGAAGACCGAAAGGTCATTTCGCTGTCTCCTGGCCAAGGGAACTTGGTGAATAAAATGTAATTACAATTACAATTCCTGTCCTTGGCCTCGAGAGGGTCTGTCCTCGGAAAGGCTGTCCTTGGCCTTGGCCTCGGATTTTTTTTGTGTTCTTGTTCTCGAGCCTTGTGTCCGCGACTCCACCTTTGACTTTAATACTGCAAATCCAAATATTTTACTGATAAAAGTTTTATCAATTTAGCTAGTTGGATAAAATATTCCACTCCCAAAATCTTGATTATCTTGGCAATAAGTTTATTTGTTAATATGCAGGTAATATACCAATGCCTAGATTGAGCTGGAAGCTAGATAGACATAGAAGGCAAATAAGGCTGGAACAATGTAGCCATTGTGGTGGGGTAAAGGTTATACTATGCTTCTATGCCTATAGGCTGCTGTGCCTGTTTAGAACAAACCCAAGTGCCTTGATTTTGAAGGACCAGAAAATGCTAACTGTTAGTATTAATTAATTTTGTTTTAGCTTAAAAATTTTCGTAAACAGTTGCTCTTTGTAGTGGTTTGTTATGTCAACATTCAACTCTACAGCATAGACAATGTACTTTGACTACATCACTGATAGCAGTGGCTGACAATTCTAAAATTAGATTTTCCATTGCTTACTCTCTGGCATATACAAATTGTATGCGGCATACAGTATGCCGTACCGCACTTAGAATCTGCAGTATCCAGCATGTTATAAAAACGCAACTTACAAATAAGCAGAGACATGGTTATCACTACCATAACAAAACTTAAACACTCTTTAAGAAGCAACTTTGCACACAGCTACCAGTTTATCCTCTCGGGGACAACATGACTAGGACGACATGATCATACTCCCAGTACCAGAGTACAACCGTGACACTCACTGTAAAAACCACTAACAAGAAGTCATCTGCAATCATAGACTTCACAAATCCAAATACCTATTAAACTCACGCAGATAGAGTAAGTTACTTAATGATGTCAACTTTGACTCCGCTCTCTAAGGTTGAAAATGCTTTTGGATCTCTGGAAATGTGGGCCCTCGTACGTTGTTATACTGTAGAATTAGGGCTATCAAGTCAGAGAAATGTAACAAAACGTTAATTTCGGTGCAAGTGTATGGCTTTTGATACATTTTCCTCGTTTTTTGTCAAATCGGCCACTATTGGATGCCCTAAAGGCTGTGTAGCAAAAATAGCGACCAATTACCAGTAGCCTACGGAATATGCTGACTGATATTTTTGCTGTAGGCAAGTTTGATTAAGGCGTTATGGTGCGATATCAAAACTTAACGCGGAAACCTGAACTCTTCCGGGCCCCCTAGGCCCGGGCCCGGGTACAATGTATCCCCTGAACCCCCCTCTCGCAGGCCCTGCATGTACAATAATCAAACATCCTGTTGCATATTCTGCACGAAATTGCCAATTTTTAACTTTTTTTGCAGAATAAGAAGCGCGATGTTTGATATTCTGTAAAAAATTTTCAAAGTCATTCTTTTCTATTAGTGCCCTTGGAACTGCTTGCTTTTTGGAGTTTTTTTTTTGTGTGTGTGTGTGTGTGTAATGTGTGTGTATTTTTCATATGGACTGTCTTTAGTCTGAAATAAATGTTATTATTATTATTATTTTCTGATTTTGCAAAAGCTCGAAACCAAGGTTATTAATGGTACGGAGTCAAACGAGTGGAATCAAACAATATGGCCGGTGGACGGTGATTCCGTCGATTGTTTGTTACGACGCGAGCGTACGCGGCTGGTTAGGTTCGAGGATGTGCTTCTTACAAGAATTAAAATACAAGTTAAAAACATTTGGATCAAATCTACATTCGAAAATAAGAACAATAGTGGAACAAAATTTGAGGCACCGCTTATTATTATCTCAAGTAGTTCTCATTTCTTCAATAAAACTGATTTTTAGCAGTATCTCTTTAAGTCCAATCCCGCAAATATTCTAGCGGGATCGGTGCCGTCGCCAGAGCAAACGTAGTGAGGGGGCACTAGCTGGAAGTGGGGGTGACTAAAATAAACTGAACTTGTGCATATAAAAACTGATTATCAGATCTTGTACGGCTACCAATATGCGCAATTTTAACAATTCTGTATTCATGTCTAAAAAAAGAGAGACCTGTAAGGCCGGCAGCGTTTCTTTGCTTGTTGCGTCTGCGGCCCACTACCGCCTGAAAAACCTATCTACAGCAGCATTTACAAGGGCGACCTTTTTGCAAGCAATTTTTGGACAAAAATGGATTTAGTAAAGTTGCATTTACTCAACGGCGGTTTTGATCAAGATAATTGGGACCTTACTGATTCAAATAATTGTCTTAAGTTGTTTTCATACCAATATTGTTATTGTTACAGCCAAATAGCTGTTCTGTGTTTCTTGAGAGGTCTCCGCTAATGATGTTTGGAATGGATTAGTTTAATTTTGCGGTACCCGTCGTGCTTCATTGCATGGCGTGGTCAAACAATAGAGTTTATCACATGTCTAGCTCGTAGCTCCTCGATTCAAGTCATTTTGTATTTGACGTGGTCGCGAGAGGACGCATATTTTCGGAGCTCTCCTTTTGAATATAAAGCAGCATGTGAGTACGATGTCAGTTAAAGATTTGTTATAAGTTTACAGCATTGGTAATAGTCTAATCAATATTTGAGGTTAAAAGTTATCTATCGTGAATGGTGAAATTGTAAACCTGTAGTTTTCACTACTATTTGCGACAATTTATAGAACTGCGTATAGCAGTTGCGACTGAACACTTTGTTAATCGTATGAATATTGTTTTTCAGAATCAAGTCGCAACAAAATTTAAATCGCGAGTATTTGGCCCATTAATTTTCAAAGTTGTGTTTGTAGTCGTAATAGAGCACCAAGGCCGCACCTTAATAAATCTGTGTTTTTTATATTTTCAAGTTTTGTGGGCTGTCCGCGCATTTAAAACGTTGCGCTTTGTCCTGCAGTGCGTCGGCAGACTACGCAGTTCGCCGGGCACTGGTGTAGGTTCGCCAATTCCCCCCAGAGTCGGGATAGCTCCTACAATTATAATTGAAAACTTTAGAAAAGAATCGGTGCTGCGATAAAAAATCGCAGTGAGATCAGTTCCAATTTTGCTTTAAAAAAGTTGAGAATATCACTATCGGAGTGGAAACAACTTGAGACAGTCATTTTCAGCAGTAAGGTAACTTTTATCACTATGAGAACCATTAATGCACGTATGTAACTTTTGCCGCATCCATTTTTATCAAAAAGTCGCTCGTGTAAATGCGGCTCACAGGAGAGAATGCTACCAGACACGCAACCAGGATTTTGCTTGGAGGGTGAAAGAAAAGTAAATTTTTTGCTCAAAAATTGTCTGATTTAGGCTCCTATACAAACTGATATACAAATATCCTATACAAACGTGCTATACAAACTGATGCAACTCAAGTGTGTCACATAGTAACTCGATATTTTTTGCTGCTAGATATTGCTGCTAGATATTTGCTGCTAGATATTTCGCTGCTAGATATTTCTTTTTTGCTGCAAAATCACATTTCTGTGATTTTGTAGCACAAAAGAAAAGATTGTTACCTCATTTTAATCGCACGTTTTAAAGTCATTCGAATCACTAAATTGCTAAAATTCAGAAGTTATTTCAAAGAAGAATCAAATTTCTTAGCCCCTTTAGCTCCTCTTACTTCAGATCAAGTCTAAAATACGTCTAAAGCTTTTATTTTGAGGTTAAATTTCTAAGTGACTTGGCTTAGGGAGCTTAAGCCCCTTCACCCTGGTTGCGCCTCAGACCGCGACCTCAAAATCTTGAGTGTACTTTAAAAATCAACACAGCTGGTCTATAAAACAAATGTTTTCACGCATTGTTTCATGCATAGGTGGGCAAGTTAATGCAAAACGTTAGCTTCGTTACCCACTAGTCCGTTAACAAACTTCACACTTCCGTTAACGTTAATCCGTTATTTTCAACTTTAATTAACGGAAGTTAATAAAGTCCGTTAATCCGTTAATATTTTGCGTGTAATTTACATTTCTTTATGTTCACTCGCTTCTAGAACACGTATTGACGCTGTTGAGCTGATTGTAAGGAAATGTTTATTGCTATGGTGGTCTTTTTGTGTTTTGCAAGTTACATTTTACAGTCTAACCTAATTTCACGATAAAAGCAAGTTCAAATGCGCAACGAAGCTGCGATCCGAAAATCTTTGGAAATTGTGAACAGCGATAATTAATAGACCTACGACTCGTGCTAATACGCAACAAGTGTTACCAGTGCAAACTGGTTTATACCGGTACGATGAATGAATGGTGCAAGATATTAACGATAAAAACCTTAACGGAAGTTAACAGAACTTAAAGGAAGTTACTTTAGTCCGTTAACAGAACTTAACGGAAGTTAATTTAGTCCGTTAACATGGAAAAACTTTTTAACGGATTAACGAGTTAATGAAAAAGTTAGCTTCGTTATTAACGGATTAACGATTAACGGACTTGTGCCCATCTATGGTTTCATGTCATGATCACAAACGAAGTACCGGTAACGATTCTACAGGTTTTATTCTCTCTTCCGCGACACATCCGTAAAGGTATATTAATAAGGCGGTTTATTTCGTCAGATTTATGTACAGCAGTTGGTTGCCAGCAATTTCGCAAAAAATCAAGAAACTTCAAAGGAGACTTATGCTTGAACGTAATTATTTCTTTTACCATCATTGTTATTGTCTTGCAGTTACGTGATGTTCCAAAAACAGTAATTTGAGCAGAGGTGGTCAGTAACGAAGTAGTTCTACTTAAGTAGACTACTTAAGTAGTATTTTCGGTAACGAGCGACTTACTTAAGTATTTTTCATTTCTGATACTTCTACTTTTACTTCAAGTAAAATCCTCTCGAAGTGACGCTACTTGAGTAGTAATGACTTTTGTGTAAAGTAGAAGTAAACACCTAGCCATTATTCCACCTCACAACGTGTACAATAACGAAGTAAACATTGTGGCGTGTCAAAAGGGAGCGCGCTCCGATTGCGGTTAAGCGGCTCGGTTGTACAACCTATGAGATGCTATGATCTGTTGACTTATAAAGCTATCGGTTCCAATTATCTTTCATTTGTGGTTACTTCCATGCTAGTTTTCCACATCGCCACTGGATGAAGCAGGAACTGCGACACACTTCCCCCTTTCTGAAAGCAGTGGTAGGAAGGGGCCTGCTAACGTCGTCTCGAGCGCCGATCATCCAATCACGTCGGGGTCACCAGTGTGGCGTGTCAAAAGGGAGCGCGCTCCGATTGCGGTTAACCGGCTCGGTTGTACAACCTCTGAGCTGCTATGATCTGTTGACTTATAAAGCTATCGGTTCCAATTATCTTTCATTTGTGGTTACTTCCATGCTAGTTTTCCACATCGCCACTGGATGAAGCAGGAACTGCGACAACATTATTCCACCTCACAACGTGTACAATAAGTACGTATCGAGTTTGTTTTACTGTACAGTACTACGAAACTTATTGAATAGTTACGTTGATTCATTTACAGGTCATCTAGGGTAGTGTGTTTTTGAGTTGCATCAAATACCAGGTGTTGACTCAGTCTCACTAAAAAAAAAAAACATACCGAACCCTGATTAGCATGGTACAGTAGACAAACTAGAAATGCGCATTACTCCTGGTTCATACGAAAAAGATTAGCGGTTAACGGCGTTGCGTTTGCTGCGGCCCGTCTGGGGTTCAATTCCCTAGCCGGTTAACGAACAGTGTTGCTAACGACTCGCCATCGCTGCGACATTTCTTCTCAAGCTGTGTTGTCCAGGCGCGGAGATGAGCCCACAGTCCCTACTAAATCGTATTCGTAACACGCTTCGGTGTAATTTCAAGAGAATAATAAAACTTTGATTTTTTGATATGCTACCGTAAGTATGGCTTTGCTTGAACACTGATCGTAAGCGTCACAACAGCAAACCTTCGAAGAATAAACAAACACGTGAAATTCGAAATTACTTTCTACTTTCATTACTTAAGTAGAATTAATTTTGACTACTTTCCTACTTTTACTTAAGTGGAAATGCTTCGCCATACTTCTACTTTTACTTGAAAGGCATTTTTGAGTAAGTAACAATACTTCTACTTAAGTAAATTTTTCGACTACTTTGTCCACCTCTGAATTTGAGTAAATCAAAATGGGGGGCACAAGCAATCGTTAGGGGGGCACGGCCCCCCCTGGCCCCCGAAATGACGGCACTGAGCGGGATGAATACTCCTCGTTTTTGTTTTATTCTCTTTTAACTTAAAGATCTTTGGTGAAAAGTCACTAACTTAGTCGCAACTCTTTAACAATAAATCAGTTACCAAAAAAATGTTACAAACACAAACAACTAATCAACTACTCCAAAATGAAAAACACACAAAAGTAATCACAAACATTCCAAAAAGGATGCTACTGGTCAGCGGCGCCATCATAGAAAGGGCTAAAAAGCTTCACCCCACCCCTTAGCCAAGTCACTTAAAAATTTAACGGGGTGAAGCATTCAGCCAATTCCGGTAGTTTTGCAATAGCTTAACTCGAAACACAATTTTTGAAATTTTTTGTTCTAATTTCGGGGCTGCGGTTGCAAAAATATTCAAAAAATGCAAAAAGATACTTTCCTAAAAATTTTGGAAAACCCTGAAATTGTTTTCTCAGCCTGAACTTTCCGGGAAAAAAACAAAAGACTAAATAATTTATACTTTTCCTCCAACATCACATAATCTATCTAATTTTGGTGAAACCTTCCCTTTTTCTGGGAATTTAGGCTGGGAAACAAACCCAGAGTTTCCAAAAACGTTTTTAAAGGAATATTTTTGTATTTGTTAAATATCTTTGTAGGTGCAGCTCCAACATGAAAAGGAAAAATTTCAAAAATTATATTTCAGTTTTAACTATTGTAAACTACCGGAATTAGCTAGATTCTTCATCCCCCTTAACGAAAATTGCTAGCGCTTAAAGGCGGTGAATCATCCAGCCAATTCCGGTGGTTTGCAATAGCTAAAATTGAACTACAATTGGAACGACCGACGCTCGCGTCGCGTGTTTCTTTGTTTTTACTCGGCCATTTTCCAACTAACGAGTGCGAAATTTCAAACTTTTGCTTATAACTCAAGAACGGTTTGATCTAGCTTCATGAAATTTTGACAACAGTTTGAGATTAATGAGTTATATGTTTGTACCAAATTTCGAGGCAATAGGTCCCGTGACTTTGGTTTTAGAACCAGAAAATCGCCCCGCAAGTTTGGCGTAAAAAGCGGTCTCAGTCAAAAACGGCTAAGTACGGCAAAAAATATTTCGTATGGTTGTATGTCTTAAGATACCCTTTCATCCCAACCAACCCACTTTTGGCCACGATGAGGTTTATTTCTTTTTTTTTCCTTTTTTTCCTTTTATTTCCTTTTTTTTTCATCCTAATTTTTGTACCCTCTTCTTCTCCTAAACCACAACACATCGAAATCTAATTTTTGTGCAAAGTTGTTGAGCTGAAAACGCAATTTTTTCTCCCGAAATTTTTTGGGGCAACTCCACCGGGACCCCCCCAAAATGGGGCCCCAAAAAATCAATTTTTTTAACGACTCAAGCTAGAGTTCTACTTTTTTATGATATTAGTAGATATATAACAGAGAAATATTTTGACTTAGTTTGGGAGTGCCACCCCCCCGGGGACTCCCCCAAATGGACCCCCCAAAAATCAATTTTTTGAACGGCTCAACTTAGAGTTTCAGTGTTTTTTGATATCAGTAGATATTTAACAGACAAATATTTTGACATAGTTTGGGGGTGCCACCCCACTGGGAAACCACCCAAATGGACCCCTCAAAAATCAATTTTTTGAATGGCTCAAGCTAGGGTGCCAGTTTGTTTTGATACCAGCAGATATTTAACGGACAAATAGTTTGACATAGTTTGGGGGTGCTATTCCTCCCCCCCAGGGACCCCCCAAACAGACCCCCAAAAGTCGATTTTTGAATAGCTCAACTTGGGTGCTAGTCTGTTTTGATATCAGCAGATATTTAACAGACAAATAATTTGATATAGTTTGGGGGTGCCACCCCCCGAAAACCCCCCCAAATGGACCCCCAAAATTCAAATTTTTGAACGGCTCAGCTTAGCGTGCCAGTGTTTTATGATATCAGGAGATATTTAACTGACAATTATTTTGACATAGTTTGGGGGTGCCACCCCCCGAGGACCCTTCAAATGGACCCCAAAATTCCAATTTTTGAATGGCTCAACTTAGGGTGCCAGTGTTTTATGATATCAGGAGATATTTAACTGACAATTATTTTGACTCTACTTTTCTGGAGGTTCCATAATCAGATATTTTTGAATAATTGCTGATTTTATGGTAGACAAGAAGTACTTTTGAGCGTCACAGCATTAGCTATGCGTCGGTCGTTCACTGGGTTTGCTGGCAAACTCCCATCTATTTTTTGTTTTGATATTTTTTGTTTTGATTTTGATATTTTTTGTTTTGATTTTGGGGCTGCGTTTGCAAAGATATTCAACACATACAAAAAGATATCCCCCGAAAAAAGTTTTCGGAAACTCTGAGTTTTGTTCTTCCCGCCAAAACCACAGTTCTCTAAACTATTAGGCCTACAGTAATCTTATTAAACTATTAGGCCTAACTATCTCTAAACTATTAGGCCTAATAGTTTAGAGATAGTTGGGCCTAAACTATTTAGAAATAAACTATCTCTAAACTATTAGGCCTACTGTGGTTTTGGCGGGAAGAACAAAACTTAGAGTTTCCAAAAAATTTTTTCGGGGGATATCTTTTTGTATGATATCTTTGCAACCACAGTCCCAAAGTTAAAACAAAAAATATCAAAAATTATAGTTCAATTTTAGTTATTGTAAACCACCGGAATTGGCCGGATGATTCACCGCCTTTAAGCGTGTTTTATACTTGACCTGTAAATAAAGAGGGAATGAAGAGGTTGGCAATTTAATTCTTCAATTGGCTTCGCTTAGCGATTTAGTTCAGATGGCTTTGAAAACATGAAAATTTGATTCAAATGACATTAAAACAATTTTTCTGATTTTTATTCTTCAGCATGGCCGATAGGTTGAAGGTGCCTTTTTACGACGACCCTGATCGCATAATTTGGGTTCAGCCGCAACCTGAATACGTTGTTGCGTCCTTGGAGAAGACTTTTTACGATAAATATCCATGCCTGGTGGCTTTAGAGCAAGCAGCAAATTCAATGGACAAGAATTTGAAGAAATCCAGCGAAACATTGAAACAATTAAATTTTTTTGAGTCTTATTTCAAAAATCGATAAATTTGTACCAATTAATGGCACCAGGTCGAGATTTCATAGTATATCTTATGTGGTGACCGGCCAGTTGGTCGAGCGGTAACGCGTTCGTCTCTGGAGCGGGAGGTCTGAGGTTCAAATCTCGGGCCCGTCAAATCGGACACAGTGTTGCCAACGGCTCGCCACTGCTGCGACATTTCTTCAAAAGGAGCTGTGCTGCCCGGGCACAATGACGCGGAGATGGGCCCCGCCAACTCGTTGCACGCTTCGGCGTAATCCAGCGAGTATAATGAAATATTTGATTTGATCTTATGTGGTGTTTCAGAAGCATCTGTCATGGTCAGTGTCCTCAGTTGGTATCAAACCTTCGTCATCATAGTTCTCCCTGGCAGTGCAGATTCTCTAATGAGCGCTCAATCGCTCTTTTCAGCAAAAGCACCTGCTGTGTTTGTTGAAATCTATGTCGATGCAAAGCGGCGCTTAATCTGCTACAGCAAATTACCAAACGATCGCGTATCTCTGCAAGTAATGACTGTGTAGAGCAGGTAACGTATATGTAACTGACTGCTACTAGCGAAAATTTAGCCATTAGGAATTTAGAGTGACTGATTTAAGTAGCGTCATATTGGGCATGTTATTACTTTGTTATCAACTTGCGATTTTATTTGAATAAGGTTTAAATTTGGGTGTAGGTCAAGTTGATCCTGGTGGTAAAGGCTGTGGTACAGACAACTAAAGCTGGAAGATTGAAGAAAATCATAAAACTCAAACTGTAAACAGGACATTCAAAGTGGATTGGATTCTTGGGCAACGATACGGGAACCGGAAAAAGGAACAGCAAGTCAGAATGAGTGAAACCAGGGTTAGAATCAGAGGTAAAGTCGAGGACACAAGGCTCGAGGCCAAGGACACAAAAAAAATCCAAGGCCAAGGACAGCCTTTCCGAGAACAGACCCTCTCAAGGCCAAGGACAGGAATGCTCGAGGCCAAGGACCAAGGACACAGCCACAAGTGTTTTCCAAAAAAAAAGGTCTTCAAAAAAGTTTTTCAGGCAATCTCCGATTTATAGGCGTAGCCAGAATTTTTGATTGGGGAGGCCTAAACCACAAATCACATGCAAAGACGTCATCAAAAATTTGCCCTTTGGCACTTAACCATGATTTTGCAAAGGCAGAGGGCTTAAACTAATATAGTTGAAAAGTGCAAATATGTAACTTTGGAGACGTTTTGAGAAAGCCAGTGTAACTCAAACGTATCACAGACGGGAGGTCTGGGGGCGGGGCCCCCAGTGGCCGGAGGCTTTGGGGGTCTGGGCGCGAAGCCCCCAGCTGTTGGGCGATTTTTTGGAAAAAAAAGCTGTTTTAATGCCATTGAATCATATTTCGCACATGTTTAGAGCCATTTGAAAGCACTAGATTTTTGACATTTAAAAGCCAATTGAAAAAATCGAATTGTTTAATCCTCCTTCTAGTAGCAATTTAAGTCCAAAACACGTTTAACATCTTGCATTTTGGAGTTAAATTTTAATTGTAAGTGATTTGGTCCAGGTAGGGGGAAGTAAGGTGCATTGTCTCTGGCTCAGAGTTGTAAGTCGGGCCGGGCTTTTCGCGTCAGGTTCGGGCCTAAAGTTGACAAAAATGTCGGGCTTAATTCGGGCCTGAGACGTACTTTTTGTCTTAGGTGTACAAAAAAATAATCAAAATAACTTGGCAATATTGCTAAATTTTTTAGACCTAACTTAACTTTCGGATTTTTTCGGGCATGATTTGGGCTTCAAACTATTTTCGGGTTCGGGCCGGGTTTGGGCTTATAGTTTCGGGTTCGGGCCTGAACTATTCGGCCCGTTTACAACTCTGCTCTGGCTACATTTTAGCAGTAAATAATAATCCACTCGAAGATTTTCCTCTGAGATTTTTGTTTTGTCATGAAAATAACTAGCTATATAGGAGTACACTTTCGCCAGGGGGCCCAGGCCCCTCAATTGAAGTTCAATGATTCGTTCAATCAGGATTTTTCGTGGCTAATTTAAAAAAAAAGTATTTTGTGCCTAAAAACCGGCGAGGTTGGAGGTGAAATACTGAATTGCTTTTGAAAAATGGTACAAATAGATGGTTACGTCAACTAAGTACTAACCATGTTATTGTAGGGCCCGACAAAGTCCAACCTCAAACCTCCACGTGGTGTCGGGTGGAAACAGTGGAAACACTGGCTAACTGAGGCAATGGCAACCGGCTGATGAAGATGGGCGAGGCTAAGAAGTGCAGGAATTAGCAACCAGGCAATAGCGCAAGCGAAGGCCTAACACTGTGACGTCCTACCTTCTAATTTTTCCGACCCCTGATTCAAAGGCCAACAGGAGGTTGGGGGCCAATATGGAAACTGGTAGTGATAGGCCAATATTGTGGCGGAATGTCAATGCGAGTATAGGGTACAGCGGATAAAACGCGTTGCCGTGTCGCGGCCACAGGATAGAAAGGATGCTGGTCCTAGTCTAGCCAACATAGGACTTCGTGTCCATCAGCTTGTGAAAATCCCCGTGCACCTGTAGTTCCAGATGGCAACTGGGTAGGGGTCTGCAGCTGTATTGGGGGGGCTCCGCCGAGGCCAGTGCTCCAGAGATAAGTCTGTCGTTTGCAGTGTTGGTGTGTCGTTATCGGTAGAAATGGCAGTCCGTAGCCTTCTGTCTGTCTGAATAATCTGGTCTTTGGGACTTTTCCCAGTTCAAAGAAAACCAACCCTATGAGAATGTCGGTGAATCGAAACAAGAAAGTAACACGGATTACATCCCTAAATTCAGAAGAAGTGGCACTGTCACAACCAAGAATCAATGAGTTCTTGAGTGACAATGCCAACAAAGATAAAACTCGGTCGTCTGCGCCTTCTAGCCCAGATGCCGAAAAAACATCAAACATGAGCCCTCAAGTTGAGAAGGTTCCTTTGCTAAAGGAATCGGACTCAACAGCAAAAGGGGTTTGGTCGGTTGTGAAACCGAACACCTCCTCAACTCCCCCTGTGGAGCCTCAGAATCCAAGTAACTCCTCGGATGTTGCTTGCAGGTCTGAGGTGAAACGGGGAAAAAATTACGAAAAAAAAACGAAAAAGAAGCGAATGATGGTGGGTCTGGCTGGCATGACACGTGCTGACCATGACCTCGATTCGTCTGCTCACTCCTCCGGTCAAACTAAACGAGGCAGGGAATCTTCGGACTCTTTGTCCTCTTCAACAAACCTCCCGCAGAAGCGTGGGCGGCATGATGTCGCTCACGGTAAGCAAGGAGGCAAAGCTAAAGAAATGACTGCTGGCACGAGCACTCCAACTAGCTATGCTGGGGCGGTGAAGGCCAGCAATCAAAAACTAACAATTACACGAAAAGAGTCTGAAGGAGACGGTGATATGGACAACATGGATCTTCGTGAAGTTCAAAGCGCCATCACCAAAATGATTCTTCGTGCCGATCCGGGTTTTCTTGTCCGTATCGAACGCACTTTTATCTTTGAAGGTAAAGTGCTGATGATATGCAAGGATGAGAAGACCTTGGAGTGGGCAAAACATGTTGTAGAGGCCATTGTACCGTCCTTGGTAGCTCACCAAGGTTACGATGCAAAAGGCCCAAAAGACTTGCCTCCAGCGAAAACCTTCGGAATCTGGCTGCCAGAGGATGAAGGCTTAAGCATTTCAGATACCCTTACGCTGGTTTCCCGATGTAATGCGAAAATCTGTCGTAGGGATCTGGAAGCAAAGCATGAAGCGAAGGGAAACGGAGGGGTGCTACATGTAGTATCCGTCCGGGAACCTTCGCTAACCACGCTGAAGGAACTGCACTTCAACCCATATGCTGGTTATCGTCGGGTGCAGTTCCAGAAGAAGAAAAGTGCCAAGCAGTTTCAGAACCCGGAGACGTCATCACGATCGCCAAAGGACGATGAAACTCGCGAGGCAGTAATGGATACAGCTGAGCCCGGCACTTCGGCAGATACAGAGAAGCCGGCGACCTCTAGTGCGTAGAGGTCAGAGCTTTTCTCTGCAGTAATGAAGTAGCCATATCAGCTGTTCTAATATTAAAGCGCTCTGCTTGAGTACATCTATCAAATAGATAAGAATGGCTCAGGATTACAGCGGACAACTCGATAAATCAAATAAAGCCATTACGGCACATAAGTTATGCTCTCATAATTTAGAGTGTTGGCAAATTAACCTACACAGATGTAAAGCCGCAAGCTACAACATGTGTGAAGTAATGAAAAATATACGTTCCGGGTTAGTGTTAGCTCAAGAACCATGGACGTATGCCACCAAAATCAGGAGTAAGCTACGGGGATGAAACCTCTTTCAAGGTATTGAAAAGGGTAATCGCCCTCGGGCATGCATTTACGCTACTCCTGATCTCAGCTGTTCTCTAATTCCAATGTTCTCGGACGAGGATATTGTGGCGGTTAGAGTTAACAATGTGTGCCGAAAGGGAGATAGTTTTGTTTTCGTATCGGCATACATGGCAGCCGAACAACCAGTTCCACCCACTTTGTTGAGGGATCTGTTAATATTCACTGAAAATGAACAAATTCCTACTACAGTATAGTAGGAACCGACGCAAATGCACATCACACTATTTGGGGATCCTCAGATATAAACCCTCGAGGAGAGGATCTGCTGGCGTTTTGTGTTAGTGCAGAACCGAATTTCTGTAATGTAGGTAATAGACCAACTTACAGAAACAAAATACGTGAAGAGGTTCTGGACTTAACCTTGGTGAACCGGTGCGCGTGGGACCGAGTAGTTGGTTGGCATGTTAGCAACGTGCCATCATTCTCGGATCACATGTACATTAGGTTCCAGGTCAAAAGCAGAATCCAAAAACAAGCCAAAATGTTCCGAAATGTCCGTCGTACGTGCTGGAATAAGTATGTAAACGAACTAGAACAAAAATTAAATGAACGAATATTACCACCAGTACCAGTGCCTTCATCAATAGAAGACATTGACGTGCTGGTAAACAAGGTTCATTCAGTGATAACTAAATCATATGAAGCTGCTTGCCCGATGCGTAAGTCACTTCGTAAGAAAGATAACATCTGGTGGAACTCTGAGCTAGCAAGTCTTCGAAAAGAAGCTCGCCGAGCTTGGAAAAAAGCCATTAAAACAAAACAGGAAAATGATTGGGTGGCTCAAAAGCTTGCCCTATCTAATTTTAAAAAAGCAGTCAGAAGAGCGAAACGCGATTCATGGCGCAGCTTTGTGGAGAGTACGAGTAGTCTAACAGCAACAGCTCGGCTGGTTAAGATTATTCGAAACAATGAAACGGTGCGTATTAGCAACGTAATTAAACACGACGGAGAATTCACAAAGTCTCCTCTAGAAACAATGAACTATCTGCTAGATATCTTGTCACCGGGTAGCCAGCAGACAGAAAATCATACAACCAGGTCTGATTTAGTGGATAATACATTTGTGAGACCTGAAGACACTGAAATGATTGCAAGCATATGCTCACTCGAGCGTATGGAAGCAGCTATCAACGAATTCCAACCATTCAAAGCCCCAGGGCCAGACGGGCTCTATCCTGTTCTGTTACAGAAAGGTTGGAACCAACTAAAAGAATATTACAACGTCATTTTTCAAGCATGCCTGAGACACAGTTATGTGCCAATGGCATGGAAAGAAGGCACAGGTATATTTCTCCCCAAACCCGGAAAGGAAAGCTATTTCGAAGCTAAATCTTTCCGTATGATCACCTTAACTTCTTTCCAACTGAAATGGCTGGAAAGACTAATTCTGTATCATATTAATGATGACAAAAACGTGCAGGCAAAGCTTTCTGCATCGCAGTATGGATTTCGTGCAGGTGTTTCTACGGAAACTGCTTTGCATGAATTTGTGCGCCGTGTAGAGCAATGCTTTGTTAAAAAAAAGCCGGCTTTGGGTATTTTCCTGGATATTGTCGGCGCCTTCGACAATGTCACCTTCCGTGGCTTTGCCACGGCTCTGCGAGGGCGGGCATGTCCGAGATTCTCACCTCATGGATGGAGAATTTGCTAAGACATCGCACAGTCCAAGTAGAACTATATGGAGACAAAGTTAAAAGGGAAGTCATGAAGGGGAACCCACAAGGTGGTATCCTTTCGCCTTTTCTGTGGAACTGTGTTTTAAACAACCTATTGCTAGAGTTACGTAGCAGGGGCTTTTATGTTCAAGCCTATGCCGATGATCTAGCAATATTGGTCACTGGTGCTGATATGCTTTGGATCAGAGGTATGGCCCAGAAAGCAATAAATATTGCTGCAAACTGGGCTTCGGAACAAGAGCTTCAGTTCAGCAGCAAGAAAACCGAAATTGTACTGTTCACTCACAAACGGAATCCAGATTTGGGTTCCTTGACAATGAACGGTTCAAAGCTCGAACTTTCCAAGGAAGCAAAGCTATTAGGTGTTACTCTGGATAGCAAGCTAACTTGGAAACCATATATAACCCGAATTACCCGCAAAGCAACTACGGCACTAATGCAATGTAGACAAATTGTGGGTAAAACCTGGGGAATAAAACCATCTATTATGAAATGGATATACACAGCTATGATACGTCCAATCATGTCGTACGCTTGTGTGTCCTGGGCTGGCGGTCTCAACAAAAAGTACCTAGTGATGAAACTCACAAAGGTACAGAGACTTGCTTAATGATTTCATCAGCTTTTCCTGGCACCCCTACTGGTGCTCTGGAAATACTGCTCAACATTACTCCCATCGAGGAATTCTTGTTGGCCGAAGCAGTGCGAGGGTCATACAGAATCTCTGTGAGTGGACACTGGCATGCCAAGCCCGTTGGCTCCTTTGGGAAAACGAAAAGTCATGTTGATGTTTGCAATGAGGCCAGAAGATTTTTACCTCTGCTGCAAATGCCAGCTGACCGAATAAAGAAAACAAAGGTATTCGAGAGAAACTTCGAATGTCAAATCATGGATAAACAGAATGCTATCAGATCTGAAAGCATTCTAAATCACAACACTATCAGGGTTTACACTGATGGCTCGAAACTAGATGGGAGAGTGGGGGCGGGTTTTTACGCAGAATACCCAAACAACTCTCCAAAACAAGCATTTTTCCACCTTGGAATACACAGCACCGTGTTCCAGGCAGAAGTCTTAGCTATTTCAGAAGTGGCAAAGAACCTGCATTAGGAAAAAATGCACAATCAGAATATTGTTGTGCTGGTTGATAGTCAGGCGGCTATCAAAGCACTCATAAAGAGCACTGTAACATCAATTACAGTGCTCAACTGCATCAGAAGCCTAAATCAGTTAGGCAAACAAAACCACATCAGTATTGCCTGGATTCCTGGACATGCAGGGGTACATGGTAACGAAGTGGCAGACTATGCAGCCAAATCAGGATCTAAATCAAAAATGTATGGTCCTGAACCTTTTATTACAGTTCCGTATGCCAGTTGTGTTAGCACGGTTACGGACTGGTCCACAGCTAGATGGAAATCTATGTGGAATAAACGGAAAGACTGCTTGAGGATGAAGGAGACTGTAGATTGGACGTCTTCACGACTAACAATACGTCTCCTTAACCTTAAGAGGCCTCAATTGAATAAAGTAGTGCAAGTTTTGACTGGGCATTGCAATCTACAGCGGCACCAGAAAACTACTGGTCGTGCTGAGTCTTCCCTGTGTCCAAAATGTAGCCTAGAGGATGAAACACCAAATCATCATATAGGCAATTGTAAAGTTTACCAAGATATTCGTGTTAAATATTTTGGAACTACCAAAACCACTGTTCACAATGTGGTAACGAAATGTAACATTAACAAACTGGCCACGTACTTAAAGGAAGCTGGAAGGCTTTCTGGGTTCGACCGGTAACCAAACTAAATACAGCAACTTAGCAGCTATAATTGCAATGGGCCCAAATGAGGCTTACGCAATGTGTAGGTGGACTTTACCTAATGGTAGCAGATTCACTTGCACCGCGGCCCTTTAATAATAATAATAATGTTATTGCAGGCAGGCGCGTAGCCAGGATTTGGAAAAGGGGGGGGGGCTATTTTGAAAGAGTGAGAAATGTGCAAACAACCTTGACTCGAATTTTCATTGATCTTGAATCAGTTTCAGACGGTTTGTCCGAAAATTGAGACGAAATGTCTCGGAAAGCTCGGAAATTCAAAGGTTTTTTCCTCCCAAAACTAGGTGATCTCCAAAAAAAACAAAAAAAGGTCTTCGCCAAAATTCAGAGTGATTTTTTTTCGGCCGAAATCCGAAATTCAAAGGTTTTTTCCTCCCAAAATCAGGTGATCTCCAAAAAAAAAAAAAAAAAGGTTTTCGCCAAAATTCAGAATGATTTTTCTTCCAATTTCGCAAATTCAGACGTTTGAGGGGGGGCTCTTTTCGTATGGGGGGGGGGCTATTTTTCACAGAAAATCGGCCTCAAACGCACAAAAAACATGCGATTTTGCATACTTCACAAGCCAATGGGGGGGCTCGAGCCCCCCCCGTTCCCCCCCTGGCTACGCTACTGATTGCAGGGCCGGATATACATCGCGCTAGGCCCCTGGCACTTTGGAGATTTTCGCAACGTCTTTCTGCCAAATATACTGTAGATGAAGATCAAAAAAATCTTACGATTTCAGATCGGGGCCCCTAGCTGGCACTGCGACATATTATGGTAAATCCGGCCCTGATTAATGCATTTCGTTCACAAAAAGGCTAGATGTGGACCTGAGATAGCAACTTTTAGGACAAAAACTCTCCATTTTCTCCAGGTTATACGTTTAAATTGGCTGGCAAAAATTGAATTTAGGGGGACCCGGTGCTCTGGTCTTCAATAGTGTAAATTAGTTATACTATTGTCAGCGAAAAATGCTGAAAAGAAACTGAAACTGAAGAAACAGAAGGCTTTTTTGGCACATTTTTGTCATTGATGAAATTTCAATTGGGGGAGGGCCTGCCCCCCTCCCCTTGCCTACGCCTATGCTCAAACTGAGGAAAATAAAAAAAGGTCTTCGCCAATTTTCCGCGAGGTTTCTGGCGTTTTCCAACGAAATTTCAACTGTGCAAAAAATAGTGCTGTCCTCGAGCCGAGGACAGGGCAATTTTCGAGGACTTGAGGCTTCGAGGCCAAGGACTTCAAAATGTGTCCTCGAGGCCAAGGACGTCCTCGAAGACTCCACCTCTGGCAATAGTCACAATCTGCAATAGGCTATAGGCTACTACGCCTAAAGCACTAAAGCCTTAATTTATTCCGACTACTTAGCTAGCACTTAGCAGACAAAGCATTCTAGGAAAGCATCTAACCTTTCTGAATTCAAACAGTAGCTGTTCCACTAATTGATTTACCTATACCTTCAGCACTCACCTAGTCCCAAAAAGCCTGGTACATAGCAAGACTCGGAAATAGAAGTGACAAACTGATTTATTGCGCAATCTTCTTGAAACAAGATGGCAAAAATTTGGATTCTAAGGGGAAAATATAAATTTTTTTCTCTTAGACTTTCTTAACCGGATGAGTTGCAAGAATCGCAATGGGGTCATGTTGGTAAACTTGTTTTTTTAAGATTTTTTCGCAATTTTTCAAAATTTGGGTTGAATGCCCTTTTAAGTAAATTCATGGCTAAGGAAAAATAAGTTGAGTTTGAACAACAATTAAACTAGTAGTATGATTATCGGAAATTGCTTCTCTAAAGGGAACGTCTTCAATTTAATAATCGTAAGTGTGACTTTTATGTTCACGGTTCACTTGTTCTAGATATATGGCGAATACGCGTGACCACGAAAAACCTTCGCAACAAGAGAAAGCTTTTTTTCTTCAAAAACTGGAAATTATGATTCTTCATTTAATAAACCAAAAACAGACGCACTTTCCTCCGCGCGGTTGTTTCTAGTCTAGGGTAATTGTAATTATATTTTATTCATCAAGTTGCCTTGGCCAGGAGACAGCGAAATGACCTTTCGGTCTTCAAGTCAAGCTGCCACCTGCCCATCTGTCTACCACACACGATGGAGGCTTCACACTGTCCCTTTAATTGCTGAACGTCAAGCAGGGAAGCTGTGAATACCAATTTTTATAGTCTTTGGTTTGACTCGACCGGGAATCGAACCCGTGTCTACCGTTTCAGTAGCAGACGCTCTATCCACTCGACCACTGATCGGTTGTAAGATGAACTTGAACATAGTTGAGCCAGTTCCATTGTTCCACAGGGTTTTTCTTTTCTCACAGTCAAATTTACTGGTCTGAGACGGTCTTACAATGCGTGCCATATGATTGTGCTGTAAAATCACTCAATCTTTGAAAAAAAAGTTGATTCGATTATTTCGAAAAGTACGATAGATAAAGAAATGAGAGTAACATCATTAGGTTACGTGAGAATTAGCGATTTTATTCAGCTAGCATTTTGAAAATTGCATTAACAGAGCAGTCAAAGTTTTTTTTTACTTTGAGAAACACCTCTCAGATTTCTCAGTGGAGCCACTTTATAAATCTATTGATTGAGCCAGTGGCACAACCATGGCAACTATTGTTAACAACGTATGGTAAATACTTCAAACTAAAGGCTACTAAGCAATTGCCAGTGGTAATCTTTTAAACTAATTGCATTGACTCGACAAAAAACTGACAGAGGAAAAGAGTCACTTATCGTATTTCAAAATGCTGTTATGGATATTGGAGAAAACAATCTTTCTATCAAAAAATGTTCTGAGAGGTATGATGTTGACAAAATGACTCTGAAAAAGTATCTAGAGAGGAATCAGATATTAAACGACAGCACGGATATGGAGTTGGATGATGAGGTAAATATACGGTGCATTTGTTCGAAACAGTATTTTTAAGATCAGAGGTGGAGTTCTTGAGGACGTCCTTGGCCTTGAGGACGTCCCAGGCCTCGAGGATACATTTTGTAGTCCTTGGTCTTGGCCTCGAAGGTCAAGTCCTAGGCCTTATCCTCGAAGCCTCAAGTCCTCGAAAATTGCCCTAACCTCGGCACGAGGACAGCACTATTTTTTGTACCATTGAAATTTTGTTGAAAAACGCCTGAAACCTTGCGGAAAATTTGCGAAGACCTTTATTGTTTTCCGCAATTGCAAATCGCCTGAAAAATTTTTTTATTGTTATTATTAATGGGCAGCTGTGCGAGCGGATCTGCTACCGTTAGGTAAAGTGCACCTACACATTGCGTAGGCCCCATTTGGACCTATTGCAACTCTATCTGCTATGTTATTGTTGTTTTGTTTGGTTACTAGTCGAACTAAGCAAGCCTTCCTGTAAGTAAGTGCCAGTTTATTATTGTTACATTTCGTCACCACATTGTGAACAGTGGTTTTGGTGATTACAAAATATTTAACACGAATATCTTGGTAAAGCTTGCAAGTGCGTGCATGATGATTTGGTGTATCATTCTCCAGGCTACATTTTGGACACAAAGAAACTCAGCACGACCTGTAGTTTTCTTGTGTCGGTGTAGATTGCAGTGCCCAATGAAAACTTGCTTTACTCTATTTAATTGTTGAGGCCTCTTAAGGTAAAGGAGACGTATTGTTAGTCGAGAAGACGTCCAACCTACAGACTTCTTCATCTTCAAGCAATCCTTCCGTTCATTCTACATAGACTTCCATCTATCTGTGGACCAGTCCTTAACCGTGCTAACACAACTGGCATACGGGACTGTGATAGAAGGATCAGGACCATGTATTTTTGATTTAGATCCTGATTTGGCTACATAGTCTGCCACTTTGTTACCATGTACCCCTGCATGTCCAGGAATTCAGGCAATACTGATGTGGTTTTGTGTACCTAACTGATTGAGGTTTCTAATGCAGTTGAACACTGTAATTGATGTTACAGTGCACTTTATGAGTACTTTGATACCAGCCTGACTATAAACCAGCACAACAATGCTTTGATTGTGCATTTTTTTCCTAAAGCAGGTTCTTTGCCATTTCTGAAATAGCTAAGACTTCTGCCTGGAACACAGAGCTGTAAATTCCAAGGTGGAAAAATGCTTGTTTTGGGGAGTCGTTTGGGTATTCTGCATGAAAACCCGCACCTACTCTCCCATCTAGTTTCGAGCCATCAGAGTAAAACTTGACAGTGTTCTGATTTAGATCGCTTTTAGACCTGATAGCATTCTTTTTATTATCCATAATTAGACAATCGAACTTTCTCTCGAATACCTTTGTTTTCTTTATTCGGTCAGCTGGCATTTGCAGCAGAGGTAAGAATCTTCCAGCCTCATTGCAAACATCAACATAGCTTTTCGTTTTCCCAAAGGAACCAACTGCGTTGACATGCCAGAGCCCACTAACAGTGATTTTATATGACTCTAGCACTGCCTCAGCCAATAAGAATTCCTCAATGGGAGTTATGTTGAGCTGAGACCGCCAGCTCAGGACACACATGCATACGTCATGATTGGACGTATCATAGCTGTGTATATCCATTTCATCATAGATGGTTTTAATCCCCTCGTTTTACACACAATTTGTCGACATTGCAGTAATGCTGTAGTTGCTTTGCGGGTAATTCGGTTAGTATGTGGTTTCCAAGTTAGCTTGCCGTCCTGAGTAACACCCAGGGCCTGCAAGAGGGGGTTCAGGGGGTACATCGTACCCGTGTCCGGTTCTAGGGGCCCCGGAAGAGTTCAGGTTTCCGCGTTAAGTTTTGGTATCGCACCTTAACACCCTAATCAAACTTGTCTACAGCAAAAATATCAGTCAGCCTATTTGGTACTGGTAATTGGTCGCTATTTTCGCTACACAGCCTTTTAGGGCATCCAGTAGTGGTCGGTTTGATTAAAAAACGAGGAAAATGTATCAAAAGCCATACACTTGCACCGAAATTAACGTTTTGTTACATTTCTCTGATTTGAGAGCCCTAATTCTACAGTATAACAATGTACGAGGGCCCACATTTCCAGAGATCCAAAAGCATTAATTTTCCACCGTACTATACTACTATCCTTTAGTAACTCACTCTATCTGTATGAGTTTAATAGGTATTTGGGTTTGTGAAGTCTATGATTGCAGATGACTTCTTAAAACTTTTATCAGTAAAATATTTGGATTTGCAGTTTTAAAGTCATTATATTGTATGATATAGTGTCAATGTCATCATCCCCACTTCACATACTTTCTTTCATGCATATCACGTTTTCTGCTTGTCAATTTAAGCAAGTTCGGTGCTGGGATATTGATCAAATGCTGTATTTTACACTCGAGAAACATAAAAAGTGCTAAAGCATCCGGGGCTCAGCCCCGGACCTCGCTGGGGGAGCTCACAGCGCTCCCCAGACCACCTAGCTGGATTTAAACCAATTTTATGACTAGTTGTGTTTTTCATAGGTCCTAACTGTATGCGAGTATCGTTAACCCCTCACTTTTAAATGAAGATTTACACCCATCGAGCAAAAAATGATTTAACGGCATGGGCCCCAATAAGGCTTCTGGGGCCCAATAAGATTTGGGAGCCCGGTATCGACCTTCGTACCCCCTGGAAAATTTTCTCTCCGAGGCCCTGGTAACACCTAACTCTGCTAACAGCTTTGCTTCCTTGGAAAGTTCAAGTTTTGAATTGTTTCTTGACAAAGGAACCCAAATTTGGATTATGTTTGTGAGTGAACAGAACAATTTTGGTTTTCTTGCTGCTAATCTGTAGTTCTTGTTCCGAAGCCCAGTTTTGGGCCATACCTCTGATCCAAAACATATCAGCACCCGTGACCAACACTGCTAGATCATCGGCATAGGCTTGAACATAAAAGCCCCTGCTACGTAACTCCAGCACTAGCAAAAATTTTTTGAAGACCTTTTTTTTTGGAGATCGCCTGAACAAAAATTTTTTTTTGGAGAACACTTGCGTCTGTGTCCTTGGCCTCGAGCATTCCTGTCCTTGGCCTCGAGAGGGTCTGCCCTCAGAAGGGCTGTTCTTGGCCTTGGATTTTTTTGTGTCCTTGGCCTCGAGCCTTGTGTTCTCGACTACACCTCTGTTGAGATGTTAAAGACTGGATCATTGCAAAAGTTGCGGCACACCAAGCATGCACAGATGATAGTAAAGCATTTGTATGCCGCAATTGATATATCAATGTGCTTGACCGACAAGTTTGACGTCCTTCGTTGTCGACTCCTGGGAAATCATAACGACTTCCACTGGCAGTTAGGTGGCAGTTAGGTTGATCAGGCCACCTAACCGCCAGTGGAAGTCGTTATGATTTCCCAGGAGTCGACCACGAAGGACGTCAAACTTGTCGGTTATGTTTTCCGTGGTCACACAAGGGGAACCCTTGTAGTTGGGATAGCCTATGGCTGTCCTTACTACAAAGGTTCAGCGATTTTTTCACTTGTTTTTTTTAAGTACCACAAGAGAAAAATCGTTTATTCCCTACAAAGCCTCTGCCGCTGTGCAAGCCCTTAAGGTTTGTCCAGTTCGGCCAAGAGTCTTGTCCAGCTGGGGAATAACTTTGTTAGAGAAGCTGAGGTCTTCTAATGTGCTTGACGTTAGCTAGTGCAGTGACTTTGCTTTTGCGATTTTGTAGTTTTATCATACAAAGTTAAGTTTTGCTTGGCACTGTGATTGCATTGCACCCGAGAGGCCGCGACTCCTTCTCTGGTTTGAAAAAAAAGCTTTGTGGTGACTCGGAACAACTTGTTTGGGAACTATGGACATCTTTTTAGATTGGAGCTTTGCATTGTTTACACAGTGCTTACATTTTGTTCAATATTTTCAGATCCGAGGAGTAGGCTATACAGTTTTTGAGTTGCTCAGTACTTTCATCAGGGCTATTTCGTGCATGGCTTTATTAAACTTTCGTTTCGCCAACTTGTGATTTTAATTGGTTTTAGATTAAGATAATGCAACATTGTGAATAAGAGTAAAAGAAAATTAGAGGCTCAACTAAAGAACTCAACTAAAAAAATTAGAGGCTCAACTAAAAAATTAGAGGCTCAACTAAAATTAGAGGCTCAAATAAAGGAAGCACGTCTCCATAGTTGAGTCTTTCGAGTGACCTTTTTTTTAACTTCATCTCACAGCACAATTTTGCTGTTAAAACTTAGGCGACAGCAAAATTAAAATCGTTAAAAGACGTCGTTTTTGGCAATATCTTTGCCAAAGCTCAAATCTATACGGTCGAGCAAGGTAAGTCAAAAGAAAAAACAAACGGCTCAACTATGATTACTTTTCTCTACTAAACAAAGAGTCCATGGTTAAGTATTGTAAAATATATTGGTGTGATTTTAGACAATAATCTTACATGGCAACCTCACATCGACAGAATTTGCAAAAAACCTTCAAAATCTTGTGGCATAGTTAATAGTTTTCAATCTACGCCATTATGTATCGCTTTCTACAAAGAAACTAATTTACTACGGCATGTTTAAATCTGTTCTTCAGTATTCGTAAACAAATTGGGGAAGAGCATCTCAAAGCCATTAATGTGCAGCAAATTAAACTTTGCAAAATCGTTTCAAACGTACCAGGCTATTCCGTGCAGGTCGTTGTTCTTGAAATATCATATGTAGCGAGTTTGCAGTATTAAGATTAGATGGCAAATTGCGTTGGCAATGGAATATGCCAAGTTTTTACACCGATTCAGCCACAATATGTAACCCCATTATTTCTGAAATTATTACGTTGATTTGACTGCAATTTATTAACATAATATCAGACAAAAAAGTAAAACAAAATCATACTTATGCTAGAACTGAGTGGGGCGAAAAGACGATGTAACGTAAAGCGTTAGAGGTTTGGGAAAAATTACCCTTAAGAATTAAATAAAATGTTCCCATTTTCAAACACTATTTTCCACAGGTGGGCACAAGTCCGTTAATCGTTAATAACGAAGCTAACTTTTTCATTAACTCGTTAATCCGTTAAAAAGTTTTTTCATGTTAACGGACTACATTAACTTCCGTTAAGTTCTCTTAACTTCCGTTAAGGTTTTTATCGTTAATATCTTGCAGCTTCGTTGTGCATTTGAACTTGTTTTTATCTTGAAATTAGATTAGACTGTAAAATGTAACTTGCAAAACACAAAAAGACCACTATAGCAATAAATATTTCCTTACAATCAGCTCAACAGCGTCAATACGTGTTCTAAAAGCGAGTGAACATCAAGAAATGTAAATTACACGCAAAATGTTTACGGATTAACGGACTTTATTAACTTCCGTTAATTAAAGCTGAAAATAACGGATTAACGTTAACAGAGGTGTGAAGTTTGTTAACGGACTAGTGGTTAACGAAGCTAACGTTTTGCATTAACTTGCCCACCTATGCTATTTTCACTTTTGAACTAAAAATAAAAACATTCTTAAATAGACATAAACAATTTATCCTGAGTAGGTATAATTAGACTTTGGAGTAGTTAACAGTAACTGAACAAGTCATTATCATTCTTTTGGTCTCCTTATTGAGCTGACAAAGAGATATGGTACGTGTCTGTCTTTTTTTCTCGACATTTACCGGTAATGATTTATATGTGTTAGTATTGGAATTTGTTTCTACTGTAAATAAATTGCGTTGTTTTTTGTTTTTTCTGAAATGCTGAAGTTTCTATAACCTAGTGCTTTTGTTTTTTATGATTTGCTGCCGTTTGGTTTTTGCTTACTAGATTCACTCAATGACATGAAACTAGATGATCGGAAACTGCGCGAATGCGCTCATTTTATTCTCTGCTTGGTCACGCTTGGCTGCAGGCCCCACTCTTTTGCTTTTCTCTGGCACTGCCAATTGGTGCGCAGTTTGAAAAAGGTCGGTTGAAGCGCTAATAATGTGCTTGCACAGTAATTAGCGGTGGTTTGAAGGGAACTAATCTGTATTTATGTTTATGTCATTAGAGTGAAAGCGATATCTTGAAAATTGGAGCTGATTCTACAGGTCTTTGATAGCCTATTCAGAGTAGAATCGAGTCCGTTCTTAATCGTTTAAAGAGTGTGAACGAAATAGTCGAAGTCTTACTCATCCGCACCAACATTTTTTATAGGTCTTAACTTTTGTTGTAGTCCACTCGATCGATCATTCGTATGAACCATGCACGTTGCGTCTGTCTTACCACATCAACGGTTAGCGCAGGCGTATCCAAGGGGTAGGAGTGCAAATTAAATTGCCACCAATAATAAAAATAATGACAACAAAGCCTTTTTTCAGCTTAAGTTTATTTTAGCACTTTTGCTTACAACAGTACAATATTAATATCCAACCAATGTAAATGTTTTATCCGGAAGAAACTCAGGCTTTTTCTCCTAAAAGTTGCAACCTCAGTCCCTCATCTAACCTGTGCGGTGAGGCTTTTGGTTGGTGAGGCACAATTTTTTTTCACACTCATGTTCGCAAAAAAATTATTTAAGACAATAAATGACAAGCAAATAATTGTTTTCATAGCTATTCAGGGCCGCCGAGAGGGGGAGCAGGGGGGAAAATGACCCCGGGGCCCATGGACTTTAGGGGGCCCATGGGCTTTAGGGGGCCCATGGGCTTCAGGAAGACCGTCGGCTTCAGCGGGCCCATGAGCTCAAGAGGGGGCCCCTCGTAATGACACTGAGAAATCAGCATGTGAAGCCTGAAGACCTTTTTTTTTTTTTGGAGAACACCTAATTGCGACCGGAAAAACCGTTAGAATTTCGGTAAAAACCTTGTTTGTTTTTTTTGGAGATCACATCATTTTTCGGACCAAACTGACCGGAAATCCGTCATATTTGAGCTGGACCCGGGCCCACTTTTGGTCCCCGGCGGCACTGTAACCATTAAACAAAAACCAAATTTTTCGATATTTAATTATTCGTTTAATTTTTACTGTTCACTTAAAGCCAAATCAATTCTTGAAGTAACGAAAATCCATGAAAGTAGCCTAGCCTATTATTTGGCTTTGAATGTGGACATAATTGAAGTTTTCGTGCTTGCTAAGTCTTCTAGGCAAATTCTCTTAGTCACAAAAACCCGATTTCAGTCCCAACATTATTATTTGAAACATGAAAGCACAAATGAAGATTTTTATAGCGCAACCACTCTTTCTTGAGTACGGTTCTACTCTTTTTGAATTGAGGGGTTCTTTCGTAATGATGTCTCGAGCAAATCTTTTAAATTGGTTTTCTTTTAGCTATGTTCAATTCAATTTAGATTATTTGTTCACTTGAGTTCAATTTCCAGAAACTTAACACCAATGAAAAAATATATTCACGCGCACAAATAGAATGATTATTAATGGCAATAGAGGAAATAAATGGGGGCTAATTTACTGTAACACTTAGCAGAAGTAATTGTTGATGAAGGCGTAGATATTAATAGGTAATTGCAAAGTTTACCAGTACTGTAGTTTGAATCACTTAGCCTACTATCAAGCAAACAGGACAGCGAAAGACCTGTTTCTGGTCATCGAGTCAAGCTGCCCTTATAACTGATTTATTATTGTAATTATTATAAGTTTTTTTGAGGGGGTAGCTTTTTTTAACCATTTTTAAAACAAACAAGAAACAAAACTAAGGATTCAACCAAAAATAGCAGTTAGCATAAAAAAAAAGCACACTAAGGCTTATCTCGAGTTTATCAAGACTGTAAGTACTTCAGTAATTACTTAGCATGGACAATTTTATTTGTTTGCTAAATGAGTATTTTGGTAATTCTTCAAAAGTTGGTAAAAAACTTGTAACTTGTAAAAAAAACTTGTAAAAAAAAAGTCAGATAAAAAACTTGTAAAAAAACTCTTAAAACTCTTAAAAACGAAAGTCAGATAAAAAACTTGTACTTGCTTCGGCAGTACATATACTAAAATTGGAACGATACTAAAAAATATTATTCCATATTTTTACTCCAATGCACGAGCAAGATCGTTGCCCGTTTCGAATTTCAGCTCGTTCCAAATAAAAATTGTCTGCAGTAATCGATCTCGCTTTATAATCATGAAGTTTGCTAGCATATTTGAAATAATTGTCGACATTTTCAGGTTACCTGGAGTGATAATAAGAGTACATAAATTTAGCAATTTCTATAATTTTAAGTTCAGATAAAAAACTTAGTTTAGAAAGTCTCTCAGCTTTGAGACTAAATTTTCTTCCATTTTAGTTCATTTTCTCGTATTAAAAGACATTACTAAAAGGCGGAAATAGGAAAAGGCGGAAAAGTAGGAAAAGGCGGAAATCATGCTAAAAGGCGGGAAAGTTGAATTTAAGGGCGGTTGGGGTTTGAGCTAAGGTTATAGTTGATCCTAACCAAACCCTATACCAATCCCGATCCTAAAAGTACTCCTAAAAACCTTTCAGCACGATTTCCGTTTTTCCTGAAGCGGAAAAGTAGGAAAATGAAAATGGGACATGACTGAAAGGCGGAAAAGTAGGAAACAGCGGAAATCGCCCTAAAAGGCAGAAAGGTAGGTGGGGTTGGGGTTACGATTGGCGCTAACCCTAATCCTATCCCTAACCCTAATGGCCTTTTAGCACGATTTCCGCCTTTTCCCACAACGGCAAAGTAGGAAAAAGCGGAAATCGTGAAGGAAAAGTAGGAAAATGAAAATGGGGGAATGGAAGATGATTGAAAGATAAGAAAAGTATGGAAAAAATGGGGGTAGGGAAGCTCATTGAAAGGTTGGAAAAATAAGAAAATGAATGGGGAATGGGAGCTCATTTAATGGTAGGAAAACGAATGGAGGAATGGGAGCTAATTGAAAGGTAGGAAAAGTAGGAAAATAAATGGGAGAATGGACGAAGCCCATTGAAAAGTAGGAAAATGGATTGGGGAATGGGAGCTCTTTGAAAGGTAGAAAAAGTAGGAAAAGGAATGGGGGAATGGGGGGCTCATTGAAAGATATGAAAAGTAGGAAAATGAATAGGGGAAGGGAAGGTTATTGAAAAGTAGGAAAATGAATGAGGGAATGGGAGCTGATTGAAAGGTAGGAAAAGTAGGAAAACACTGTAAATGGGAGAATGGACGAAGTTCATTGAAAGGTAGGAAAATGAATAGGGGAACGGGAGCTCATTGAAAGGTAGGAAATGAATGGGGGAATGGGGGCTCATTAAAAGGTAAAAAAAGTAGGAAAATAAAATGGGGGAATGGGTGCTCAATGTAAGGTAGGAAAACGAATGGGAATGGGAGCTCATTGAAAGGTAAGAAAAGTAGGAAAATGAATGGGAATGGAAGCTCATTGAAAGGTAGGGAAAGCATGAGCTGTTGGTTCAAAAAGTGAAATTTTTGGAAATGGGAGCTCATTGTGTGGTTGGTAAAGGTAGGAAAAGTAGAAAATGTTGGAACTATAAATTGAGATTGGTTAGGAGTTGACAAAAAAAGGCGGAAAAGTAGGGAAATGAGGACATGACTAGAAGACGGAAAAGTAGGAAAAGGCTGAATTCGTCCCAAAAGGTGGAAAAGTAGAAAAGGGTGAATTTGTCTAACCCTTGTCTTAAACCAAATCTAAAATTAGTCCGTTTTTTGCACGATTTCCCCATTTTCCTACGGCAGAAAGTAGGAAAAGGCGGAAAACGTGCTAAAAAGCAGATTAAGGTTAGATTTGGGTTAGGGTTAGGTGAGGGTTAACCCTAACCCAAACCCCAAGTGCCTTTTCCTACTTTCCGCCTTTTAGGACGATTTCAGCTTTTCCATACTTTACCGCCTTTTAGTCATATCCGGAAAATGCAAGGTCATTTATACATCGCGTTTCGCGCGTGGTACCATTGTTTTTACCCGCCAATTTTTTGCAGATAAAGATATCAAAGTGTTATAAATTTATAACGGCTAAACACAGAAAGTTGAATTTCGGACACAACCTGGTTGTGGATGAATGCATCTTGTATGACAGTTTTGAGGATCAAGGGTGACATCATCGCGATTCAGTAATCTGAAAATCGGAAAAAAATGGCCGTTTTTGTGTCAAAGAAATATTAGTCGTTTACAGCTTCAAAACGGTTGGACGTGGAAAGCTCAAATTTGGACACAGCATGGGTGCATCTATAGAAACTTTGTACGTAACAATTTTGGGGACGCTTGGTCACGTGACTGCAATTATGGAGACAAAATTTCGGCAGAAAATGGTCAAATTTGAACAGATATATCTCGGTAAATACCGATGTTGATAAAAACACGTCAGTGGTTTTAGAACACACTTTCACCGTCTTTCTTATGGCTATGTTTATGATATCCGACTTGGATATCATTTTCCTTTTTTTTTTTCTATCTTCAGCTTTCTGTATTTTGCTTGCAAAACGCAGAGAATCCAAAGTTTGAGCGAATGTAGATATCAAAATGGGCTAGTGCCTGTCTGAATTGGAGGGTGACACGTTGGGGATCCCCCCAAATGGGACCTCCAAATTTTCAAGATTTTGACCCCTAAAGATGAATTTGGACCACCTACGGGCCAATTTAGCCCACGCTAATTCGAAATGTGGACAGGCTAAATATTCAGCGAGGTAATACAAATGCAATTATGAAACACTTGCGCACTGAAAAAAAGCTTTAGGTCTGAATTCTTTATAAGCAGCGATGAAAGAATAGAACTTGCAAAAATTGAAAACACTTTATCAACATCTCATGCGCTTGAGAGTGATAATAAGCTATAATACACACTTGCAATAGTCTAAAAAAATATCACCAATATCAAAAAATATGCGACAATAATATCGGTTCTTTTTATATGGTGGATTTGATCTTTTTATATTTCTATGGTTGGAAAATGCTAACATTTTAGGAAACCGAGATTAAAGCTTTGCGTTTTTTACAGCAATGACGAAGCCTTCTTAAAGTTTCAAAATTAAGAAAAAGATTTTAACAAAGTCTTATCAAGGATGTTAACAATGCTAAGCTATTTAGATACACTTTACAGTGTATCTAAATACACTGTAAACACATGTTTGTTGCGGTTATGAAACAAGTACGGTGGGCAATGAAAGCATCTTATTCTGCAGAAAAGCTCAAAACGTGTATCAAAAAAAAAAAAAAATCGAAGTCCTCAATAGGCCTACATTCCCGTCAATTTTTTTAACCCGTATATTTCATACATTGGGTTATTTAAAGTTTCGAGCTTCGAATAACGCCATAAAAAACGTTATTGAGACTGATAAGGAGGCTCTAACTTCATCCTGAATCATAAAATTACCCAGATTATTTAATTCCATATTCGACTCCCCTAATTTGGATCCTGTACGGGACATTAATGGAGTCAAAATAGATTATTGTTCCCAAAACCCATTTCTCCATGACAGTCGGGGACAAAAGTTTAAGACCACCACCTATAAAATAAGTATTTTTCAGCAATCATGACCTATAATTCCAACTGATGCCATAAATCGCGTATTTTCATTGTTTTTAGCTACAAAACCATTTTCAATACTCTTTTCAGGCAAATCATTTATTGTAATGCACGTAAATGATACGACATTTAATATTTTGTGTGTCCACCTTTATTATCTATGACCATTTTAAGGCGTCTAGGCATGCTTTCGATGAGTTTGCAGCAATATTCAGAAGTTATTCCAAGTGTCCTAACTTTTTTTATCACATTTTCCAGTTGCTTCAGACTGCTGGGTTGTTCTTCAGCCACCTTGTTTTTCAGTATTACCCACAGATTTTCAATCGGATTGAGGTCCGGACTGTTGCCGGGCCAATCAAGAACTTGAATTTTTTTACTTTTTAAAAAGTAGCTAACGATCTTTGCTTTATGGCATGGGGCGCCATCTTGCATGAAAATAGTGCATTCATGCACATTCATGTGAAGCTGTAACTTGTTCTTTAGCAATTCAAGATATTCTGCGCCGTTCATGGTTGTCCCAGGAGTGAGAAAGAAGAGCCCTGCTGTTCCTTTGACTGACGTGGCACCCCATATCATGATCTTTGGAGAATGTTTCATAGTTTGTTGCGTGTATTTTTCATCGAACCGCTTTCCAACAGGTCTCCAAACTGAATGCTTTCGAGATCCAAATTGCTGGATGCATGATTCATCAGAAAAAATCACCCTTGACCACTGTTCTCTTGACCAGTTGATATGTTTCTTCGCAAAATTTAACATTGCTGGAGTTAGGCGGGGTTTTTTAGCTGGTTTGAACGCCTTGAGGCCAAAATCTTTCGTTAAACGCCGTTTCACAGTTTTGCTGGAAACATCTGTACCGTGTGCTAATAATGCTGAGCGCATTTTCTTAGATGAGCTTCGTGGAGAACGCACAGCAACACGCCTAATGAGGCGGTCATCCCTTGCAGTTGTTTTTCGAGGTCTTCCGGATCTCTTATTATCTGAATAGCTCCCTGAATTTTTGAATTTAGCTAGTGCATTATGCACGGCTGTTTTGCTGCACTTTTCTGTTTTGCTAATTTGTTGTTCTGAATAGCCTTCCTGGTTGAAAAGTACAATTCTGACTCGTTGCACCTCCGTCAGTGATGATTTTCTACCCATTTTTAGGCTCTTAATAAATCTTAAAACTCTCAAAAAAATTTCCTCCTGCACTTGCTGTATCACAATTTTCAACAGCACGTAATCTAGAATGAAGGACTGTTCTACAACAATAAAGTTTATGACATGTTTCCTATGATTATGAATTATAACACAGCATTTCATGAAAATGTTGATTTTTAATAAACTGGTCTTAAACTTTTATCCCCGACAGTAATTTTCCTACCTTTCAATCATCTTACATTCCGCCATTCATTTTCATACTTTTCAAACAGCTTCTACGACCCTATTCATTTTCCCACTTTTCCTACTTTTCAATAAGCTCCCATTCCCCCATTCATTTTCCTACCTTTCAATGAGCTCCCATTTTCCCATTTATTTTCCTACTTTTCCAACCTTTAAATGAGCTCCCATTCCCCCAATCATTTTCCTACTTTTCCAACCTTTCAATGAACTCCCATTCCCTCATTCTTTTTCCTACTTTTCAATGACGTTCCCATTACCCCATCCATTTTCCTACTTTTCCTACCTTTCAATAAGCTCCCATTCCCCCATTCTTTTTCCTACCTTTCAATGACTTTACCTTCCTCCATCCATTTTCCCACTTTTCCAACCTTTCATTGAGCTCCCATTTCCCCATTTATTTTCCTACCTCTCATTCAGCTTCCATTCCCCCAATTCATTTTCCTACTTTTTCTACCTTTCAATGAGTTCCCATTCCCCCATTCATTTTCCTACTTTTAATACCTCTCAATGAACTTCGTCCATTTTACCATTTACAGTATTTTCCTACTTTTGCTACCTTTCAATTAGCTCCCATTCCCCAATGCATTTTCCTACTTTTCAATGAGCTTCTATTTTCCCATGTAATTTCCTACTTTTCCTACCTTTCAATGAGCTCCCATTCCGCATTCATTTTCTTACTTTTCCTACCTTTTAATGAGCTCCCATTCCGCCATTCGTTTGCCTACTTTTCATATCTTTTATTGAGCCCCCCATTCCCCTATTCATTTTCCTACTTTTCCTACCTTTTAATGAACTCAAATTCCCCCATTCATTTACCTACTTTTCCTATCTTTCAATGAGCTTCGTCCATTCTCCCATTTATTTTCCTACTTTTCCTACCTTTCAATTAGCTCCCATTCCACCATTCGTTTTCCTACCATTAAATGAGCTCCCATTCCCCATTCATTTTCTTATTTTTCCAACCTTTCAATGAGCTCCCCTACCCCCATTTTTTCCATACTTTTCTTATCTTTCAATCATCTTCCATTCCCCCATTTTCATTTTCCTACTTTTCCTTCACGATTTCCGCTTTTTCCTACTTTGCCGTTGTGGGAAAAGGCGGAAATCGTGCTAAAAGGCCATTAGGGTTAGGGATAGGATTAGGGTTAGCGCCAATCGTAACCCCAACCCCACCTACCTTTCTGCCTTTTAGGGCGATTTCCGCTGTTTCCTACTTTTCCGCCTTTCAGTCATGTCCCATTTTCATTTTCCTACTTTTCCGCTTCAGGAAAAACGGAAATCGTGCTGAAAGGTTTTTAGGAGTACTTTTAGGATCGGGATTGGTATAGGGTTTGGTTAGGATCAACTATAACCTTAGCTCAAACCCCAACCGCCCTTAAATTCAACTTTCCCGCCGTTTAGCATGATTTCCGCCTTTTCCTACTTTTCCGCCTTTTCCTACTTTTCCGCCTTTTAGGTAGTTTTTCCGTCTTTTCCTACTTTTCCGCCTTTTAGCACAATTTCCGCCTTTTAGTAATGTCCCGTATTAAATTGTTTTTATTCGGCCAGAAAAATAACTTGTTCAATTTCGCAATGAACGAAAGACTACAAAAAAACTGCTTCAACTTTTTCTCATTCTGTGACGTCACAGGTGAGGCGCGCCGCAAAATCAGATTTAAAAGCATTATGCGTTGTCCGCAATTTGTTTTAGAAAAAAGGCATACTTTTAGTTTGTTTATTAAAATTTGCTTAGCTGAAGTGAGGCACAATTGACAATGCCTCACTTCGCATATTTGAAGCGATGCTCAATGCGCGCCGTAGTGATAGCAATAATACACCGAATAGTTTGGGCGTTTTAATGCGAAAGACATAACATAAAAGCAGTGAATAGGCTGCACAAAAAAAGGAAATATGACAAAAATTAATAAAGCTTTTGATAAATATTTTGATTTGTATGAAACCATTTTATTTTAATTATATGCTTTATTTTCTTTTTTTTTGCACAATTCTACAGGTGAGGCACAGCCTCACCTGCCTCCCCTGACCGCACGTCCCTGAATAACATGACTCGACACCATCTATTGTACCAACTTTGAATAGCCTACAATCCACCTCCATCTCAGCAGTTTTAACGCAACAAAATACTTTTGAAAAAAATTAGCTTGAGAAAATGCTTATTGAACAAATTATTGAATTTGAATTGAGCGAGCCGGGGTCGTAGTCTTTTATGTACTCTTAAAACCATAGATGGGCACAAGTCCGTTAATAACGTTTTTTCGTTAATAAAGTTTTTCCGTTAATCCGTTAATAAAGTTTTTTCATGTTAACGGACTACATTAACTTCCGTTAAGTTCTCTTAACTTCCGTTAAGGTTTTTATCGTTAATATCTTGCAGCTTCGTTGTGCATTTGAACTTGTTTTTATCTTGAAATTAGATTAGACTGTAAAATGTAACTTTCAAAACACAAACAGACCACTATAGCAATAAATATTTCCTTACAATCAGCTCAACAGCGTCAATACGTGTTCTAGAAGCGAGTGAACATAAAGAAATGTAAATTACACGCAAAGTGTTAACGGATTAACGGACTTAATTAACTTCCGTTAATTAAAGCTGAAAATAACGGATTAACGTTAACAGAGGAGTGAAGTTTGTTAACGGACTAGTGGTTAACGAAGCTAACGTTTTGCATGAACTTGCCCACCTATGTCTAAAACTGGTTGTTTTTACGATAAAACAAAAATCTCCAAGGCAAATCTTTGAGTGAATTATTATGTACTCGCTGCTAAAAATATTACAGGAGGCATTGCATCTTGCTTCCCCTAACTGGACCGAGCCACTTGCAAAATTTAACCTAAAAATGCAAGATTTTAAACGTGTTTTGGACTTGACCTGCTAGTAAATGGTAGATCGAAAAATTTAATTTTTTCGGTTGGCTTTCAAATCTTAAAAATTTAGTGATTTTAAATGGATCTACAAACGAGCGAAACGTGAACCAAATGGCCTTAGAATTGCAATTTTTTCTAAAACATTACAAAAAATCGCCCAGCGGCGGCGGGCTTTGCCCCCAAACCCTAGTCTGTGATACGTTTAAGTTACACTAGGTCACTCGCCATCTCTCCCAATTTGCAATTTTTTGAAAACTTTTCAAGGTTTGGTTCAAGTCCTGACCCCGTTTAGCAAAATCCTGGTTACATGGTAACCCAGGCTTCTGCTTCTGATCCTCGATTTTACGGTATCTTTGTCCCATTAAAAATTTCTTTTGAAAAGTTCTGATGACGTCATTGCTTTGCGGTTTGGCTCCACTAATCAAAAATCCTAGATACGCCTATGACGCCGAGCACTTTTTTGGGTTCTCTTTGCAAGTCTCTCCTCTGGCTGGGCCTCCATTGCGGGTAGACTGCTTAGCCCTAATGGGAAATATGCGTAGAGTGTCTTTCCCAAGGACACAAGAACGTATTGCAGTCACTAATTCCGAAAAAAAGGTGCGTTGACGCTTTTTCGCAAGAAGTTCGTAAAATATATGAATCTTCAAAGGTAGAGGGGTTTATTTAAGACATCAGACGACATTTAGAGTTTTGATCGTATGCTGTATAGATGATGATTCATTTTTGCTTTATCCTGCTGTCACGAAAGAACGGTGGCGCTGTATATTAGACAAAACCGCATCTGCTTTGGAACTTCTCTGCGATCAATTTCAAAACATACCCTTGATTTTTCACTAAATTGTTTTGATGAATTCAAATTTTTTTTCACTAAAACGTCTCAAAATCAACGGTCTCTTAATGAAAAAAGCAAAAATTTCTTGAGCGGCGACCCTCCAAAATAAAATTTGCTGCCGAAATTTCACGCAAAAATATTATAAAATCAATCTTTTTTGTAAAAAAGAGCAAGATTTTTCAGCAGCAAAGACTCCGCATTCCAACGTAGAAGTTAATCTTTTTTTATAAAGATACTTCACCACTGGATAACATATCTAAAAAAAAAGAAATTAAAAACGCACTAACTAACTAATCATATACACTCTTTTTTAGAACAATTTTATAAGAACAATAAGCTCATTTTTGCTCAAAATTTAAGAACATATCAAGAAAAATTCCAGCCTCAGCAGCAAAAATAAATTAAGGACAAACGAAAAAGAAAAAAATCCAAATAAATAAAAGAAACTAAATTCTGTACTGATTCAAAACGATAAAATTTCTGTGGTTTTCTAGTATTTGCAAGCAAAATTGCAACTATTATGAGATTAAAAAATGCTGTTGCGCTCTAAGCGAGTAACTGAGAAAAATTTTGGCAGTCGTTCAAGTCGAAAAAAAGAGCAATTTTGCGTTGCGGCACAAGCAGCAAAAAACGTTCACTCAAGCACACAAAGCTTTGGAAATATGGTCGCTAAAATTAACACCTTACACAGTTGTACATGAAATGTGGTTGCTAAAATTAACATCCGTGTTTTCAAAATTTAAGAACAATTGAGGCTATAATTCGGCAAAAAAACTACGAACAGCCAGCCTTAACTTAATATTTATTGGTTCTCATAAAAAAAAGTATACTATATGCCGCAAAAAAAATACGGCAAGTTTTTTGACATTATTCAATTCAGTTTATTTCTGCCATTTCTGGCATGGAAGCAATGAAAATTAACATACGCTCTTGACTCTTCAAAGTTCAATGCTACTGTAACAACAATACAAAATGAAACATCAAACTGACACGTACATATTTAGAGTAGTTCAACCAATTCAGTGTGAAACATTTAACATATTTTGACTCAGAAAAGCAGAAGAAATGAGAAACCACAATAATAAACAAAAAACAGCACTTTTCATATTTACATTTCAGTGATGTCGTAACATTAAGTTGTGATAACACGTTGATATTTATGTATTTTACGCAAAACTTACCCGAAAATTGGATTTTGGGGGGTAATTTAGTAGTTGAGAAAACTTTACGTAAATTACGCAAAGCCACAACTTCCATAGACAACGATATTTGTTATAATTGCTACCCTATTGTTAGTTGAGCAAGGCAAAGCCTGTACAATACAGTCACTGTCAGCAGATCAGCGCGGGCAAAGACAGAGCAAAAATCCGCACAATAAAGAACAAAGAGGAAAAAGAGTGGGAAAAAGAGTTGCGTATCATCTAGTTTTATGTCATTCATTCACTTAAGTTTTTGTCTAAATATACACAATGTAATAATTTTCATTTGTTGCAATTAGAACGTGGTGCTTGAGTAATGCTGTCTTCTAAATCATCATCATTATTGTTTTTATTTTATTCTACTTGTATCTTACTATCGGCGGTGTTTGCTGCCATTTCTCGCATTGCATGTATGTCGCACAGATGTTTGATAGAGTCGGTGACCATTTTGGTCTTTGGCTGTTCCTACCTGAGCCGATTGTTACGTTTTGGTGAATAAATACTGATTAGATTTGGATCACCGGAAACTCCAAAGCAGGTGCGGGTTCCTCAGATCAAGAAGTAGACACTGCAACGAAAAGTGCGCCGATCGTCTAATAGTGAGCGTCTGGCCATAGACTCTTTATTTAGTAGACTAGAAGCAGACGCGCGCGGAGCATTGAAGAAACAAGTTTGCTCTTGTTGCAAAGGTTTTTTGCGGTCATGCATATTTCGACTGATTTGATTCGACATATTCGTTGAATGAGTGAACCGTAAAGAAAAAAGTCACGCTGATTGGACAAATCGTCATAGAACAAACGAACCGTGAAGAGAAAAAGACTAAACTGTCACTTTCCAGTCTAATAATAAACAGTCTATGGTCTGACCATATAGACTCTTTATCAGTCTGACGCTGTCCGGTAGCAGGAGGTTTAATATTCACTACAACAACACCAACGACAATTTTAATTTTTTTCTCGATCATCAGTTCACTTTTATTTCTTTGGCAAACAAAATGTAAAACAATGATTACACAAAAAAAATGTTTATTAACTAATCGCCGCAGGTTTCATGAGAAATCCAAGTGATGACTTATGATCACCTCTAAGGGTAGGCGATACATGAAACCTGCAAGGACAAACACAAAAAAAGAAATTAAACAAACAAGAAAATTACACAAACTAAATCAATTTGAAAAATTCGAATCGGCCAGCCGGTCATGATAGTGGCAAGCAGACTAACACAAAGCCAATCAGTCAGAGTATCCCTCACTGTGAACGAGATCCCAACCATTATGCTTCATATTGTTCAATAAAATATTTTTTCAATTTGATTTTGAAGCTACATAAGCTTCGGCAGTTTTTAATTTCTGGTGAAATTTAATTTCAATGTTTGGACCCACTAAATAAAATAGATTGACGGCAAATTGATTTTATAACCAAAGAGGAACGAATGCTGTCAGCTAGTCTCAGGGATCTACAAAGCACTGAGGATTTTAATCTAAAGAAACCTTCAAAGCAGTTTGGAAGTTTGTTATGAAACAATTTATAAACAAAGCAACACACTTCAGTCTTAAACATATCTTGAATTTTTAGTTTTATCAGATCAAATCCTGCATTATACTCACTTTACTACGCTGAAGCGTGCAACGAGTTAGCGGGGCCTATATCTCCGCGTCATTGCGCCGGTAAGTAACACAGCTTCTGTAGAAGAAATGTCGCAGCGATGGCGAGCCGTTGTCAACACTGTGTTCAAATTGACCGGCCCGAAATTAGCGTCTGACGTCGTCTGGTGACAGGAGAGTAATTATGCGATACAACAACAACACCAACAAAATAAACATTACGCAATTAAGATCTTAAGTTAAATCTTACCTTAATTATCGCAACTAGGAAGCAAAGGCGGTTTTTGCAATTGTGCAAGTGAGAAAGGCATAGGTGGGCACAAGTCCGTTAATCGTTAATCCGTTAATAACGAAGCTAACTTTTTCTTGAACTCGTTAATCCGTTAAAAAGTTTTTTCATGTTAACGGACTAAATTAACTTCCGTTAAGCTCTGTTAACGGACTAAAGTAACTTCCGTTAAGTTCTGTTAACTTCCGTTAAGGTTTTTATCGCTAATATCTTGTACCACACATTCATCGTACCGGTATAAACCAGTTTGCACTGGTAGCACTTGCTGCAGATTAGCACGAGTTTTATAGAAGAAAGCGAAGAAAGGAGCTCTTTTTTGTGACAAATAATAAGCTGCAGCCTAAGAGTTCTATTAATTATCGCTGTTCGATATTTCCAAAGATTTTCCGATCACAGCTTCGTCAGTGCATATTTAACTTACTTCTATCTTGAAATGAGATTACACTGTAAAATGTAACTTCTAAAACACAAAAAGACCACCATAGCAACAAATATTTCCTTACAATCTGCTCAACAGCGTCAATACGTGTTCTGGAAGGAGTGAATAAAACGAAATGTAAATTACATGCAAAGTGTTAACGAATTAACGGACTTTATTAACTTCCGTTAATTAAAGCTAAAAATAACAGATTAACGTTAACGGAGGTGTGAAGTTTGTTAACGGACTAGTGGTTAACGAAGCTAACGTTTCGCATTAACTCGCCCACCTTTGGAGAAAGGCCATTAAAGACCAGTCCAACCATACTGCAATCGACCAAAAATTTAAGTATATTCAAAGATAAGTTAAATATCACAAACAAAATCCACACTAAGTAATGATAAATCCGATATTTTCTGTTCTTTAAATGCAACACAAAGTGGCAGCGATAAATATAACTGTTAATCATGAAAAAAAATACCCTTATCACTGTTTGCGGTTTATTATAAAAAGATTTTGAAACTGTTTTTTTAATTCCTTTACCAAAATTTCTGCCTTGTTTATTGGACATTCTAAAGCAACATCAGTCAAGTTTTCTTAAATACGCCTTCTTGAAAGCCAATATTGTTCGAATAGATCAATTTCTGAAAACCTCAAATGCGGAATATTGCTTGAGTCATTTACCATGTACGTATTATTATTCAGTTCTGTTCATCCTACACGGTCGCCAAATCTCTACCTAAATTTAAGAACTTACGTGAAGGAGTAGTCTTGCAACCACCTCTGCAGTTTGTCCCGTTGATACTCTGGCTGCTTCTTCAACCAAGTAAAGACAAGCGCTTTTACGTGTGTTTTTTCTTCACTAAGGAAGACCATACCCATTCTGAAACAAAAATTGAGGGTTTGAAGTTTTGGTTGACAATTTTCTTGCGGTTTCAGAGGTTACAGCACAGCTTTTTAGATTCTGTTTTTACATTTCATATTTTTACATTCCTGCCGAAGTTTAAAAATTTGAAAAAATTCTGATGCAATAATTTATTAAAAACTTCACCTGCACATAGGTGAAAGTGCAGTAAATTATCTTGGTAATTGCTCAAAGTAGATGGTGCAAAAGCAAACCAGTAATCTTTTGACAATGCCGCCAAAAAGTTGTTGAGAGACTTTGGACTTTGCTAACGTATACCGTTACTGTGTAATACTTTGCCCATTGCATGT
The DNA here is from genome assembly GCA_963965965.1 of Trididemnum nubilum. Classification (NCBI taxonomy): domain Eukaryota; kingdom Metazoa; phylum Chordata; class Ascidiacea; order Aplousobranchia; family Didemnidae; genus Trididemnum; species Trididemnum nubilum. The sequence continues at coordinate 11,429,451 of OZ014481.1, read as the reverse complement.
AACAATTAATGTGCGTCGATTTTTTGGCTTTGTGTTGCGTCTCATTGCACCTGCGAGAACACAGCCCCTTTTGAATAAATGCCGCTGTGGTGGTAAGCCATAGGTAATATTGTGTCTTGTTTGACCCGCCCGAAAATTGAACTTACTCTTCTGCATTACCATTAAACAAAAAAAAATTTTAGCAACATTACCTGGAAATAGTCGCCGGTGAAGCACAGCTGAGGTCATAAACTTCAAACACATAGTTAACGTTTAGTCCGCATTGAATCCTCTCTTCGGATGGCATGGTAAAGAGTCTGTTTTCGTGCAGGACGGAGTTGAAAGATTCGATCTATTGCGGATCGGTAAGTCCGTCTCATACGATCCATGATTGGACATCCTGAAAGCAAAATTTGCTAGAGCTGAAAATAAAACAAGCAGAATAAAACTGCAGACTAGAAAGTACAAAAAACGCATAACCTCTTACGGTAGATTTACGGAAATAGTAAATTAGATATAAGGCCTTAAATGACCGGTTAAAACCTTGAACTTCCAAAGACGAATTTCAATTTGTAAATAATGCAACTCTCATTCTTCTAAAAAAAATCCTACAAAATTTTATGCAGCAGTAAAGTTATTTAAATGCATGAGTTATAGAGGCGGAATTGCTAGTGCATTTTCCACGCACTTTCAAGGGTCGGCCACCACTTCGTAAGCGTACGAGTGCATCCTTGGTATATTTTCACAATGTTACGCTGGCAATATGTTAAACTAAAAGCTGCCACGTTGGTCTTATTAAAATTTAGTTCAAAGCAGAAAAAGAATGAGCTCATAATTTTACGACTGATGTAGACCTGGTAGAAATTTTTATATTTTTATTTTAAAAATTGAATCGTGTATGAGACAAATTAATAGTATAATATAAATATATGCCAATTATCAAAAAACACTTGTAAAGCTCCTTTATTAAAAATCGCAAATCACTGTATTGAACTAACACTTTAAAAAGCAAATTCAAAAACCAAGAGCTTTTTTTGGAAGCAATTTTCAAGTCTTACCTGTGCCAGAAGGGCCAACAACCACCACCCCCATTCGTTGTTGTAAAATGTTGTAACTGTTCAAGAAATTCCAGGATCTTCTTGATCTGTCGCTCCTGCTGAGCCAGTTGCAATTCATCGCATGTTGCTCTTATCGCAGCCACAAGGTTTTCGCGATGGAAATCTGCAGCACACATTATTGATCGGATCAAAAAAAACTTAATTGAATACTAGATTACGGTGATTAACTCCAAAATTGTCGGGTGTCGTTCGTAACATAGTTTTAAAAATATATTGTTTGCGGGCACATTTAGGGCAGTTTTTCTAAATAATAAATACGCTAAATAATCTTTCGATATAGACAGAAGAACTCTTTCTCAATACATTGACACCTTTCTTACTTATTAATTTAGAAATTTATTAAAAAACTACGGCACGGACGATTCGTAACTGAAAGTACTATTATCATTATTATTATTTTGAAGGACTTTAATAGCATTACAAACATGTATTTTGACTTTTTTTACCTTCTAAGGTCTTTCATGAACTGTATAAACATGAAAATATGTGGCCTTCGAAACGAGCTGTTTCTCAGCTCGCTTGATGTAAAAAAATCACTGAATTATGTGAAAGAATTTACTGTTAGTTTTTCAGCAAAAACATATTACCTTCAGCAGTCATGTTTGGAAAGACAACGCGCAGCAGTGCATCAAAACATCCGACTATCTGAAAAGCCAACTTCGATTAAGTGTTTACCCGCAGTGCCTGAAAGACAGCTTTGTATTCATGTTCTGGAGAAACCTAGCTGTAAACGCAAAAAATTTGAGTAAGTTCGAGTAAAGGCAAATATTTAGCGCAAATAGGCGTTCGCAGAAATCGTAAATGAAGTCAAAAATGCATTTTCTGTCACAATTTACTCCGAATTAACCACAGTACAAGTCGTGCAGTTACTTTTATGCTCTGGTCAACCTATTTCTAAAAATCAAAGCTTCCGAATACCTTGATTTATAAGTTTTTCATCAGAGAAAAGATCCTTTCCAGTAGACTGGTAATTTGATGATTCAGAACTATGCGCCATTGCTAGACGTTAATTTCACAGTTCTCATTCCGATAGCCCAACTCATTAAGTCTTAAGACTACAAATTTTCGATGACGTAGTAAATGCGAAAGCCACTCACTGGTTCGCTTTCGCCTTCTGTTTCTTCCTTCCTCCTCAAAGTTTGTAGGCCCAACCCAAAACCTTTCAATACAGTTTTGAGAGCTCGCTATCCCCAATCGTAACGTGGTTGTGGTGATAACATCTTTTTTGACAAGTTGAAAGTGCCACCATAGTTTCCGACCTAACGCCTTGCCTTCGTGAAAGCCCTCCGAAAATAAAATGATTTAGCAATGAATACAATAAAACAACCATCTTTGTTCGGTTGCAATCTGTCTTTTTTTTAGTAGATGATGTGATTTTGCAAATTATAAAGTAAATAAATAGACAACAAGATAAATTCATGAAATTCAATAAAAAGAAGACAAATCATATTGTTCACCAAATCAATATGAAAAAACAGAAAGCGTTTTTATAACAATGATTTCAAACATCTTTGTTGAAAACGTACTTCAAACGGTTCTAAAAAGCTTCCCCAAGCAAATCTTGAGCCCAAATTGACAGAACAAGTTAACGAGCTCGTAAAGGCCATTTTCGCTCGCTAAAAGGCGTTAACGAACAAAAAACTTCATAGACAAAATGCTGTTTCCCAACCCTCTCGCCTAACACTCGTTAAAACGCTCGCTCGAATTTCTTTACGAGACGTTGCGCTAGCACGTAATAAATACCTCATTGTGACATCAGATGCATTTCTACTTCAAAGCAATCCTACTTCTGCATTTTTACTTCAGCGTACTGTGTCTGTATATGACGGTATGTGCTGCAATTATTGTTATGGAAAAAGATGCTGTGGGCCATGCGCTAATTTTCTAAGCTTGCAAAATCCTCAATTGGTAATAATTAGTTAATGAACGATAGAGTTTAATATTTTTGGATCAATGCAAAAAAAAACTTTTATCATACCACAATTATTCAAATGACGTTAAAGCGCTTTTGAGGCTGTTGGTCGGTATGCGTTTATGTTACTGTCGAAGTACTCTGTTCCTTTTTAGAACCAGTAACTCTAGAGTTGAGACTGGCTGTTTTGAATTTTTTTTGCCGATTTTCAACCTCAATTGTTCTTGATTTTTTAAAAAAATTTGAGAGCATCGACGTCAATTTTAGCGACTATATTTGCAACAGTATTTAATTTTCTTTTCTCTCCGCCTGAGTAAAGGCTTTTTTCCTGCTTTGCAACATCGCAAAATTTTTTTTGGCCGTCGTTCAACGTAAAAAACACAAGCTTTTCTCAAACGACTGCAAAAAAAAATTTCAATCAGCGCTCTATACTCTTGGAATAATTGCAATTTTGCTTGCAACCAAATGAAAATCACTAAAATTTTGCTAAAAATTAAGAATTTTTGCTGAAAATTAAATGAAATCGTCGCCATGTTTGCCATTAGACTGCTAAAAAAAAGCGAATTGCATTGAGAACCATTTGCTGTTTCGATAAAGAAATGTTGAGTAGTGCCAACTGACAAAAATAGCAATACACTCCTTTTATAAGAAAGATTTTCTAAAACACGATGCTCCTTTTTGCTCAAAATTTCAGAACAAAGTAAAACCAATGCCTGCCTCGGCAGCTAAATAAACTAAAAACAAACAAAAAAAATTTAAACTAATCAAAGAAACTAAAATATGTGCTGATTCAAAGCGATAAAGTTTCAGAGATTTTCTTGTGCTTGCAAGCAAAATTGCAACTATTCAAGGTTATAAAGCTCTGTTGCTCTGCGCAAGCAATGGAGAAATTATTTTGGCAGTTGTTCAACTTGAAAAAAGCTTGCTTTTTCGCTTTTGCAATTTTTCGAAGCTGCAAAAGCCAGAAAAAAGCCTTCAATTAAGCAGACAGAGCAATAGGACTTAAACAGTGTTTCGAACATGCCCGCTAAAATTGACATCGATGCTCTCAAAAGTTTTACAAAATCAAGAACAAATGAGACTGAATACCAGCTAAAAATCAAAAACAGCCAGTGTAAACTCAAGATTAACCGGTTCTAAAAAGGAAAAGTGCACTTCGACTTGCTCACTTTTGAAAAATTTTGAAACCTAAAGATCTAAAGTTACTGTTAACAAGTGAGTGTACTCACCAACAACCTCAAGGGCGCTTTACGTCGTTTAAAAAAAATATAGTATGGAAAAAGTTGTTCTTAATTCACATTGATCCAAAAATATAATTAAATTCTGTTGTTTATTTACTAATTTTAATCAGTTGAGGAATTTGCTTGCTTAGAATAATAACGCATAGCTTATAGTATCTTTATCCATTACGAAGCAGTACATATAGTACGCTTGAACGCATTATTTTAAAGTAGAAATGCACCTGACGTCACAATGAGATATTTATTAGTACTAACACAAGTTACGAATATCTCGTAAAGAAATTCGAGCGAACTGTTTTAACGTGTATTGGGTGAGACGGCTCAGAAATGGCAGTTTGTCTACGAAGTTTTTTGTTCGTTAGTGCTTTTTAGCGAGCGAGAATGGCCTTTACGAGCTCGCCAGCATGTTCTGTCATGTCGGCACTGATCTCTTTAAAATCAATGTCACGAATAATAATTTTGAATCCCTGAGATATGATTATTTGCTGTATTTTAACGTGTACGTGACTGATTTACTACTTTTGCAGTTTTTTTGATTTAGAATATTCAAGATATTTGAGATAATTCCTTTCTAGTACATTCTCCTATTTTCTGCAGTTATCAATGTTTGGGTTGTTTACAACTCTTAATTGCTGTATTTAGACTTGAAGTTTGTGATGTCATAATTATGTCGAAATTTGTTAATCGTAAGCTCGTGTATTTTTTCTATTGTGACGTATCAAGGATTTTTCCGGGATGTTCTATAGCTTTTGTCGTAGTATAAATAGGCGGGTCGTTTTTCATTTATTATTCTAATATTCTAAGTGTGGGTGATTTTAGGTATTAGTTTTGTAGGCAGTTAAGCCGAGTTTGTGTATCTAGGGTTGGCTCGTAGAGCCGTTTACTAAGAGGTGTGGGTGGAGCGATTTTGCTCAGTTAGTTGGTTTGTGTTTCAATCTTAAATAGAAGTTTTAATTTAAGATTGGTGTGCTGCTTTCTGAGATTCAGGAAGCTAAAGGAACTATCAACTGCCATTTTCGATTCGTCAATTAACATCCCAGTCGTTCTCTAGCTTCAGCCGACATGGGCAATTCTAGAGATTAAAGATTGTACTCTAGCCAAGTATCAACGATCGCGACAATCAACATTAGGTGGCTTCAGGGATATCTACCTGGGTGGCTTAAGCGTACTTAGGGTGCGTTTAGACTGGACGCGAAGCAACGCGAAGCGACGCAAAGCAACCAAAATTTGACGTCATCGACAGCTCGCGAAAGGTTGCGACCGCTCGCAACCTTCGCGAGCTGTTGCGCAACAGCGCTTGCTTGCAGGCGTAGTAAGATAACCAACTAATTCACTGATTTGATTTTTACGATCACAGTTAGCTAGAAAATAATGTAAATAGTTTATTTGTATGGTTTAGCGCCTATTTGTCAGTCCAAAGAGTAGGCCTAGGTTGTTGGCAAAGTTAGATTTGGGATAGCTCTAGGCTAGCCAAGTTAATTTGGATCTAGACAGCTAAGGCTGTAAATCCTAGAGTGATTTTTCATAGCTATGCTGGATCTCAGAGCTTCATTATAATGAATACACCAATGCAGTAAGCCTAGCCCCACGACATCTAGCTTTTAAAACAAAACTTTTTATTCTGTGCGGCATAGCAGAAGACCAGTCCAGTAGTTCTTTTGGCTGAGCAGCTTTTGCTTTTTTGTCTTAAAGTAAACTTAAACTAACATGATGTTTTTTTTTCAGAATATTAAATAACCCACCAACAGGCTAGTTTTGAGTGTGTTGATAGTGTTTTTACCCATTGTTTGTTAGCTTGTTGTTTTAAAAGTAACCACAATTGAACAATTCCTTGAATACTGGAAAACTCGCAAAAGTTTTTTCACTGTCTGCTTGACCAAGCCAACTTGGTAAAAAGAACTGTTTTTAGAATTGGTTTCAAGCTACACTGCTACATACAAGAGCTAGATAGATACAAAAAATCGAAAAATTCCTAGTAGTCACTTCTTTGAATAGCTACAAACATGGAATTTTTTCTTCTGAATGTCCTCTTAAAAGTCTTCTTGTTTCTGAAGCTTTGTGACCGTGATCAAGTTGAACTGGAAGCAATGGTTTTGGACTACCTCAAGTTTTATAATTATGAATATTGTAGTCTGGTAGTGATTTTTCACTCCAGTCCTAATTGATGAAAATAGAAATGTCAAGTGTGTTAATTATTCATTTACTGTGTCTTTGTGTAATATCTGAATTTAGTTGTTTGTGAATTTCAAAACATTTTTACTGTCTCTTAAAATTTTTACTGCTTTACATGGTGAATAAAGTGACAAAGTAAACAATTTTAAGTCTGAAGTTCAATCATTGCAATTGCAGTCAGTGTATTCAGATGAACTAGAAAGCCAATATATATCTAACCAGTAGAAAGTGAGTTCTGTTTTTTTGCTGAGGTTACTATTATTGATAGAGAAGTACCCGCCAAGCAAGTTCATTACTATTGTTCCATTCTCTAAAGTAAACAAAAAACTTGATACAGCATTTATAATAAAAATAATTGGACTGGGGAAGGAAGCGTCAGTTACATAAAAATGTGAGAACTAACAACACTTTTATTCAGATGCTTGAGTAACAATTTTCACATAAAAAAATCTAAATGTTTTTTTTTATCAGGGGCATAACCAAAAACATGCTTAGATGGGGATTGACCTTACTGCTATAAATTTGTCTGTATCTTACAAGCGGTGGTTTGGAGCGAAGCTCTTTGAGGTAAACGCGACCGTCGCAACGTAGCCTACTGGTACCGCAAGAAAATGCAAACTAATAAAATGCTCTCGATAGCATTTAACTTCGCACTAAACATCGATAAGCGCTCCGCTAGCGAATAAAACACCAAACTTAGTTTTAGAGGCTGACTTTTCCTCAAAGCAACTGCTGGTATCAGGTATCACTGTGCTAAATTCTTGTCCTTCGATGATAGTGTCAAATCATGCAAACACTGCAGTGTTTTTTTGCTTTCTCCAGCAAATCAACACAGCAATCCATTGCACAATAAGCAAAAAATCCACTACATAACTGATGACAAATCCAGCTTTCAGTTTCACTCATAGAATTAACATTGGGAGTGTTCATAAACAGCACTAAATAACACATACAAACAACTGTTTAAGTTCACTACAGGTATCATAACATGCTTGCCTGAAAAAGAAACATCACATCAAAAAAACAACATAGTTAATGATTTAAATGAACCTGTAGACTAGCCTATTGGTTTACACTCTACAAGATAGGCTACCGGTAGATCTACCACTACCATATTGAGACATGGATGGTGAAAGCGTTTAAGGATTTGTTAACTGAGTAAACACCTAAAGAGAACTTTTGACATCTGCTACCAGCTTTTTGCGTTTCTGCATTAAAACCCAGAACTGTCATCGTCAAAACAGATTAGGGCAAGTTTTCAGTTGAAGGATCTAAACATATCATTGATAGCTAGTAAATAGGCTAAGTACTACTACGTTTTTGAAGAAATGACTTGTCTCTTCATTTCCAAATTCGATCTACTGTACTTCGTTTTTCACTTAAACTTTACAAACTTTTTTTTCAAGATTGTTTTGTAACCTGAGCTATTAGTCTAGACTCTTCTTCACGGTTATTGCGTGATAACATAATATAAACTCAATCTTCGTTTTACCGGTAATTCCAGCGCGCTATGACGAAACAGAACCTGTGATTACTATAATAGCGCTTCAATAATAAACTACACAAAGCTTTCTGCTCATTGAATACATTTTAAAAGTAAGTTGTTAAAATTTGCCTATGAAGCGACCAGTCGCGAAGATTAGCAACCACTCGCAAAGGTTGCCAACCTTCGCTAGTGGTTGCTAATCTTCGCGACTGGTCGCTTCATAGGCAAATTTTAACAACTTACTTTTAAAATGTATTCAATGAGCAGAAAGCTTTGTGTAGTTTATTATTGAAGCGCTATTATAGTAATCACAGGTTCTGTTTCGTCATAGAGCGCTGGAATTACCGGTAAAACGAAAATTGAGTTTATATTGCGTTATTACTCAATAACCGTGAAGAAGAGTCTAGACTAATAGTTCAGGTTACAAAACAATCTTGAGAAAAAAGTTTGTAAAGTATAAGTGAAAAACGAAGTACAGTGGATCGAATTTGGTAATGAAAAGACTAGTCTTTTCTTCAAAAACGTAGTAGTACTTAGCCTATTTACTAGCTATCAATGATATGTTTAGATCCTTCAACTGAAAACTTGCCCTAATCTGTCTTGACGATGACAGTTCTGGGTTTTAATGCAGAAACGCAAAAAGCTGGTAGCAGATGTCAAAAGTTCACTTTAGGTGTTTACTCAGTTAACAAATCCTTAAACGCTTTCACCATCCATGTCTCAATATGGTAGTGGTAGATCAACCGGTAGCCTATCTTGTAGAGTGTAAACCAATAGGCTAGTCTACAGGTACATTTAAATCATTAACTATGTTGTTTTTTTGATGTGATGTTTCTTTTTCAGGCAAGCATGTTATGATACCTGTAGTAAGTTTAAACAGTCATTGGTATTTGTCATTTAGTGCTGTTTATGAAGACTCCCAATGTTAACGCTATGAGTGAAACTGAAAGCTGGATTGGTCGTCAGTTATGTAGTGGATTTTTTGCTTATTGTGCAATGGATTGCTGTGTTGATTTGCTGGAGAAAGCAAAAAAACACTGCAGTGTTTGCATGATTTGACACTATCATCGAAGGACAAGAATTTAGCACAGTGATACCTGATACCAGCAGTTGCTTTGAGGAAAAGTCAGCCTCCAAAACTAAGTTTGGTGTTTTATTCGCTAGCGGAGCGCTTATCGATATTTAGTGCGAAGTTAAATGCTATCGAGAGCATTTTATTAGTTTGCATTTTCTTGCGGTACCAGTAGGCTACGTTGCGACGGTCGCGTTTACCTCAAAGAGCTTCGCTCCAAACCACCGTTTGTAAGACATAGACAAATTAATAGCAGTAAGGTCAAGCCCCCTCTTAGCAAGTTTTTGCTTATGCCCCTGATAAAAAAAAAACATTTAGATTTTTTTATGTGAAAATTGTTACTCAAGCATCTGAATAAAAGTGTTGTTAGTTCTCACATTTTTATGTAACTGACGCTTCCTTCCCCAGTCCAATTATTTTTATTCTAAATGCTTTATCAAGTTTTTTGTTTAGTGGTGACTAATGAGAATGGAACAATATTAATGAACTTGCTTGGCGGGTACTTCTCTATCAATAATTGTAACTTCAGCAAAAAAATAGAACTCACTTTCTACTGGTTAGATATGTATTGGCTTTCTAGTTCATCTAAATACATTGACTGCAATTGTAATGATTGAACTTCAGACTTAAAATTGTTTACTTTGTCACTTTATTCACCATGTAAAGCAGTAAAAATTTTAAGAGACAGTAAAAATGTTTTGAAATTCACAAACAACTAAATTCAGATATTACACAAAGACACAGTAAATGAATATTTAACACATTTGACACTTCTATTTTCATCACATAAAACTGGAGTGAAAAATCACTATTACCAGACTACAATATTCATAATTATAAAACTTGGGATAGTTCAAAATCATTGCTTCCGGTTCAACTTGATCACGGTCACAAAGCTTCAGAAACAAAAAGACTTTTAAGAGGACATGCAGAAGAAAAAATTCCATGTTTGTAGCTATTCAAAGAAGTGACTACTAATTTGCCAATCCAAAAGTTCATAAAAATTTTTCGATTTTTTGTATGTTTTTAGCTCTATTGTATGTAGCAGTGTAGCTTGAAACCAATTCTAAATACAGTTTTATTCACCAAGTTGGCTTGGTCAAGCAGACAGTGAAAAAACTTTTGCGAGTTTTCCAGTATTCAAGGAATTGTTCAATTGTGGTTAGGCTACTTTTAAAACAACAAGCTAACAAACAATGGGTAAAAACACTATCAACACATTCAAAACTAGCCTGTTGGTGGGTTATTTTATATTCTGAAAAAAACAACAACATTATGTTAGTTTAAGTTTACTTTAAGACAAAAAAGCAAAAGCTGCTCAGCCAAAAGAACCACTGAACTGATACAATAGCTTCTGCTATGCTGCCCAGAAAAAAAGTTTTGTTTTAAAAGCTAGATGTCGTGGGGCTAGGCCTACTGCTTTGTTGTATTCATTATAATGAAGCTCTGAGATCCAGCATAGCTATGAAAAATCACTCTAGGATTTACAGCCTTAGCTGTCTAGATCCGAATTAACTTGGCTAGCCTAGGGCTATCGCAAATCTAACTTTTCCAACAACCCACTCTTTGGACTGACAAATAGGCGCTAAACCATACAAATATACTATTTACATTATTTTCTAGCAAACTGCGATCGTAAAAATCCAATCAGTGATTTAGTAGGTTATCTTACTACAGCCTGCAAGCAAGCGCTGTTGCGCAACTGCTTGCGAAGGTTGCAACCGGTTGCAACCTTTCGCTAGCTTTCGCGAGCTGTCGATGACGCCAAATTTTGGTTGCTTCGCGTTGCTTCGCGTCCAGTCTAAACGCACCCTTAGGCGTGAAAATACGCGTGTATTTTGATTGCTTGCATTTTTCTATCTCGCATTTACATTAAAAAAGTTCATACTCATGATCAATGAAAACAACCAACCAGAGGTGGGCACTCGGTACTTAAGTAATGACGATAACGGTAGGCTACAAATACTTTTCCAAAAAAGTACCAACGGTACGATATTATAGGTACATTTTGAAAAAAGCACCCACGATAACGGTACTCGGTATTGGTCTTAGTACTTTTTTAAAATTTGGTCTTTAAAATTGTGAAACATAGGAACTCATTTTTGAATAAAAATTTCTTTTTTCCTGTCTTTTTTTTTCGGTAAATGCTTCGGCTGATGTCAATTGCTGCAGTTGCTTGTGAAACGCAAAATGCGTTGACGCTATGGCATGCAAGTCGGCTACGTGGTGCAGTGGGCAGGAGCGTCGTTTCAACGACTGCCGTGATCGCAAGGCCAGTGGTTCTATTCTGTCTAAAGCGTTGCTACTTGTTGGATCCTCGAATAAGATGCTTTACGACGATTAATTATCTCTGCCTAGTGCTTGGTCGATCTTACGAGCAAATTAACAAAGTAAGAACACAACCAGAAACTATAAGAAGCCGACAACTCCTAAGCGAGTCTGGATTCGTCTTGTGTTTAGCGCCACCATTGCTGTCTCGTGAGAGGAGGATAAATATGAGAAAAGAAAGAAGTATCGCGCTTACCAGTGGAAAATACAGTGCTTCTGTCGATGATTACAGAAACTGTACTCTATCTTCTTGCATATTGATGCTGTACTATATGTGCGGGAATTTCTTAGTAGAATAGTAGCCAAGCCAGGCTGATCGTTAATCAATTGCATTGTGTCCTGCTAGAAAGAAATACCGGTATAGGCTATACCATATCTAAAATCTAACTTACGCTCCTTTCAAAGTTACACTGTTACTGCATTCATTTATTGAAATTTTAAATTTCCTTTCAAAAATACCATCATTTAAGATGTTCAACCCTTCAACTGTAAACCAGCACTTTCTGGCCTGAGAACGTCTTTTTATGTCAAAAAGAGACGTTCTGCTGCATTAGTGCAGCCAGTGGAGTGGGTGGATGATTGTCCTTACTCCTTCTCTACTTGATTTGTACGGAGTTTGAATAAATAAAAGCTGATCCATTCCGGACAAATAGCAAAAGTACCGAGTAGCGAGTACTGACCCAAGAAGTGAAAAAAAGTATTGACGGTACCGATAACTGTACTAAGAGGGCATTAACGCACCATACGACAGACAATACCCCTGCGATTAAATCGTTGTCAGGCTTAGACATAGCTACAGGACGGAAAAGCTGTTTTAAATTATCAGGAAGTTTTTGTCTTTCTCCATAACCTTTGCCAGCTGGGTTCATTGCGATTAATATACCAGAGTTGGAGTCGATGTTCACCTGTGAGATAGATTTACTTAAAAACGACAAGGATACAGGGTGGACCATAAGGTGGTATACAGCCGTCGTTCAAAAGTACTTCAGGATTTATTCTATTGATGATATGTACTGTATTTCAAGTCATATTTCAATTCCAGGTACTTAGAAACTAATGTGAGGTGTACTGGAATGTGCTGCTCAGGAGAAAAAGAAATTTAAAATATCTACATTGTGATGCAGTAGACCTGCTTTTTAGCCACACTGTATGTTTTGCAATTGTAATTATAATTTTATTTACCAAGTTGCCTTGGCCAACAGAGAAGGGACCTTTCGGTCTTTGAGTCAAGCTGTCACCTGCCACACACGGTGGAGGCTTCACACTATCTCTTTAATACTGAACGGCAAGCAGGAAAGCTGTAAATAATAATATTTTCAAAGTCTTTGGTTGGACTCTACCGGACTATAAATTGACGATTTTCCACAATCTGTAAAATTTTGTAAAATCTAACTTAATGTCATGTTGATGCAAACATGTGTGTTCTTATGAAAAAAAAATTCGACTTTTTGATTAACGTGAAACTCATATACACCTGCAGAACAGAATAATACGTGATTAACAAAATTTTGTGTGACTTTTACAAAAACCTCAATTACTTTTCGAACAAGCAGTTCAACCATTGATGTTTTACTCTTGATAGCGGCTTGAATAACTTGGATGTCCATTGACATGGTTGACAACACAACTTCTTCCAATCGGTTAAACCTTTCGAAACAGCCCCAAGCACCGCGTTTGACCAATCCGACAAAAATTCGAACCATCGATTTAACATCAATACCCCGAAAAAAGTTGATTTGTAATCTATGAAATTTAATCTCATGATAACGTTTCGGCTTTCTCTCGATTTTAATCGAGAAATTTCGCTCTGTTTGGTATTGTTTTCAGATTTAACACCGTAGTTAGGACTTCGCGTAAGCGCGTAGTTCTTTGGTTTTTGTTCGCGATTTTTGGTAGATGAGGATTGATTTGCTGATAACTTGGGAACAACAAAACTTAGAAAATTGAAATTTAGAATCAACATAAGAAGTAATCGAAGGATCATGTGTACCAATCTTGGAGATGCTAGGTTACGTGACCGTGAAGTGAGACACAAAAAAACGGGGACTTTAGGCTTGAATATGTATTAATTCGCCTATAACTCAAAAACTACTCAGCGTGCAAACCTGAAATTTGTATACAATGTGGGTGCTTATAAATGGTTTATGCACACCGAGTTTGGGGGAATCACGTGACTAAAATTTTACAGGTCGAAAAATGGGCAGAAAGTGGGCGATTTCGAACCGATATATCTTGGTAAATACCGATTTTGATGGAAAATGATTTGTGGTGTTTGAGCACACTGTCAGTCGCCTTTCTATTGGTTATGCTCGTTTACCCCACACCGAATATTATTTTTCTTTTTTCTTACTTTTGTTTTTCTTTTTACATATTCTTCTCCGGCTATCTACTTTCAAATCGCTAAACGCAATGTATTTCAAGTTATAGCGATTTAAGATATCAGGGAGGACTAGAGCCCGAACAAAAACGGGGGTGCCAGGTTGTGGGGGTCCCCTTCAATCGGGTACTCCAAAATTTTGAGCTTTTAAACTGTTACAGATACTGTAGATGAATCAAATTTGCGGAATGAGTAGATGTTGAAAATAAACTGCACCTAACAAAACTTGGGAGTGCCACAATGGGGGTTTTCTCCCGAACGGGCCCTCCAAAATTAAAACTTTTTAACCTTTTAAAGCAACAATAAAATTTGACAAAATTTGGGGTTACTAAAATGGTGGATCCACCCACAACAGGCCACCAAAATTCAAACTGTTTAACCTCTCTCGCTAGACAAATGAAATTTTTAGAACAGATAAATGTAAGTTAAAGATAAAATATGACAAAAATAGGGGACACCACAATGAGGTATCCCTCTCACTCGGGGCCACCAAAATTCAAACTGTTTAACCTCTCACGCTAGACGCATGACATTTTCAGGATAGGCAAATGTGAGAAAAGATCAAATTTCGCAAAATTTGGGGGTACCAAAACAAAGGGATCCTCCTCAAACAAGAACGCTAAAATTCAACTTGAACCACTTACACTAGACTAATGAAATTTTCAGAATAGGTATATAAATATGAAGAACAGATAAACTTTTTAACTGTTTAATCTAGATATAACAAATTTTCAGGACAGGCAAATATCAAGGAAAGATAAAACTTGAGGCACCAAAATCAAGCGTCCCTCAATGGGGTCCTTCAAAATTCAAACCATCAACCGTTTAAGCTAGACACATAAACTTTCAAGATAGGTAAATATTAAAAAACAAATAGAATTGAAGTAAGTAACTAAAACATGATTAGGTGCCACAATTGGAGAGTCCTCCTCCAAATATCCATCAAAATTTTTAACTTCTCAAGCTAAACAAACAAAATTTTTAAGATAGGTAAAAATACACTGTGAAAAAACATTGAGGATCTCATACTATAGGCATTGTTTTGATTTAATTCTTAAGTTTTGAGAAAAATCAGCAGAATTGTTCATACATGTGCTTATATAAAAATTATTCTGAAAAAAAAAAAAATATATTGCAGTGGGTTAGTTGAGGGTGTAAATGTGATATTTACGAAATACAGTATTGTGTCAACTTTCTGGTCAAGCTAATGTAAGTTACGAAACTCGAAAATCGTATTGGTATTTTCAGATCAAAAAGTTTTGTTTTTGAAGCGTTAATCGCACCAAAGGTTAATATCGAAATATTTGTTTTAACGAGGGTTTTGTTTGTAATCGGAATTTTAACAAAGGCGCTGCGAAGTGGAAAATTCAACTAACTCCTTAAAACTTGAAATGAGAACTTAACAGAGTTGTAAAATTTTGATTGACATATCTGTCAAAGATGAGCGGAGTCAAAAAAATTTGACTTCAAATTCGCTCCGAGTCCGAATCCACTCCGGAATCCTGTTTGTCCACAAATTTTTGAATCCGAATCCGCTCCGAGTCCGAAAAAATTTTCCATATTTTTTGACTCGCCTATAAGGCGCACTGGAATGTAAGACGTAGAGTATGGTATACCAACTATCGGTATGATTTTGCATGTAATGCTAACGCTTGTTTTTTTTACATGAAGTGCACCGAAATATAAGAGGCTTTTGATTATAAACGAATCTGAATTATAACTCAGGAACTTACAAAGCTCTAAAAACGTTAATTTAACTCTAAACTATACTGTGAAGTGAATAAGATTAAGAGTACTGGATTGGTACCGATATAACTTGATCCATACATAAGGTGTATCTGAGTACAAGGTACACCGCGTAGGCGTAGCCAGGGGGGACAGGGAGCCCGCCCCCCCAATTAAAATACCATCAATAATAAAAAATTATGACAACATAGTCTAGCGATGTTCAGTTGCAGTTACGGACGACAAGGGAGCCCCGAAGCCCCTAACTAACAACCAGGGGGACCCAGGGCCCCAACCATCAACCTAGGGGCCCCTAACCGACAACCAGGGGGCTCCTGAAACCCTAACTAACAACCAGGGGGCCCGGGGGCCGCTAACCGACGACCAGGGGGCCCCCAGGCCCCTAACTGACAAATGAAGGCTCCCGGGCCTCTAACTGACAAACAGGGGGCCCTAATAGACAACCAAGGGCCCCTAACTAACACGTAGGGGGCCCCTAACTGACGACCAGGGGGCCCTTAACTGACGACCAGGGAACCCAGGGCCCCAAGCTAACGCCCAGGGTGCCCCGGGGCTCCTAACCGACAACCAGGGACCCAGGGGCTCCTAACCGTGAACCAGGGGGCACCGGACCCCCTAACTGATAACCAGTATGCCCCGGGGCCCCTAATTGATTAGCAAGGATCCCGGGCCCGGGGCCCCGTAATTTAAGTTTTTAACAATTTATATTCAAAACCTGTGAAAAATGTAATAGTTTTGTGCTAAAAGTTGCAACCCCAGGACCTCGTTAACGATATTATGAACTTAATGCTATTACACAAGCGATAATGGAAATCCCCAATTGAAATATTACCAATAATAAATACATTGAAAGCATAGCCAGTATGTTGTCCTTGTCCGGAATTGCAGTTTCTTTAATTTAGGATTTACGCGTACAAAAGTAGGTAATAATAATGACGACCACGTGTCCAAGTCATTATAATGTTATGCAATTCCTGGAGGCTTCGAAAAACTGTCTCGTGAATTGACTCGAGTCCTCCACGTTTAGGAAAAAAAGTTATTTTAATTTTGCTTTAAAAGTTTTTTTGTTGTGAAAGAACTTAAGGATGCGATCTTATCTCAAAATCAGAGGCGTAGCCAAGAGAAAGCTTACAACAAAAAGGGCGAGAAAGGAGCAGTTCCTCCGGAGAGACTTCGGGGACTTGGAAGTTCAGATGGAAGTGAGAGATGTGACGTCTCCAATTGTGGTATTGGGAATAACGGACTTTGGCAACGATTGGGGGGAGAGGACATGGGATCGCATCTTCCGGCCTCCTGGCCGTACATGTACTCCTATAACTGGTTAACTTCATGACAAAACAAAAATTTTGAAGGAAAATCTTTGAGCGGATTACTATTTACTGCTAAAATATTGCAGGAGGCAATGTGCCTTACTTACCCCTACATGGATTAAATCACTTACAATTAAAATTTTACACCATAATGCAAGAATTTAAACGTGTTTTGGACTTTAATTGCAAGTAAAAGAAGGATTGAACAGTTAAATTTTTTCAATTGGCTTTCAAATGTTAAAAATCTAGTTCTTTCAAATGGCTGTGAACACGTGCGAAATGTGATCCAATGGGATTAAAATAGCTTTTTTTCCCAAAAACTTACAAAATCGCCCAGCGGCTGTTTTACTTACAAAATCGCTTACAAAACATACAAAATCGCCATCGCCGCTGGCGGCTCCGCCCCCAGACCCCGTCTGTGATACGTTTGAGTACACTTGCTTACTCAACATGTCTCCTAAGTATTAGACATTTGCTTTTTCTAACTATTAGTTTTCGCCCTTTCTTTTTATCAAAATCCTGGTTAAATGCCGACGGGCTACAGCTTCAGATCTTCCATTCTACGATATCTTTGCCCCACAAAAATTCCTTTTTTGAAAATTTCTGATGACGTCATTGCATGTGATTTGTGGTTCGGGCCCCCTCCCAATCAAAAATCCTGGCTACGCCTATGGTACACCGTCAATTTCTCTGAAATTTTGTATACCCTATTTCAATTTTAAACCATTGTTTTTATATAGAGGTATTCTGCTGTATATGGACAAGCATTGTGTTTATTTTCTGTAGCCCACGTACAGTACTACCACTATAAATATCATACATTAAGTTTACTCAATTGTGACGTGTGTCCGCAGTTTTTGAGGGGTAAAAGCAGACCTGTTTTTTTTGACGTCATAATAGTGACATGATCGGCGGATGAGTATAACGCCAAAAAATAGGCATTGTTTTAAAATTTTACGTTTGTTTTCTCGGCTTGATGACGTTATCGTCTTCATTCTTTTTTGTGCCCCGAAACGTTAGAGAGCAGCGTTTTTCCCTCTTCATTACACCAGATACACCGCGTTATAGCTTCTTTTGTAGTGTTCGTATGGGATCAGAATTAGTCTCGATGGAACCGTAAATGCTCGGGCTCTGACTGGCAATAATTTTGACGTCACTTTCTTATGACGTCACAAAGTAATACGTTTAAAAAGAGAAAAAAAATGGAAATTTTCTTACATTCGCTACCTTTAGTTACTTGGGGTTTTGCTCGTAGCAGGAGTTCAACATTAAAACTTTGTCCACACTTGATTCGTAACGTTAACTAACCATCCTACAAATTTTGTTTCAATAGCTTAAAGTTTAACAAAAATATCTTTGTTTGCTTTGGTCGTTGTAAAATTCGTCTTGATTTGCAGTTATATGCACTATGCAGTGATGGTGTTATTGCTTTAACCAATCACAAACAGACTGTGACATCATCATGAAATTTTTTAGTTAACCGTAGGACTAACCCACCTAAAAAATATTCATTACAACTTGAGATCTAAAAAAAACTTTCATGAACGTAAAAAGCTGATTCCCGCTTTGTGCTTAATAATATCTCCCTGAACATGCGTTTTAATTTTCCCCATTGCCTTCCAACGGTTATAATGAGCTACGCTCTCTGATCATGCAGTAACCACTACAAGCTTTGATTACGATTCAACACTCCATTGTAACTTCTTGTCTATGCCTGCATCTGCTGCTAATTATTGCGTAGGACAAGGGTCGGCAACCTACATCCATCGGCCCATATCCGGCCCGTGATCTCAAAGATCCCCGCAAACTCAAACATCCATCCACCCAAGATTCAAAATGTGACTTCCGGAAGTCGTTGGCCACGCAAGCAAATCTTGCTCTGAAACAACCCCAACATTTGGCGAAACCTTGTTTTTTTCTTAGGGTCTTCATCAACAAATCTAAAAACTACCTAAAAACTTGGTGAAGACCTTTTTTATATTTTGATTTTTGTTCTTTCGAATGATTCTAAAAACATGCAAAATTGTATTCATATGGCCTTAAAATGGCCAATTTTTGCGAAAAATAACAAAAATTACACAAAAAGACCTCATGTCCTCGGGCAGCGGCTGCCTACGCCAAGACCTTAGAACGTGACATGCTTAGTTGCACCAGTTTACTCAACACATCGCTTAAATGAGATGTTTTTGATCAATTTTTTTTATTTGGATTCAAGCTTCCATTTTCCTCAGCAAAAATCTCACTGCGCCGCTTTATTTTTTCTCAAATTAATGGTTGCCGTATTTTTAAAGTAGAAATGCAAAACAGAATTATTAGAGAACCGCATTTTTTCCTGAAGATGAGTTAAAAAAGAAAAAATTTGAAAAAACAATGTTTTTTCACTTCAGAACAATTGCAATTTTTTTCGGATATGAGGTGAAGTTAAATACAAAAAACGTAAAAAAAGGTCTACGTCTTCATCATAGATAAAACGTAAACCGCAATTTTTCGCGAATTTAAGATGAAGACCAATAGCTATCCAAGCGGGGCAAGACTTCAAAAACGTGACTTATAGCAAACCCATTTAAACATGCAATAAATGATATTTTTCCAATTCCTATACACTTGGAAGAAAATAACTAGCATTGGGCAAAAATATTGTAGCTAAATTAAAGTTTTATCGTGACATACACTGTACGTCTGTACCGATAAACAATAACTCATTATACAGCCTATAAATGCTTTTTTTAATCAAAAGTTGTAATAATGTTCACGATTACTATTTCATAATGATGTCACAGTTTATTTTGGTGATTGGCCTAAGCAATAACACAATCACAGCATATAACGGAAAATCAAGACGAATTTTACAACGACAAAGCAAACAAACAATGATATTTTTGTTAAACGTTGAGGGTGGTGAATCATCCAGCCAATTCTGGTGGTTTGCAATGGGTAAAATTAAACTATCTTTTTTTGATATTTTTTGTTTTGATTTTGGGACTGCGGTTGCAAAGATATTCAACAAATACAAAAAAATATCCCCCCCAAAAAATTTTTGGAAACTTTGAGATTTGTTCTTCCCGCCAAAACCACAGTTCTACTGTTCTGCTGTGAAACCAGTTCTACTGTGATTTTGGCGGGAAGAACAAATCTCAGAGTTTTCAAAAACTTTTTTGGGCGGATATTTTTTTGTATTTGGTGAATATCTTTGCAACCGAAGCCCCAAAATCAAAACAAAAAATATAAAAAATTATAGTTCAATTTTAACTATAGTAAACCACCGGAATTGGCTGGATGATTCACCGCCTTTAAGCTATTGAAACAAAATTTGCAGGATGGTTAGTTAACGTTACGAATCAAGTGTGGACAAAGTTTTAATGTTGAACTCCTGCTACGAGCAAAACCCCAAGTAACTAAAGGTAGCGAATGTAAGAAAATTTCCATTTTTTTTCTCTTTTTAAACGTATTACTTTGTGACGTCATAAGAAAGTGACGTCAAAATTATTGCCAGTCAGAGCCCGAGCATTTACGGTTCCATCGAGACTAATTCTGATCCCATACGAACACTACAAAAGAAGCTATAACGCGGTGTATCTGGTGTAATGAAGAGGGAAAAACGCTGCTCTCTAACGTTTCGGGGCACAAAAAAGAATGAAGACGATAACGTCATCAAGCCGAGAAAACAAACGTAAAATTTTAAAACAATGCCTATTTTTTGGCGTTATACTCATCCGCCGATCATGTCACTATTATGACGTCAAAAAAAACAGGTCTGCTTTTACCCCTCAAAAACTGCGGACACACGTCGCAATGGTTTTTGCATGGAGTGATATTACTGCATGATATTTATTCTGTTGCATTACCAATACAATAAAAAACTATGATTGTAGAGCACCATCACCTTGAGGTTCAAATCAAAAATGACAGCCTCTGGTGCCAAACAAAGGTAGCCTACAGCCTCATTAATAGGCTATTGGTACTGTAACGTCTGTATCAAAAGGACGCGCCCCAATGCGGTCGACCGGCTTGCATCCACGTCTTCAACCAGCGCAAGGGAGAGCTTCCACCACTCCTACGTCCTAGCGTGCTCGCCCATGAAACGTACGTATCAATAGAACGCGTCCCAATGCCGTTGACCGGCTCGGTTGAACAACCTATCTAAGTACTCCCCGGGTTGACTTAATAACCAATTGATCCGATTAATCTTTGACTTGTGGCTACATTGGAGCTGACGTTACAGTACTTTGCTCCAGTTACCGGTAATCACCCAATATCAGACACTAACAACTTGTAATCAATAACTGATAAAGCACGAATAGGCCTATCTAATACAGGCCTATCCTGTTGCAATAGGCCAAATAAAAAACTGATTAACATGCAATTTATTTTTTTCCATAAAGTCTTTGTCACATCAGGATTACAGAACTGCAAACTTAAATGGCACTTTCTTTATCCTATATTTAGGCCTATGTATTACTGGTTCATTTACATGCATTCACGTAGGCCTACTGTGTAGCCTAATGCATGAAGACAATACGCTATGTTAGACTAAATACAGCATTTGCAGGTACTAAGTGCAATTCACAGACATAATATTTGAGTATTAATGGTGAGCTAAACTAATCAGAAACTTCTAAATTCAAACCACCTATTCTTGCCAATATACCTTACAACTTCTTCTTCTTCTTCTTCTTCTTCTTCTTCTTTCTTCATTGCCCGCTTTTCCGTGAGGGTTGCGGGGGCAGTAGCTCAAGATTGAGCCGCCACACCTCACGGTCTTCCATCACCTCCATCATTTCGCTTGGGCGAAGTCCCAAGCGATTCCATCCAAGATCCTCAATGTAATCGGTCCATCTAGTTCTAGGTCGTCCGACTGGTCTTCTCCCATTTGCTTTGGCATTTAAAGCTTGTTTGGGGAGTCTTTCCTGAGGCATTCTGCTTACATGGCCAAACCATCTAAGCTGTGATCTTTCAATTCGGAGAAGTAACGGCTCGATGTTAAGAGATTTTCGAATTTCAGAGCTACGCACCTTGTTAAACAGTGTAACTCCTTCGATTCTTCGTAAAAACCTCATTTCGGACGCTTGCACTTGTGATCGCATTCTTTCGGTCATTACCCAAGATTCATGACCATAAGTGAGAATGGGGACAAAAACTGCTTTGAAAATTGAGAGTTTTGCCTTTTTCGACAATTCTCGTTTCATGACAACCGAGTAGTGCAAAGCTCGCATTACTGCACTAGCCTTGCCTATTCGGGTATCCAGTTCTTCGTCTTGCCTTCCGTCACTCGTAAATGCAACCCCAAGATACTTGAACTTCTCTACCTGCTTCAGTGTCGCTCCATTCACTTGTAATACGCACTGATCAGGGTTTCTTGAAAGATGAAGTACCTCAGTTTTGGCCGTGCTTATTTTCATTCCGGCGGTGTTGCATGCATCTGCAAAGCTATTTAATGCGCGCTGGAGGCCAGATTCTGTGGAAGAAAGCAGAACCAAATCATCTGCGAATAGCAGACGACTAATTTTGCAATTTCCAATCGTGGCACACTCATCAGCTTGGCTGCATTTGTCGATCCAATTCATGTAAACAATGAAAAGGAGAGGTGACAAAACGCACCCTTGCCGGAGTCCAACGCCCACATGGAACGGCTTTGATTGCTTGCCATTTACCCGAACACAAACCTCCGGTCTGCAGTAGAATGACTTAATAGCGCGTAACAATTGACCATCAACGCCATACTCCTGCAAAACCTTCCAAAGTTTATCCCGAGGAACTCGGTCATATGCTTTTTCAAGATCGACAAAGCATGCAAAGAGATCTTTGCCATACTCCCAAGATTTCTCGAAGATTTGCTTCAGAGTGAAGATTTGGTCCGTGGTGCTGCGACCCGGACGAAAACCGCACTGACCATCTTCCAGTTTTGATTCCACTATTTCTCGGCATTTCCTTTCAAGGCATTTGGCATATACCTGGCAAACTAAGGAGAGATATCCCTCTGTAGTTTGTACATTGCTTGCGATCTCCTTTCTTGAATATCGGAATAATCACACCTGTTTGCCAATCTCTGGGAGTTTTGCCAAGCTTCCACGCAACTTGACACACTCGCGTTAACCAGAGAATTCCTTCTCCAGTCAGCGCTTTCAACATCTCGGGTCTGATTTCATCTTCACCAGCAGCTTTTCCAGATTTTATCCCTTTAATTGCAGTTGCCACTTCTGCTGCAGTGAAAACTTCGTCCTCCCCTAGATGTGTCACTTCGTGTGTGTCACGAGTCGATGCCTTTACAGGATTCAAAAGATCTTCAAAGTATTCTCTCCATCGTGAAAGGATTTCATTCTCATCCGTTAGAATGTTACCGTCAGAATCCTTGATGGAGTACGTGATACTCGATCTTTTGCCACGTAAACGGCGGATGGTCTGCCAAAATACTTTGTTTGCCGAAAAGTAGTTGGAATCCAACCGACGACCAAACTCTTCCCATGACTTCTCCTTGGATTTCTTTACTGCCGAAGTTGCCGCTTTTCGCGCCTCAGTGTACCGGGATTGCAAATCAGATGACGATCTGTCCTGCAGCCAGGCCTTTAACGCATCTTTCTTTGCTCGAATAGCTTCTTTAACCTCTTGGTTCCACCAAGGTGTTCTTTTCTCACTATCGCCCGCCATTCTAAGCCGTTTTCGCCCACAACTTTCAGCAGCTGATGAAATGATTGCTGATCTGAACAGCAGCCATTCCTTCTCGATGTCCTCGGATACATCAGGAAGTTGTCTGAACTTAGATGATATACTGGATGCAAACTGTTTTCTTACTTCTTTGTCCTCCAAAGCCTCCCATTTGATCCGGTAAGTCACAGACGACCAGTTGGATCTCTTGTTTGGCCAAGGTTTCGAAAGTCGTAAGGAACATACTACCAGATGGTGATCAGTTGACAATTCAGCACCTCGCTTCACTCGAACGTCCAGCACATCAGAAAACAAATCTGACGAAACTATGCAAAAATCTATCAAAGATTTTTGATCCATACTAGGTCGATACCATGTATACTTGTGAACCTCTCTGTGCTGGAAAAAGGTATTCATGATGCGGAGTCCGTTGCTACAACAGAGCTGCAATAAATACCTTCCGTTCTCATTCAGTCCAGTGACTCCATGTTTTCCGATCACACCCTTCCACGTATCTGTGTCTGTTCCAACATGTGCGTTAAAATCCCCCATAAGGACTGTAGATTCAGTAGCTGATACTCGTAGAAGAGCATCATTTACTTCATCCACAAAAGTCTGATATTCACTCGTGGCATTGGGGGCATATACCTGCAACAGGCACAATGACCAATCCAATACCTTAAGCTTCAACATACAGACCCGTGATCCCAAAGGAATCCAATCTGACACACAGTCTGACAAACGGGGGCTTGTGAGAATCCCCACACCCGCTTGTTCAGACATACTAGGATCAGCACCAGAATAGAAGAGTTTCCATCCGCCATCCAGATCCACAGTTCCAGAGCCACGTCGTTTGGTTGAAGAAACTCCGATAATATCGAGATGATACCGCTTTGCTTCCTCAACCAATTCTAGCTCTTTTCCTGTGAGGGTAAGGATATTCCAATTGCCCAACAGCAGTTGGTGATGGTTGACCGGTGAGTGTGCGACATTATCTTGAGTACGAATACTCTGCGCTGCCTCCATTCGCCTCTCCAAACGTGTAGCGGGCACATTGGTGGAGCTGCCACTAGGGCTGGCTGGTGGAGATTGTCGCTTATTTTTCGAACGAGCCCCTCTGCCTAAGACTCGAACGCCATAGGGGTTTCGCTGAATGACGACCTGGGAGTCCCTAGGCGCTCCCCTGCCGGACGAGGTTCCACTTGTGAAGGTGGCCCCATTAACGTCGTTCACGTAATTTTCATTATTTGTGCTCATCATGATTTGTTATGCAGTTTAACCTAACTGCGGAGAGGTTTTATATCAGAGTTGTCCTTCTCCTAGGTTATATGCTTACCACAGCTGATGGGCATAACCAACCCAGGTTTTAAGTTTTCCAACTATTTTGATTTGAACTATACTTCGTCTCGCTTATACCATTAGACCTATCTGGCATGGGTAACCCTTTCAGGAGAATTGAATCTCCAGCCAGTACAGCTCTGCAGGTCATTGAGGCACATAGACTTTTCCACCTCGTTACGGTGATAGTTCATGGAAAAGCTATGCATTGTAGGTCTAATTGCCGAGCTATGTTATTCTATGCCTACTGTGCCATAATAAGCCAATTATATGTCATACTATGCCTACTAAGCTACGGCGCCCACTTTGGCCTACTATGCCTGTTGTGCCATACTAAGCCTACTGTATGCAATACTATGCCTACCAGGGTGCCATGTTATGCCTACTATGTCATACTAAAGCTGCAGCACCTACTGTGGCACACTATGCTTAGTAATACTATTCCTAGTTTCCATAACAAGCCTTCTGTATGTCATAATCTGCCTACTAAGGTGTAATGCTATCCCTACTATAATATACTACGCTGCAGTGCCTTTTGTGGGATACTGTGCAATAATAAGCCAACTATGCCTACTGTGCCATAGTAAGCTACAGTGCCTACTGTGACATGCTATGCTTACTAGGGTGCCATAACAAGTCTACTTCATGTTACACTATGCCTACAATGCCATACTAAGCCTACTATGACATAGTGCTCTTACTAACCTATGGTGCCAAAAGCCCACTACAGTATATTGTTGTTGTAGCTCATATTTATCCTCCAGTCACCAGACAGCATCAGACGCTAACTTATTGGACGATCCGCACATTTTTTATTGCAGTGACTACTTCGTGATTGGAGAAATCCGCATCTGCTTAAGGGGTTTCCGATGATCCAACGTTCCTGTAGATTTCTTCAAATTCTTGCCCACCGAATTTGCTGCTTGTTCAAAGCCACCAACCAGAGATAATTATCGGAAAACGTCTTATCCAAGGACGCAACGGCGTGACAAAAGCAAAAAACCGTGACAAACATATGAGAAAATTTGGACGTACGAAACGGAGTAACACTAAATACGAGTGGAAGCTAGTTATGCAACAGCCAAGCAAGCAACCGCAATCAAGCGTAACATGAATACGGAATGAAGTGGAGCAAAAATAAAAAATAAAAAATTACAGAAGATTTAGAAAACTCCAAGGACCAATAAATGTTTTTGCAAAAAAAAATTTTAATCCGGATCCGGTTTTATATCAAAAACTCAAATTCGGGTCCGCAGTGGTGCCGATCTTTGTTGAGCATTGGGGGGGGGGGATAATTTGCAATTTTACCCCAATTTTGCCCGATTTTCAACATTGGGGGGATGAACCTCGACCACGATCTTTTTCAGGTGAGCAAATCAAGGAAGACCAAAAAAAAGAAAAGGTCTTCACCGAATGTTGAAGAGTTTTTTTTCCGATATTTAAGTGCAGACCAAAAAAAGGTCTTCACCAAAAATTGAAGAGTTTTTTCCCCGAAATCACGTGAAGACCGCAAAAAAGGTCCTAACATCATTTAGCGCTCAGATGCAGACCACAGTAAAACCAGAGCTGGGCACTTGCGCCGCAATAACTGCGCCGCAAGCTTGCGCCCCAACTATTTCACTTGCGATAGCGCTTGCGCCGCAACTATTTTTAAACGGTTGCGCTGACGCTTGCGCCGCAAGTATTTTAGCAATTTTGAGCGCAATCACGCAAGCGCAATTTAAATAAGCTTACGATTAAGAATAATTGTTTTCCAACAACTGTGAATAAAGTTTAGAAAAAACATTAACGAGGAAGATTAAAAAAAGCCTCGTCATGGGAAATTGCATTCGTTTACTGCATGCAAAACTTCGTTATACAGCACGATTCACAGCAGGAGTTTTTCATTGAAACTTTTTCCATGAAATGTTTTGCCGATTTTTCAAAATTTCAAATTTTTCAATTGCGTATTTCAAAAAATGGTCGCAGAATCAAATTTTAAGAGAAAAACTACTTTTATAATTGTCTTTCCAGAAATACGCTATTCGTTCCTAAAAAATCTTAAAATGTTGCTTCGCGAAAGAATTTAACGCGTTACTAGCAATTTGTCTAATGTCTTACCCATAGGTGTAGCCAAGGGAGGGGGCGAGGGTCCCCGGGCCTCCCCCAATTGAAATGCCACCAAAGATAAAAATATGACAAAAAAAGCCTATCGTTTCTTCACTTTTAGTTTCTTTTAGCATTTTTTGCGTACAACATACACGCGTGCAACAGTAATTAACAACAATATTGACAACCAGGGGGCACGAGCCCACTCAAGTCAATTTTTACCAACCAATTTAGGTGTGTAATCCGGGTGAAATTAAGATTTTTGTCTTAAAAGCTGCTTCCTCAGGCCCTCATCTAACCTTTTTATGAACTTAAAGCATTAACCAGTGGCGGATTTACCATATGGCGCAGTGCCAGGGGCTTAGCTCACCGATGCTAAGACTTTTTTTTTGGTCTTCACCTATATTTGGTAAGACGATTTTGCAAAAATTACCAAAGTGCCAGGGGCCCCGCTCAATGTAAATCTAGCCCGGTCAATAACGTGGTTAGTAAGCACAACCATCTATTGTACCATTTTCAACAACAATTCACCTCCACCTTGCCAGCTTTTATGCGACAATGTACTTTTGAAAAATATTAGCTACGGCAAATGTTCATTGAACAGATAATTGAATTTGAATTGACGGGATCTGGGTCTCCTGGCCGCACATACTCCTACAAGTAACAAAACAAAAATCTCTAAGAAATATCTTAGCGTGGATTGTTTTATTATTTACTGGTAAAATATTGCAGGAGGCAATGTACCTTACTTCCCCCAATCTGGGCCAAAAATCACGTACAAAATTCAACCCCATAATGCAAGATTTTAAACGTGTATTGGACTTAAATTGTAAGTAAAAGTAGGATTCAACAATTTAATTTTTTTAATTGGCTTTCAAATGTTAAAAATGTAGTTCTTTCAAATAGCTCAGAACGCGTGCGAAATGTATTCCAATGGTATTAAAATAGCTTGTTTTTTCCAAAAAATCGCTCAGCTTCTGGCAGACCCCCGTCTGTAATACGTTTGAGTAACATTAGTTTACTCAACACGTCTCCCAAATTTAGATATTTTCACTCTTAATTTTGGTAAACCAGACAACGGCTCTGGTCTTTCGTTATACAATATCTTTGTCGCACAAAAAAGTCCTCTTTCAAAAAATTGTGATGACGTCATTACATGTCATTTGTGGTTTTGCCCCCGCCCCCAATCAAAAATCCTGGCTACGCCTATGGTTTTACCATAATTCAAAATCAAGGAAACACCAAAAACTATTAATTACAATTATTGCTGCTAGTCTGGAAAATTTGAAAGAAATCGCTAACCAAAGTGACAGCATCGGTATAGTTCTTAATTAACATACTTAGATGATTCAATTTCTTTAAACAAAAACATAATGATTTTTGTAGCATGCTCCCGTCGTCAGAAAGTGATGCTAATTGCTCCAAAAGCATAAATGCACAAATGCCTCGGTAGCTTTTAAGAAAATAAAAGACATAAAGTCACAATCTGGATCAGCCTCTGATTGTCAGAAAAAATGACTGCGGATAAAATTTGAACCCATGCCCGCAACAACCAGAGACATACACTGGTTTTGAATTCGCGGCAGTCCTTCAACACAGGACGGGCGTTAGACCACTCTGCCACTGTGTAGCTATATGTTAAAATGAGTATGTTAATATGGACTAGGTGCACTGAAATTTAAACGGTTACACTTGGGTTCCGATGCTCGCCCTGTGCGAGTGACGAGTTCGTAAGATGGTTGATCAACATTCTACTCGTCGTATAGCTCTTAGTTGATTTAAATCCTTTATACTAAGTATATGGTAATTTTTTTAGCGCGCTCCATTCGTCAGAGCAAAGTGACGCTAATTGCTCCAGGAGCACAAATTGCATCGAAGCTAGTAATCGATTTCCTTGACAAGCCATAAGAAAAAGACAGAGACTCCGAAGTCGTTTGCTTACCACCACATGAAAACTTTATTGGTGGAAATGAAAACCCCCAATTTCCTTTAAATGCGGTTGTTGAGTGTCATTTTTCATTGTTTTTTGCCCAAAATGAGTGGATTGAGCGATGCGCATTTTTAAATGCTTATATTTTTTTAAAGAAATCAATAATTCTTTTTTTGTTCACTAATTGGTGTTGTGCATAATTTTTTTTCAATATTTGTTTCGTACCGTAATCTATAGAGCAGTTTGAGCAGTGAGTCAATCAGATTTATTGTTTTTAAAACGTTACACTTGCGCTTACGGTTGCGCTTGCAGCGCAATTATTTTTTCGGGATTGCGGAAACACTAGCCACGCAAGAATTTTAGAGAGTTGAGCGTGCGCTTGCGGCGCAGTTATTGTGACTGCTCTGCCCACTTCTGAATAAAACTATTGGGGGAATGCAGATGTAGACCATAGTCAAATTATTGGTGGGGATGCAGTCAAACTATTGGGGGTATATATCCCCCCCAGGTTTGGGCACCCCTGGGGATCCGGAAAATGTAGCCGGACTCCGGCTACACTCCGCTCCGGATCCGGAAAAATGTAGCTAGACTCCGGCTCGCTCCAGATCCGTGCCCATTTCTGATATCTGTACCAAATTTATTCATTACAGAAAATTATTTTACTCCAATTGATGAAATCCACTCCTATAACACTCGAAGTAGCTCATTCAAGTGTTATTTTCTCCCTTCTGTTAACACTACAGCAGGCAGATGTTCGTTGTTGTTCCATGGCACAAAACTTTGGAATGCAATGCCGGATGATACAAAACAATATCCATGTCATAAATTTGTTAAATATTACAAGAATTATCTGATTCATAAATATCAAAACTTGTAATTTATTTTATCACATCTAATGACTAGCTCTAACCGCAAAACTTATTTAAACTTTTTTAATTTTTAAATATCTTAAATATCTGCATTTTACGTATCTATTGCATTGTACCAATCTTTGTATTGTGCGGTAGTAAGCATATTTTAAAACAGTATGTGCGTGTTCAGTTGTATGAGTGGTATTTGTAAATATTTGTCGTGTGTGTGTATAGATGTGTAAGTGCTGTAGTTGGAAATATAAGTCGTAGTGTGTGTGACGTTGTTTTTTGCTTCAAAGAATGTGTTGAAAGTTTCATCAGTCAATGGTGGCAGCAGACTAGAAGAGCTTCACTTTTTCGCTGCTCCCATTGCGTGGTTGTCTCCTACCAACTAAACTATTTCTTGTGGGTATCACTTTGATGCTAACTAACTTCACGCTAAAACTACCAATAAACTTCAAACTTTTATAGATACCTTTTTTAAACATTTAAATTTTAAAAGCCGGTAATCACAAACCTGATCAAGGTAATGGAACATCATGAAATACGAAAGTAGTGCATTTCAGATCTATCAACAACCATAAACACGCTTAACGCAATGGTAAAGTTTTTTAATTCAGTAAAGTTAGATACTATCGCGAAGTCCGCGGATATCACTTGCGATGTCATTTTCTAGTTAACTGCTGTAGAAAGAATGTTTGGGGAATAAAAACAAACCCAAAACCTTGTTTCAAAAACGTTTATTCAATGATTACACTATTGCCTTCGATTAGTACATAGTCTTATACAACAGAGTATGTCCAATTGCCCTTGAGAAATAAGAGAAGTAGAAGGCAATCTACAAAAGGTCGCATTTCAAATGTTGCTTTGTCTTGATAGACAAAGAAATTCTCGAATTACGAAGTGAAAGAAGACCCTTTGGAAAAAACACTCTCGTTTGAAATTGTAAAACGTACATAGTCTTATACAACAAAGTATGTCCTATTGCCCTTGAGCAATAAGAGAAGTAAAAGATAATCAACCTAGTGCTGCTTTGCCCTCGTAGAAAAAGAAATTCTCTAATTATAAAATGAAAGTCCCTTCGGAAAGAAAACACTCTCGTTTGAAATTGTAAAACAAAATGGGTTTCTAAACCATACAAAGCTCGCTAAAAACAAATAACTATTTAAGAATCTGCATGGAAGAGCAATAAATTCGAAGGGCAGTGCTAGTGGACTCGCAACGCAATATTTCTAATGTCACCATTTTGGGGTGACACCATTTGGGTTTTTTTTCTTTTGAGCCAAAAACCCACTGATTGGTAGGCAAAGACCTTTTTTTTTTTTTTTTGGTCATCATATACTTTCGGATTGAAAACCAACTCGTTTTGCAGCGAAGACCTTTTTTTTCTCTTTTTTTTTTGGTCTTCAGCTATATTTTGGTCGATGAAATTCCGCCCCGGGTGCCACCATTCTTAGCGACGCCTCAGCTTTGTTTTGAAATAACATTGCGCTATCTTTAAAATTCCTGCGACTTTTGAGCAACAAAATATTCTTGCATCAGCCAAACTTAACACTAACCACGGCCAGAAATATGCACGCATTTTACGCATCTAAACACGCTATTTAGCAATGCGACCAACAGCCAGCATATTGGATATTGTACAGTATATTGCATCACATCCATTAGTGAGCACAATAGCTTTCGTAGTAAATTGTTCAAAAACTTTAAAGAGCAAGTAGAAGATTTTTTCAACGTCACAGATGGCAGTTTAGTAAAAAAACTCGCCCATCCAGCTTAAATCTAACAAAGCTTTTAAGCTCAAATGTTTCAACTTCTTAAATGTTGATGTAATCTCATAAATTTGACTCTTCTACGTTTTTGATTGTCCGACATGGCATTACCAAGTTAGGCATGTTTTATCCTTTTCTAATATTAGCCTACCGGTACTCTTAAATTTTGATATGTCTAGCAGGAGTACTTCGAATTTAAAATTTAAAAATTTAAAGGGGTCCATTTGGCATGGTCCTCTCAATGTGGCCCACCAAATTTTGTTATATATCTTTGATTTATATTAACCTATCCAATAGATTTAATTTGTTTAGCTTTTGTAGTTAATGGGGGCTGGTGTTAACATAAGTTGATGACCCCTGTAGTGTGAGATCCTCAATATTTTTTCGCATTATATTTTTACCTATCTTAAAATTTTTATTTGTTTAGCTTTAGTGGTTACAAATTTTTGTGGGACGCTTTGAAAGAGAACTCTCCAATTGTGGCACCTAATCATATTTTATTTACCTATTCTGATTTTATTCATTTTTTAATATTTACCTATTCTGAAAGTCTCATGTGACTAGCTTAAATGGTTGATAGTTTGAATTTTGAAGGACCCAATTCAGAGGCCCCCGATTTTGGAGCCTCAAATTTTTTCAAATTTTATCTTTTCTTGGTATTTTTGCCTATCCTGAAAATTTGATGTGTCTAGATTAAACAATTCAAGCGTTTGAATTTTGGCATTCTCGTTTAAGGTGAACCCCTCTTGTAGTACCCCAAATTTTTTCAATTTTTATCTTTTCTTCATATTTGTTTTTTCGAAAAATTTTATCAGACTAGTGTACGTGGTTCAAGTTGAATTTTAGAGTTCTTGTTTAAGGAAAATTCCTTCATTTTGGTACTCCTAAACTTTGTCAAAGTTTATCTTTTCTCATATTTGCCTATCCTGAAAATGTCATGCGTCTAGCGTGAGTGGCTAAACAGTTTGAATTTTGATGACCCTGTTTGAGAGGGGCACCTCATTGTGGTGTCCCCAATTTTTGTCATATTTTATCTTTAACTTATATTTATCTGTTCTAAAAATTTCATTTGTGTAGCGTGAGAGGTTAAAAAGTTTGAATTTTGGATGTTCCGTTTGAAGGAGATCCATTATTTTGATACCCTAAAATTTTGTCGCATATTATCTTAACTTCATATTTGCCAACCCCGAAAATTTCATTTGTCTAACATGTATGGTGAAAAAGTTTAAGTTTTGGCGACTTTGTTTGGAGGGTATCTATCATTTTGGAACCCCCAAATTTTGTCAAATTATATCTTTTTTTTGTATTTATGTACCTTGACCATTTCATGCGTTCAGCTTAAAGAGTTTGATAGTTTAGATTTTGAAAGGCCCCGCTTGGGGGAACCCACCATTCTGGTAAACCGAATTTTTGTTAGATTTAGTTTTAATGTCTACCTATTCCGAAAATTTGGTTCATCTAGTTCAAACGGTTTGAAAGTTTAAAATTTTGACAGCCCCGTTTGAGGGTGGCACTCTTTTTTGGTACCCCCAAATTTTGCGAAACTTGATCTTTTCTCTATATTTATTTGCCTACCCTGAAAATCTCATGTGTCTAGCGTGAGAGGTTAAACAGTTTGAATTTTGGTGGCTCGGTGTGGGTGGACCCACCATTTTAGTAACCCCAAATTTTGTCAAATTTTATCGTTGCTTTAAAAGGTTAAAAAGTTTTAATTTTGGAGGGCCCGTTCGGGAGAAAACCCCCATTGTGGCACTCCCAAGTTTTGTTAGGTGCAGTTTATTTTCAATATCTACCCATTCCGAAAATTTGATTCATCTAGCTGTATCAGTTTAAAAGCTCGAAATTTTGGAGTACCCGATTGAAGGGGACCCCCACAACCTGGCACCCCCGTTTTCGTTCGGGCTCTAGTTCTCCCTGATATCTTAAATCGCTATAACTTGAAATACATTGCGTTTAGCGATTTGAAAGTAGATAGCCGGAGAAGAATATGTAAAAAGAAAAACAAAAGTAAGAAAAAAGAAAAATAATATTCGGTGTGGGGTAAACGAGCATAACCAATAGAAAGGCGACTGACAGTGTGCTCAAACATCACAAATCATTTTCCATCAAAATCGGTATTTACCAAGATATATCGGTTCGAAATCGCCCACTTTCTGCCCATTTTTCGACCTGTAAAATTTTAGTCACGTGATTCCCCCAAACTCGGTGTGCATAAACCATTTATAAGCACCCACATTGTATACAAATTTCAGGTTTGCACGCTGAGTAGTTTTTGAGTTATAGGCGAATTAATACATATTCAAGCCAAAAGTCGCCGTTTTTTTGTGTCTCACTTCACGGTCACGTAACCTAGCATCTCCAAGATTGGTACACATGATCCTTCGATTACTTCTTATTGAGTCCAAATTTCAATTTTCTAAGTTTTGTTGTTCCCAAGTTATGAGTAAATCAATCCTCATCTGCCAAAAATCGCGAACAAAAACTAAGGTATTTCGCGCTCACGCGAAGATGTAAATGGAAATGGAAATGGAATGAAAATGTAAAAGTAAATGCGGAAAATGTAAATGAGCGGAAAAATGTAAATGAAAATGGACGTTGAAATTTAAAGAGCAGACATTAAAGATGTTGCATTAAAAATTTATCCAATTTCAAACTTGCTTCCACAAATGCAAAGATGAGAAAATGGAACAACATAAAAGGGAAAGCAAAGAACTTCGACAAAAATAAAAGTCCCTATGGTATTCGAAAGTGTACATGAATTCGGTGTCAACCATTCGCATAATGGCTTGCGTCGTATGATAGAATCTCAGCTGCTTCTGCCACGTCCAGTCGGAAAACGCTTTCACCTTAGCAATAATCAACTAGTCTGTGACGTCAATATTGTGAATGACGTCGAGAATCAAGGCTTTCAATTTTAAATCCAAAACTTTTGTTTCTGAAAATACAATCGAAAAGTACATGATTATCAAAAAACAAGTCAATACAACAGGCTAGTAGGTTGAGCGGTTACGCGTTTCTTTCTGGAACGGAAGATCTGAGGTTCAAATTTCAGGCCGGTCAAATCGGAAACAGAGTTCTGATTTGACTGCGACTGCGCAGATAGCCTACAACTCCTGCGTAGTACTTCAGTTCCGCTGCGCACTGCATAAGTGTTGATAAGACAAGGTAAATATGTGCTTTAAATCGGAAGCAAGCATATAGATGAGATTTAATAAAATTATTTTACAAAATCAAGGTGGAAACAGCAAATCCGAAACTCCGGACTAAGATAGAACCAGAATGCGGCGAAGAGCTTTTTCGGTCTCCACCTGAATTTGGACAAAATTCCGAAATTCCGGACTAATATGAAAGAGCCAGTATGCAGCAAAGATTTTTTTTGTTGGAGTACACTCGGTCTTTTATTCCGCGCACACTGAGCAAGCTCTTAGAGGGAACGTTGCTCTCTGTACAAAACGTACCATCGCTTTACGTCCACATTTAAGCATCCTGGGTCAGGCTAAATGCGTTATGATTCATTTTTGTTTTTACTGTTTCAGTACACCATTATGAAGAGCACCAGTCCATGGCATTTATCACGATATACAAAACTGCGAAGGAAATTGGCCAGGATTGTGATCAAAGGATTCCATGTATTCCTTCAATTCCTTTAATAAAGTCAATTTTATTTCGTTTGATAACGCCTGAAGCCAGGTCTGAAATAATGATGATGATGATCGAGTCTCTACACAAAGTTCCATTCTTTTCTTTGCTACGCTGTTGTATTCGCACAGATCTTGAATGGTGCAAACTTGTGAGAACAGGGGACAAGTTAATAGGTGTTCAGCTGTATCTTGTACAACTCGATACGAAGAAGGTACGAAACAGATGGCTGCTTAATATTTAGCAGGTTTACTCGGACAAAAAAGGGTCATACATTCACGTTTAAATGATAAAATAAACTAAAACTAGTACACTCTTCAAGTCTCTGCAGTCATTGATCAAACAGAGCTTTATTTTGTCATGCCCAATGGGTTTAAAGAGTTGGGTTTTGAGTTGAATGGTTAGTGGTTACCCATTAGCTGTAGCCGCTAAAACTTCTCTCTAAGGTTTTCCAGGGCACCATTAAAGGTTTATAAGGTGTTACAATCTGCTGCGCCACGCTCTCATCCACAGAGCGGTTTGAGCACTTACAATACAACCAATGGATAAAAAAAAAAAAAAAACTTGGTCCAAATCAGGCCAAACTGTCTCAAATTTCAAAGAACAAACGAAGTTTAAAGCTTACTTCTACGTCTTTCGTGACTAGGATGGATGTCTTCATGCCAACTTGTTCGCTGTCCAAACTCTTTATCGTTATTATCGTCGTCCTGAAACTATCTTTTTTTTGGTTTGAAACTCTACGGAGTGGATTCCATCAAAACAGCTTTTTCAAATGCGACAAAATAACCGTGGGATTAGCGGCATGAAACGTCAAAAAACGGGTGATGAAAACTGATGAATTAATATAATATCATAGGCGTAGCCAGAGGGGGCCCAAGGGGCCCGCCCCCCCAATTGAAATGCTACTAACGATAAAAGTGTCACAAAAAGGACTATTGTTTCTTCAGTTTCAGTTTCAGTTTCTTTTGGCATCTTAGCGTACAACAATATAAGCGTAGAACAATAATTGACAATAATATTGATCCAGGGGCCCGGGCCCCCTCAATTTAATTTTTACCAATCAATTTAAATGGGCCCCTACAATAATATTTAAATGAGCCCCCAACAATAATATTGGGGGCTACAACAATAAAGCATTACAACAATAAAGACCCCAACAAAATTCAGAGAGCCCGGGCTCCTTCAATTTAAGTTTTGCCAACCAATTCAAATGGGCCCCTAAAATGGTAATTAAATGGCCCACAAATGGCCCCCAATCACGTACAAAATTTAACCCCAAAATGCAAGATTTTTAACGTGTTTTGGACTTAAATTGCAAGCAAAAGAAGGACGGCACAATTTAATTTTTTTAATTGGCTTTCAAGAGTTAAAAATCTAGTATTTTCAAATGTCTCTGAATATACGTGCGAAATGTGATCCAATGGTGTTAAACAGCTTTTTGCTTCAAAAAATTACAAAAAATGACCCAGCAGAGCCTCGGACGGCTAGGGGATTCGCCCACAGACCTCCGTCACTGATACGTTTGAGTTACAGTACACTTCTTTACTCAGCACTTCTCCCAATTTAAATATTATCACATTTTTACGATTGGTTTAAGCCCTTCCCCTTAAATAAGTTTTTAGTTACGTGCCAACACCAGGCCACGGCTTCTGACCTTCTATTCTACGATATCTTTGTCCCCACAAAAATTCCTCTTTCGAAGTTTCTGATGACGTCATTGCATGTGATATGCGGTTTGGGCCCTCCAAATCAAAAATCTTGGCTATGCCTATGCAAAATATGCTGCTTTTCTTTAAGTAAAGCATGATTTAAGAACTATCTATTACGGATACACTTAATTTAATTGATTTAAGAACCTTTTATGCTTATCAGTTGAAAAAGTTTTTTAAGCACAAAAAGCATTACATTTTCATTGCTCTGAAAACAAAACATGGCAGAGACTAAATCTATTTTTTACGTAAACTGTACATAAACATCTTGTTGATTTGGAAGTCAATTTGAGCAATTCAAAACATCGGTACTTAACTAACTCTTGAAGCAAAAATTTTGCAATCCATAAACTAGGAAACTGCATAGCACATACTTCACATGAGAAAAATGGCTGAAAAACAGTTAAACCTGACCCAAAATTTCCAACAAATCGTCGTCTCCGACGAAGTAAAATGAAGAAAAAACTTTCTCTTTTTTCTTTCAAGTACTCGTTTAATGACTTTTGACACCTACGTAGCTGGTTTACCATGTTTGCCAGTTCATCTTTTAGTCCTGCCCGGCCAAAGTGGACATGACCCGGTTATCCCGGGCGACATTGGCCAAAATTACTCTGTTGAACAACGAAGTATAATTGAAATTTATGGGACATAGCAATTATTAAATAAAATAAGCAGGCTATAAAAAAATTTGAAATGAAATTAAGAAGGAATTAAAAATGAAATTTGATTAACCTTAAGGAGCTTTTTAATAAGCACTTTCGATAAATACACTGAAAATGCACAAAGAGTATCCCAAAATCTCACTCTTTAATGTCTTGTTTGCAAACCCATTAATATATCAACTACACAAAAAAATAAGAGTTAGTGTAATATCCAAGCCAAAAGTTCATGTACTTACTTAAAATCATGGTCGACACGTTTGAACCTCGGCTGTTCATCAGGCAGAGCACCATGGCCGAAAATCGGCTCCAGGTACACCCATTTGCGCTGGATGATGTTGATCTGGTGCAAATGCTCGTCGAGCTCCACCAGCTTCTTCTCCCACAAACTGGCTTTGTCTTCAAAACTTCCATAATACGGAGAGTCTTTTAGAGAGTTCAGCAACCATTGATTATCTCCAACCTAAAAAGTATTTAATTAAATAACTGAAACATCTTGGCCTCTTGCACACGACTGTAAGTAAGACCTTGCACTAAAGAATGTTGGGTCTATAAGTGCCAACGGTTTTTCGCTTGTCTTTTCTTTCAGTACCACAAGTAAATAAAGCTTATTTGAACCACAAAAATGTTAGTGATGAGTTGGTTCAGAGCCGGTAAGTAGTTGGGACTTCGCGTAAGCGTGTTGTACCTTGGTTAATCACGATTAAACATTAAAAAATGTTCAAATTAAATGGGTATTCTTTGCCCTCGGTGTCGTGGAATTCATGTTTGTTTTTTGATTTTAGTTTCCTGACAGCCCTACATTCTCATTCGCGGTTAATCATAAATGAAATTGTTTTCTTGCTTAGTGCGACAAAATATTGTATTTGGATGCATCGAAATAGTGCAATTCATAAGCAAGTTAATTTTGATTCAGACTGTATCATTAAAGCAATTAAAAACATGTTATTTTCTCGGCGCCGAATCGAGAACTATCGATTAAATACAAAAAATAGTAAAATTTCGAAACTTTCATGTAATGCTCTCATATATTTTTTAATTTAATTGGATAATAATTGTGACATGTTGTGTTTTGTTTCGTTTTTGTAATTTCATTGCAACAAAACACAAAGCACCTTGGTTTTTGTTCACGACTTTTGGCAGATGAGGATTGATTTACTCATAACTTGGGAACAACAAAACTTAGAAAATTGAAATTTGGACTCAATAAGAAGTAATTGAAGGATCATGTGTACCAATCTTGGAGATGCTAGGTTACGTGACCGTGAAGTGAGACACAAAAAAACGGCGACTTTTGGCTTGAATATGTATTAATTCGCCTATAACTCAAAAACTACTCAGCGTGCAAACCTGAAATTTGTATACAATGTGGGTGCTTATAAATGGTTTATGCACACCGAGTTTGGGGGAATCACGTGACTAAAATTTTACAGGTCGAAAAATGGGCAGAAAGTGGGCGATTTCGAACCGATATATCTTGGTAAATACCGATTTTGATGGAAAATGATTTGTGATGTTTGAGCACACTGTCAGTCGCCTTTCTATTGGTTATGCTCGTTTACCCCACACCGAATATTATTTTTCTTTTTTCTTACTTTTGTTTTTCTTTTTACATATTCTTCTCCGGCTATCTACTTTCAAATCGCTAAACGCAATGTATTTCAAGTTATAGCGATTTAAGATATCAGGGAGAACTAGAGCCCGAACGAAAACGGGGGTGCCAGGTTGTGGGGGTCCCCCTCAATCAGGTACTCCAAAATTTCGAGCTTTTAAACTGATACAGCTAGATGAATCAAATTTTCGGAATGGGTAGATATTGAAAATAAACTGCACCTAACATAACTTGGGAGTGCCACAATGGGGGTTTTCTCCCGAACGGGCCCTCCAAAATTAAAACTTTTTAACCTTTTAAAGCAACGATAAAATTTGACAAAATTTGGGGTTACTAAAATGGTGGGTCCACCCACACCGAGCCACCAAAATTCAAACTGTTTAACCTCTCACGCTAGACGCATGACATTTTCAGGATAGGCAAATGTGAGAAAAGATCAAATTTCGCAAAATTTGGGGGTACCAAAATAAAGGGATCCTCCTCAAACAAGAACGCTAAAATTCAACTTGAACCACTTACACTAGACTAATGAAATTTTCAGAATAGGTATATAAATATGAAGAACAGATAAACTTTTTAACTGTTTGAGCTAGATATATCAAATTTTCAGGACAGGCAAATATCAAGGAAAGATAAAACTTGAGGCACCAAAATCAAGCGTCCCTCAATGGGGTCCTTCAAAATTCAAACCATCAACCGTTCAAGCTAGACACATAAACTTTCAAGATAGGTAAACATTAAAAAACAAATAAAATTGAAGTAAGTAAATAAAACATGATTAGGTACCACAATTGGAGAGTCCTCCTCCAAAGATCCTTCAAACTTTTTAACCACTCAAGCTAAACAAACAAAATTTTCAAGATAGGAAAAAAAATAATGTGAAAAAACATTGAGGATCTCATACTATAAGCATTGTTTTGATTTAATTCTTAAGTTTTGAGAAAAATCAGCAGAATTGTTCATACATGTGCTTATATAAAAATTATTCTGAAAAAAAGAAGTATTGCAGTGGGTTAGTTGAGGGTGTTAGGATATAGTGTGTCAAATTTATGGTCAAGCTAATGTAAGGCCGGGATCACACGATTAGGTTTTTTGCACAATTTTCTGGCATCAATCGTGTGAAACGTCGCGCAAGTCCATCACTCACTATTGCAGTCAATTACTTTGAATAGCCCGTGTGAAAAGGAAAATCATACGCTAGAAAGTCTTCCTGACTTCTCGCGGAGATATAGAACCGAGCTCGATTTTCCCAGCAAGTTTTCAAAGAGCCGCCGTTCTCAACGAAGAAAACTGAGCTTTTAGCCGTGCCTTTGAAAATCTTGAGCCGCAGAATACAAAAAATGCTGCCGATGTCAGGGCAAAAAAAACAATGCTACACGATAATCTAGCGAAAATGCTAACTGAAATTTTACCTCATTTGTTTTAATCGACAATGACGTATTTTAACATTGTGCCTGCTGTTTTCTCATATTTCTTCGAAGACGTAAATGTGTTGTTCCCTGTATTGTTTACTTTCGCGTATCGGTTACCCAATTTTTTCTACGTCAAACTTGTGTTAGGCCTTTTCCAAATTCATTCTGAAAAGTAATCATCCAGAACTGCAGTATAGTTAATTAACTTGCCATCGTGGTCAACTCATGAAATAGAACTTTTAATTAGCGATATCGAAGAAAGGAAGCGCTTGTGGTTTTAATCAAAACATTGAAAATTTCCTTTTGATCGCAAAAAAGTTTCCGGCCCAGTAATCGCTAGTGCCGAATTTATGCAATTAGTGATACGTTTTTGATGATTTTAATGTTTTTTAGTTAAAATTTGACGTGTCCGATAGCAAAAAAGCTTGTTGCATTTTTTAGCAGTTACGATAAATTTCCGTAGATAGTTTTCAGCTATTTCTCGCTGATTTTGTAACAAACCAAACAAAAACGCTCTTATTCTTATTTAAAAATAATAAACTTTTAATTTGCCATGACATCCAAAATTATTGAGCCCTCTGCAACCACAAGTACCGAAAAGAACATACCTTGTTTAATATTATTTGATCAATCATGCAATTTTATTGGTGATAGATGATACAGCATGAAAAAAGCTACGTTATACGCAAAGGAGTTCCACACAAGCAAAGTTATTTTGACATTTTCCATTTATCTATTTCGTTTAATTGCAGGTCGAAAAAAAATTCATAGTCTGTGCACGCAATTTGCAGTAGAACTCTTCTTCTTCTTCTTCTTTCTTCATTGCCCGCTTTTCCGTGAGGGTTGCGGGGGCAGTAGCTCAAGATTGAGCCGCCACACCTCACGGTCTTCCATCACCTCCATCATTTCGCTTGGGCGAAGTCCCAAGCGATTCCATCCAAGATCCTCAATGTAATCAGTCCATCTAGTTCTAGGTCGTCCGACTGGTCTTCTCCCATTTGCTTTGGCATGTAAAGCTTGTTTGGGGAGTCTTTCCTGAGGCATTCGGCTTACATGGCCAAACTATCTAAGCTGAGATCTTTCGGTAGAACTCGAATAGCTATTTATTACTAAAGCTGCAGCTTTTCGCTTTTTTGAACGTGCTCGTATCATTTTGGCAAAGGAGAAATAACTATGAATCAACAAAGCGCATAACACTACTACCGCCGCCGAGGCAAGTGAGATTCCAGTTTTGGCTGGCTTCATGGTAACCAAAGTGGAGTTTTGGCATTTTTAAAAGTGAAAACTACTTCAAAAGCCTTAAATGCAAAAAACTGCAAAACCCACCAAAAAAACAGCAGTGAGCAATAATGTGCATTTTAACGTGCAATCGATATAACTCAAATAAATTGGCATAACAATATTTTTGAGCCAGCGGAATTTCAGTGAGCACTTTCTTAAGCATACGCACTTCATGTTTGGGAAAAATATTAGTAATATCAGTAAAAAAATTAAATTTTTTAGCTGCTAGTTTTTACCCTATATTTTAACCTTTTAGGTATGTAACAACAGATTCTTTTGTAGCGATCATAATTCAAACAACAAAGTCTGTTATTATAGAAGATAGCCTACGATTCAGCAAAATCAGGTCATTTGTATCTCGATAAAACAAAGATTTTCACGTATAGCATCTTCATAATTTAAAATTAACAGTAAACTGAACATAAAAACTGAGTTTTGCTACGATATCAAGTTACGTGTTGTTGCACAACATACGATTGAAGTAAAATAACGGTAAAAGAAACCTGGGAGAAGACGGTTTTCACAAAACTATTTCACCTTCTTATTGAGAATACAATAGCAAACAAGATATCAAGCAATAGTGGTAGCTTTAAAAGCAGCGAAAGATAACACAGCTATGAGGCAGCAAGAACTAAAACACTACGATTCAAACACCTTAACAGAGGTCGCAAAGCTTGGAAAAGGTCGATACAAACGTGTTCAATTATGGCATGATACAAACAACAACAAATTTGTGGTCGCAAAGTTATATTTTTTGGATGGAGGTCAAAACAGAATAAAAAAGTGTTCAGATGAAGCAAAAAAAGAAGCCGACATCCTTGCTAGGTTAAATCATCAAAACATAGTACAAGTTCTAGGAATCTGCGAAGATGACGATTTTGCGATGATTTTGGAATTTGCACCTTGCGGAGACTTGGAAAGTTTTTTGAAGAATGAAACGGATACGATGCCAATATCTTGGAAAATTCGAGCGAGATTTTTTGCAGAGCTCGCAGCCGCATTAGACTACCTTCACAATCAACATGGCACGAAATCATACATTCACGGAGACGTGAAACCATCCAACGTTTTGTTAGCAGAAAAATTGCAAATAAAGTTAGCAGATTTTGGTGCATCAACAATAGCAAAACTTACTGGCGGCACCACTACCCTGACTTTCAAAGGCAACGAAAATACTCATCATACACCGCTCTATACTGCTCCTGAATACATCCAAAACGTCACAATACCAAGAAGCTGCAGCATGGATGTATACAGTTATGGAATGGTAGGTTACGAAATCTTAACGAGAAAAACCGTATTCTCGGAAATTGCAGTTCCTTACGAACTTTTAATCCTAGCAATCAGAGATAAAGGCCAAAAACCAAACACTGAGCTTATTGATAAAACTGCTGAAGAGCTTATTGAAGTGAAAAGTGTAAGTGACACAAAAATATTTGACCAGCTGAAGGATACAGTTTACCAGTGCTGGAGGACGGAACCCGGAAGTCGCCCGAATATATCGGAAGTCAAGCAACGTCTGGATAATCTGGCCCAAAAACAAAAGATCTACGAAAAAGCTATCGATAAAGAAGCAATTTCGCTAATCAAACGCAGAAACTTACGGCATGCAGATGCACCTGATCCAAAGTTGCTTAAGAGAAACATCATAAACAAAGAAACAACATTAATCCAAAAGATCTTAGCGTTTGGTCTAGCTGCAATGTTCTTATATTTTGCAGTACTAGCCCAACACCAAGCAGCAGCTCCTTGTGTTTTTGTAGCACAATCTGGAAACAGCTTCATCGAATATGACGTTTGTAACAACAAAACCTTGACAAATCTAACTGAACTACCTAAAACTTTAGTGGCAGGGCCCAATGAAATCGCTAGCAAACCAGATTTAGAAACAATTGCCAAAGTAAACGACAAGATATTTGTGGTATACAAACTTCAAAATTATGCATATCGAGCTAATTTGTCAAATTCATCCGCGCATTGGGAAACTATTCCGAAATGGTCAGATTCATCTTCAGACAAACAATATATCGTTTTCAATGACGCAATAATAGCGGCGGGCAAGAATATCAACATAATCCCTTTTGAACATGTTACGAATTGGACAGACGCGAACCAAAACGTTTCTTTGTACAACACTACAACAAACCAATGGTCCACTCTAACGAAAATGAAGGAAAAGCGAATGGGACATGCGCTAGTGTTATTTCAAAACATGGTTTGTGCGGTGGGAGGTTCAATTGAACCTACTGTCGAATGCTTTGACCCAATAACTAACAGCAGTTGGGATAGTTTGCCTCAAATGCGTACAGCGAGGCGAAACGCAGCGGCTGTAGAATTAGACGGTGAACTC
The DNA here is from genome assembly GCA_963965965.1 of Trididemnum nubilum. NCBI lineage: Eukaryota > Metazoa > Chordata > Ascidiacea > Aplousobranchia > Didemnidae > Trididemnum > Trididemnum nubilum. The sequence goes on along the minus strand of OZ014481.1, from coordinate 11,385,427 downwards.
TACGTTATTGGTGGCATTCGTGCAATGGCAGAAAACGAAACAAACAAGAATTACATTACAGAGGATTATTATATCCTTGATTCGGTCGAAAAATACACCCCAACTACAAAAACCTGGACAGAAGTTGCCCTCTTACCACAAAGACATATGGAGCCCATCGCAAAGATTTGCAACGGAAAAATCTATGTCGTTGGAGAAGAATCCAACGTAGTTGAAGTATACAACCCTTCTAAAAATACTTGGGAGGTGGTGAATATCTCTCCTAGTCAAGATAACTTTAGATTCTTTACAACAGCTTAGCATTCTAAACATCAGTTAACTTTGCTGTAAAAAGCAAGACAAAAATATAAACTATGCGTGGCCACCAGTGATGGTAGGCCTATCGCACATTAACTAAAATAATTTCTCCGCTAAATGGATTGTTATTTCCGATTTGCATCACCAAACGTGTACGGTTTTGACGCAACGCACATATCATTTAATACACTGCAAAGAAACCAATTAGAAATAACGTATAGTTCAAACCAACCGGAGAAAATCAAATCTAATCCCGGTCACATTTTCACAGAGTGTACCCTTAAAAGTTACGCTCTATTTTTTCTCTTTCTCTCGAGTTGAATACGGCATTTTACAAATCAACAGCAATGTCTTTTGCCAACGCATAATGTAAAACCGCGAGCTTAGCCAAGCACTCGAACTGCTACTGTCATATTTGTGATGTAGTTTTTAAGTTCTTCTGCGGCATCTTTAATTTATGGTTGGAGTTCGGGCAGCATTTCCACTTTGAGAATAGCAAAACGATGTGATGAAATTTCTTTAAAGTTTATTTGCTTTTGCACAAAGGGCTACATGTCATTGAAGATTGGTGTATTTCTTTAAAGCATTTTTGTTCTGTTCATATCACTTTGCGTTGTAATTGTGAAAAGATTAAATTTTGTCATATTTTTAAATATTTGTACCAATGAACTTTTGAGCACAGATTGAGAGCCAAAAAATAAGTATTTTCAACCGTTTTGTAAAGAATGGTCAACCTTTGAGAATTTGAATTTTGGTTTGCGGTACTTTATATTTTGTAATTTAGACCAAGAGATCGATTTGCGATGCCAAATCAAAATTGCAAATCGACTAACCATAAATTGTTACTTAACTAAATTTGGTTTATTTTCAAGTTGAAAAATTTTACGCTGTTGCTGGCTTGACTTTGTTTTTAGTATGACTGCTTTGCTCTAAAACTGGAATGGCTATTTAAGATTTCTTTAGGCGAATTTACAGTATCCGTTTTTCGTCCGCTTTTGTAAGTCTTTTTTTACATTTGTTTCTACATGAAAAAGTATGCGCTTTTTTGACCGCATTTTTATAACTCCGCATCCGCACTAATTAGACTGTTAGATAATGATAAAAATTTCGTTCTGTAAATCATGATAGCGATATTTCAAAATAAAGCTATAGCACTTCATCAAAAATTGTTCGGAAAACTTTTGTCTAGCATATGACAATCTGGATATTGCGGATAAGGGCATATAAAAATGTGGACCAAAAAGCCCACACTCTATCATGGAAAAGAAAAAACGTACAAAAAAGGACAAAAGCGAACGCAAAACGAATACTGCGTAAATCCATTGCAAGCTTATAATTTTAGGTATTTTCTCATATTAGTTATAGGTCAAGTACGCATGATTTTATGTTACTGCAATGTTTTTATTATCTTTGCAGATGTTAATGCATTACTGTTGAATATTTTGATTTTGCTTAATTTAGTTGGTCTATGGCTCTAGGCCGAAAATGTATGATATATCTCATTTAAATGAAATATATTAAATTCAGCAAAGTTTCTGCTAATTGCTTTAATTTACGTTTTGTATGGTTATTGCAATTTGGCGATTTTCCTTAGATGTTGCGTGGTTTTGTGATTTATTTTACAACGAACTTTGCGTAATTTTGCTGGTGGTACAGTACTTTAGACTCGGTGTAGTTTTACGATAGCATTAAACAAGAACTATTAGGCAAATTGAACTGTTTTCCTATAGCAGGGTAGCCACAAAAACTGCATCACTAAATTCCAGAACTTTTTTAGGGCATTTTAGAGGAATGTTTAAGGCCTTTTTACAGGACTTAAAATTTAATATCCTCTATAACTCTTTCATGCACCAACTTTTTGCGACTTGCTATGGAAGAAAAATTTTGGTGCCGAGCATTTGCTAGCAAAGCAAATGACTACTAGCCAAGAGCACACCAGAAATCTTTAATGGAAGGATTGTGTGTGGGGGGTCTGGGGGCAAAGCCTCTAGCGCCCAGAGATTTTGCAACTTTTTTGCGTTAATAACTAACTTAATTTTAGGCATATTTTGGAAAAACTAATGCTTTTGAAAGAAGGCATAGAAATTAGCACAACAAAAACAAGATTAAATTGGTCGCACAAATGGGCTATGTGGGCGATGGTTAATTGTAAAGCTCAGAGGTTGGCATAAATGACATTACATCAAAAGCACAGCGCAACAAAGCGCAACGATTTTTTTCTATCAGTAAAAGCGCAGCGCAAAGTGCGCAATAATTTTTTTCAATTTCTGAAACGCAGCGCAACTTCCTCAATGAACTTTTTGATTCAGTGGAATCGAAACGCAATTCCGCAATTGCGGAACGGCATTTTCGTACCAAGTTAAAGCGCAACCTAACTTCCGCAATTGAAATTTCTCAACACGTTGCAAATACAGCATTTTTTGCAATTTTTGACCGAAAAAGAGCAAGTAATTTGCTAAAGAAGGCCAAAATTTTATTGATAACTTATTACAATCAAAATGGAACAAAATTAAGTTCAATGTATAGAATTGCGCTATTAACCGAAAAAAAAAATAATTGAAAGCGCAGCGCAATTAAAGCGTAACAAATTTTAAAGACTGTGGTCCGCAATGCAACTTCCGCAATGTTTCAAAATAAAAAATTAAAGCGCAACGCAACTTCTGCAATTGTGAAGATTGCGGAAGTTGCGCTTTGCGCTTCTAATTGCGCTCTACCCACCTCTGGTAAAACTTCAGTCCTAGCTTTATTTCCAGCAAGTAAATCATAAAATTATATCATTAAAGAAAACTCACAAGCATAATTAATCTAATTCGTCTGTATTTTATAGAATAAGATAATTTGGGAGGAGGGGCTATTGAAACGAGATTGAAAGAGGTGATTGGCTTCTAACTGAATTCAATACTGAATGGTCTCCTTTCCCCTATAATTTTGCTTTTGTGAAGCTTACGCTAAGCATTTTGCATGAAGCGATCGACTCGATTGTTCATTGTTGGCCATTTTTAGTTAATTGTTATTGAGTTTACTTTTGACAAATAGTATTATCCCCTTCCATCTAAATGAATGGTTCAAAAGTGGCTTTAAATTACTTCAAAGAGTTCATATTACTGTAACACTGCATCAAAAGTAGTACAGAAAACGCTATATTTTCCTTGTGGCGTATTTTGGACAACAGGCCAATGGGCGGAGGGAGGCGACCACCCTCTACGCTACTGCTACTAGCTATAAAATAGCAGGCTATCGCACCGCAATAAACTACTGTCCATGAATTCATTCTTACTAATAATATGCAATGATTTGTACATACTGTACTGCACATAGGCGTAGCCAGGATTTTTGATTGGGGGGGGCCCAAACCACAAATCACATGCAATGACGTCATCAAAATTTTTCAAAAAAGGAAGTTTTTGTGTGGCAAAGATATCGTAGAATGGAAGATCTGAAGCTGTAGCCTGTTGGCACTTAACCAGGATTGTGGCAAAGAGAGAGGGCGAAAACTAATCGTTAGAAAATGCAAATGTCTAACTTAGGAGACGTGTTGAGTAAGCCAGTGTACTCAAACGTATCACAGACGGGGGTCTGGGGGCGGAGCCCCCAGCCGCCAGTGGCTCTGGAGGTCTGGGGGCAAAGCCCCCAGCCGCTGGTCGATTTTTGTAAGTTTTTGGAAAAAAAGCTATTTTAATCCCATTTGGACCACATTTCGCACGTGTTCACAGCCATTTGAAAGAACTAGATTTTTAACATTAAAAAGCCAATCGGAAAATTTTAACTGTTCAATCCTCCTTTTACTTGCAATTAAATTCCAAAGCACGTCTAAAATCTTGCATTACAGTGTAAAATTTTAATTGTGGGTGATTTGGTCCATGTAGGGGGAAGTAAGGCACATTGCCTCCTACAATATTATTGCAGTAAATAATAATCCACTCGAAGATTTTCCTTAGAGATTTTTGGTTTGTCATGAAGTTAACCAGTTACAGGAGTACATGTACGGCCAGAGGGCCCAGGACTCCTCAATTCAATTTCACTAATTTGTTCAATGAGCATTTTTCCTGGCTTTTTTTTATAAGTATTTTTTCGCGTAAAAACTGGCGAGGTGAATCGTTGGTAAATAGATAGTTACGCTTACTAAACATGTTATTCCCGGGCCGGATTTACATTGCTTCCTGCAATATAGGGAATTTTTGCTACATCTTCCTGCCAAATATAAGTGAAGACCAAAAAAAGTCTTACCATCTGAAGGCCGGTCCCTAGCACTTAACCATATGGCAAATACGGCGCTGGTTATTGCATTACGTTCATAAAAAGTTAAGATGAGGGCCTGAAGTAGCAACTTTCGGACAAAAATCCTAGATTTCACTCTGGTTATACGTTTAAATTGGTTGGAAAAAATTTAAATTAAGGGGATACGCCGGGCCCCCTGGTCGTCAGTATTATTTATTGTTAATTACCGTTGTACGCGTGTACTGTTGTATGCAAAGATGCTAAAAGAAACTGAAAATGAAGAAACAAGGCTTTTTTTGTCAAATTTTTGTCATTGGTGGCATTTCAATTGAGGGGTCTCGGTCCCCCTGGGCCACTCCCCTGGCTACGCCTATGATTTTGAGATAGGATCGCACCCTTAAGTTCTTTCATAAAAAAAAAACATTTAAAGCAAAATTAAAATAACTTTTTTTCCAAAACGTGGAGGACTCGAGTCAAGACTTGACAGTTTTTTGAAACCTCCAAGAATTGCATGACATTATTATGACGTGGACACGTGGTCGTCTTTATTATTACTTGCTTTTGCACTCGTATATCCTAAATTAAAGAAACAGCAATTCCGGACAAGGACAACATACCGGGTATGCTCTCATTATATGTATCATTGGTAGTATTTCAGTGGGGAGTTTGCATTACCGCCTGTGTTATAGCATTAAGTTCATAATAACGTTAAAAGAGGGCCTGGGATTATGTATTGTTTGATTTTTTCAGGCCCCAACTTTTAACACAAAACTTTTCGATTTTTCACAGGTTTTGCGTATGTATTGTTAAAAATTAGAATTGCGGGGTCCCTGGCCCGGGACCCTTGGTCATCAGTTAGGGGCCCCAGGACCCTCTGGTTGCCAGTTAGGGGCTCCAGGCCCCCTGGTTGTTAGTTAGGGGCCCCGGGGATTCCTGGTCATCAATTACGGGCCCCAGGGCCTCCTGTTTGTTTAGAAACCCCGGGGCACCTGTTTGTCAGTTAGGGGCCCCCGGGCTCCCTGCTTGTCAGTCAGGGGCCCCGGGGTCCTCTGGTGCTTAGTTAGGGACCCTGGGGCCCCCTGGTTGTTAGTTAGGAGCCCCGGAACCCCCTGGTGGTCGGTTTGGAGCCCGGAGCCCCCTGGTTGCTAGCTATGGACCCTGGCCCTCCTAGTCGTTAGTTAGGGGCCCTGGGGCCCCGTGGTTGTCGGTTAGGGGCCCCCTGGTCATCCGTTAGGAGCCCTGGGGCCGCCTGGTTGTTAGTTAGGGGCCCTGGGGCCCCTGGTTGTCAATTAGGAGCCCCCTGTTTGTCATTTAGAGGCCCCAGGGCCCCCTGGTTGTCGGTTAGGGACCCCGTGGTCGTTAGTTAGGGTCCCAGGGCCCCCTGGTTCTCGGTTAGGGACCCCCTGGTTATTACTTCGGGGCCCCCTGGATGTTAGTCAGGGGCCCCTGGGCTCTCTCGTCGTCCGTAACTGCAACTAAACATCGCTAGGCTATGTTATCATAATTCTATATCATTGGTGGTATTTCAATTGGGGGGGCCCGGGCCCCCTGGGGTCCCCCCTGGCTACGCCTATGGTACTGCAAAGTGTCAATTATTGGCATTTTTAAAGCAAAGCTTTTCAAGGACTTTCACAATGCAAATTATTACAGTAATGGCTTTGGTGCAATTACAAGGTACCAGTTATAATAAATATTCTGTCCTACTAAAGCACAGGTAAACGTTTCAAATATTTTCCAGGACTTACGAGTATCAACAAAATTCAAGGACTTTTCAGGAGAGCAAATAAAAATTCAAAACTTTTGTAGGATGCGGCAACTCAGCACCCTAAGCCTGTTACCGCAAAATTATTCCTTTTGAATTACGTTGACTCCAAACTCCACCCAATCCGAACATAGTTTAAATCGTCATATTTCCCTATTTGGCTCGGTACTATAAGCGGCAATCTTACGAAATAACGCAGCACTAACATTATTTTGCTGAGAATCAAAAAAGTTTAGTCTATATAAGCTTAAGGCGTTCGCATTAAAATTTAAGTACCCCTCATTACTATTTGCCCACAAATTTCAAATTTTTGAGCAAGTTTTCTATCATCTAATCTTTGCATGTTGTTTACTTGTTTTTGCCAGAAGCTTTTCAAAATTGCATTATAAATAATCAAATTAATTCTACCAATCTCTGCACATGTTTTTTGCACACTTGAGGCACGATCTTTGCTGAGCGTAAAATTGTGAGTGTTCGAGCGTATCCTTAGTTTATTCTAATTACCTGGCAGCTTGTACGCTAGTGAGGCAATACGTCGGGTGTACCGAATTTTTGTTCAAAATACACAAGAAACACGCTCCTACGCTCATGATTTTACGGACAGTGTAGACATGGCCTAACTGCAACATTTTGTGAATCCAGAGTCCCAACATGATCGTTTTGAAGCTCGCCAATGTGTCAATTCATCATTTTGTTCGAATAATCAACCTGACTCCGAAACAGTGAATATGCTCTAAAATCTGGCATTTTAAACGTTCAGTAAAACGCTTAAAAAAGTCAAATTAAATCCATAAAACGGTAAGTGCGAAATTCCAAAATAAAGAGCAAACAAAAACAAATTAAACTTCCCAATTGGAAGCTCTTTGCAGGAAAAATGACATATTACACTATTTGGCTCGAAAGTATTTAATATAACTCCCCAATTTTTTTAAACGAAGTGTTTTTTTTTCAAGCACTTGGCGTTGACACTTTACCGAGTGTGTGGACTTGTTAAAATGCGTTATTAAAAGCTTTTGCGTATTTAAGCAAAGAAGTGCTGAAAATGTCGTAGTTTGACTGTGCTGATTTGCTGTGAATTTATGCAATAGACCTTATGAACTATTGCAAAGCTCATTATTTTACGTAGAATTTAGCCTATTTGTTTGAGTATGAATTATTTATGACTAAAAGTTTCGCATTTTTAAGTAGTTACGGTTAGATGGCCAGACAAACGTATCTGTGAGCGATTTATTTAGGATGATTACTAAAATTCAATAATCTTGACGTAATTACTCAAAAACGTTGGGTGCATTTGGAAAAGTTTAATCTTAAGGACATTTTGTTTAGTAGCTGTGTGAGTCACAAAACTAATTCCGCGCAGCGAAACTGGTTCTGTTTCGCATCCTTTTCATTTTTGTCATCAAAATTTGAACCTAAAGACCAAGAAAGAAAGAAATAAAGAAAAAGAGGTTCAAATTGAGGGAAGCAAACAAAGCCGAAAAGAAGGAGCCAACAATACGTTCATTCACTAAAAAACTTTTTTCATCAATTTCGGAGCTTAACCAAAATTACTTTTTTTTAATTTTGATCCTAAAATTGCGGTCAAGCGACCGGGAGCCCCAAAAATTGGTAGGCATAAAGCAATCATTACTCTCATACATTGTCCAATTATCTGCTTCACGCTCGGCCGTTTTTGAGTAGCGAGCAAGTAAATAAAATTTTAATACTGACCTTGCCATTTTTCCGAGTTTTCGAGCCTCCAGAACATTGGCGCAATCAGAGGGAGTTTCGGAGTTGACCTTTTCTTTTGGAACTATAAAAGAACAAAGTAAATTGGTTGATAAATTGCAGTTTGTAACATTTTGTTCTGTTTGGTTTTTATCTAATAATCTCTTAAAACGTTGTTAATCACTTACGATGTTGTTTAGAGATGTAATTTAATCTCACAAAAAATTTACTTGTTAATTGAGATTTCTGCATTTACGTAAGTGCTGACAGACACGCTTCTAATAGTGCCGCAACTAGAACGCTATTCTCAGGGGGGCAAAATTTCTGCCTGGGGGGCCAAAAATTTGGGGTTGGTCTACTCTTTTCCGAATTTTCTGTTGATCTCCAAAAAAAAAAAAGAAAAGGTCATCGCGCTAAATTGGTCTAATTTTCTCTAAGTTTTCTGTTGATCTGCACTACAAAAAGCCACCATCTTGAAACTGCCGCAAGGGTAAGGGGAGTTTGGGTGGGCATGCTAGGCAGTTTAGGGGGGGCAGAATTTTTGTTTATTGGGGCGCCGCTCCCTTTTGCCTCCCCCTAGTTGCGGCCCTGGCATCTAACTCTGTTTATTTGATATAACCAAAGATTTTGGATATACTATACCAGATAAACTTTTGAACAGTACAGAGCCTGACACTTCTAAAGATAGATGGCCATTTAGTGAAAAAGTCGTCTTGGTGTAAAACAAGCTATGAGCCAAATAAAATTTAGCCAAAAAAAAGCAAACAAATGCACTATTTGAAGATGAAAGCCCCAACAAAATTACACTAAAACGTTGTGAGGTTTACTCTGTAAACGAATTCAGGAATTTCAAATTGTTCTGAACAGTTTAAACAATGACAAACCGTTTAAGACTCACTCTACACTGGGCATAATACCGAAAATGTACCAGCGTTTATTTCGTTTATTTAACCAATTGAAGCTCCTACGCTGCTAAGTCGCCTCTCCAAGCGTTACAAATTTTTGGTTACAATAAACAAAGGATACGCTCAACGCAAACGATTTTACTCATAGTCAAACCAGGTGTAAACGGTGTTCAGCTGTGATATTGCGAAGTTACAGTAGTTTTGGCCTGACAGTAAAGTCGCTTAACAACGTTTAATAAAGTCGCTTAACAACGTAAAGTCGCTTAAGCGATTAACAACGTTTTAAATTTTTTTGGCTAAATTTGACTTTTTCTTGAAGATTTTATTGCAGTGAAGCCAGATGGTGTTCAGCGGGGTTTAGTTGGCAAAATAATTTGCCGTTTTGAGGAGAAAGGTTTTAGGCTTTGTGCCATGAAAATAACGACTGCCAGTAAAGATTTGCTAGAAATGCACTTTGCAGATCTCAGTTCAAAACCATTTTTCCCAAAACTTGTTGAATTTATGTTGTCTGGGCCAGTTGTGGCAATGGTTTGGGAAGGAAAAGGAGCAGTTAAAACTGATGGTAAAATGCTTGGAGAGACTAACCCTGCTGATTCTCCTCCTGGAACAATTCGCGGAGATTATTGTATTGACATTGGGAGAAACATATGTCAAGGATCTGACTCTGTGGAAACAGCAAAGAAAGAAATAGCTTTATGGTTTAAAGAAGGTGAACTTAACAATTATTGCTGTGATAACAACTCTTGGGTGTATGAATAAGAAGGCTACTTCGACCTGACACTCAGCACTCTTTTGGTGTTTTGTGCCTACATAGCAGGATCTGACATTTGTAGTTTTTTTATTTTTGTGTACATAGTAGGATCTGACTTTTTTTTTCTCCACCTTTCTGTATAAATTTATAATTACCAGTATATTGAAAGATACTTTTCACCTGTTTTCATTGTAAATTCAAAACAACTTTTTCTGCATATTTTGCGGCTGATTCTAAATTTGCTATTTTGTCTAACTAGTGTAGAATCTTTCATTGGTTTGACTGCTTGATAATGCCAGTTAAATGTCCATGTGAAATATGTTTAAGACCTTGTGAAAGGAACCAGTGTGCAATTCAGTGTGATATGTGTGATGCATGGATTCACCTCAAATGCACAGTCATTAGTCCCCTTAAATTTCACACTCTTTGTTCTTCTAGTGAACCATACCTCTGCCAAAATTATTACAATGAATTGTTTCCTTTTCAAACCCTAGATGATAAGCAATTGTTAAATGAAATGAGAAATGATGACAAACTAAACTTTGATATTAATCACACAAATAATTCGTTTTTCCCAGCTAAATGCTTACAGGCAGACAACAAGAAAAAAAGCTTACTTAATGATTTAAATTCTGGTTTAGTTGACTCAAAATACTGCTCACAGGCCGAAGCCAATATTATTAACAAAAAGTGTAAATTTTCTTTGCTTTGCGTGAATATAAGAAGCTTAAATGCAAATTTTGATAAACTGAATGAACTTTCAACAAATCATGATATCTTACCTGATATCATTGCTATAAGTGAAACCAAACTTAAATTGTTACAGGTATACAATGCAAAGTTAAGTGGGTACCATTTTTACCACAAAGGCACAACTACAAGATGGCAGGCCATATTTTAACATTATAACTGGGGGGGAAATTGCCCCCCCAGTGAACTTTTTTGCCCCCCCAATGAAAATTTTCAGAGCTTATGTTAATGACCTTGTTTAGGTGAACAGTACACCGACAGAGCTTGTCAAATTAAAATATTTTCGGTATATGGTCAAGATATAAGAATTGATGCGTGCTCAATATAAGAATTAAGGAGGATAAAAAAATAGACAATGGGCCTCCACAAATTTGTGCTTGCATAATGCATACGTTGCATGGTCTTTAATAGAGAACGCCTTGCTTGTGATAGAAACAGTAGTTAAAGTGTTAGACCATGAGCAGCAAGAGAAAAGTTCCTGCTGGTATAAAAGCAATATCAGAATTTTTCAGTCCAGTGCCACCAAAGGTCAACAGACGAGGACAGCAGAGTTTGCAAGAAGAAAATGCGTCAACCTCGGAGAAAAGTGCAACGAGCGTGCCAGAAAATACATCAACTTTATAGGGCAATAATACTGCTGCACCAACTTCGCTCGAGAACGTAACTGCTGTTTCGGAAGAAAGAGCAACAACTGATTCCTCTATTGGCTTGGAAGAAAATGCAATCGATTCACAAGATACTGCAGCAATTGCAGAAACTAGCAGTACGGATAGAAGGGAAAACACAAGCTGTGGTGGAAACTCTGAAGCAACTGAGTGCTATAAGTCCATGAAACTTACACTACAATGGCTACAATCTCGTCACGAATGCTTAAAGTTCTACAACGACGCAGGGTCAAAGAAAACGATTGTTTGTAAAATGTCTTATATGTGAAGAATTTGAATTTGAAGCTAAAAAGTATTCAAGAAATGGTGTGGTTCCACTTGCTAGGGGGTGTCGCGCTGATTCAAAAAAAAAATTAATGGATGTTGTGGATCACCTTTTATCTCAACCACATAAAAAGTCGTCGGATTATAAGCAATTAAACCGTCAATGGAAGTCACAATCAACTTCTCATCCATGGATACACTATTTGACGAAACAGCGTGTGGAAACGGTTGAAATGCTTATCAGATTGTCGATTGATGTATACAATGTCAGTTTTCTTCTGACCCCTAGTGCCTTTTCTGGGCCAGGATGATCATTGGCTAGTTTGCACAGTAACCAATTAATTTCGTCTTTCAGAGAAAATGGCTTTGATCAACAGTTTGAAGAGTTCAAACCACCAGGCTCTGTTTTACACTAAAGAGACCCTGTGATATGAGCTGAAATGCTTAAAATCGAAGGAGAGCTTCAGAGTAAAGTTACTTTGAATCTGGTTTACGCAGCAGTTGTTTGGGCCATTCAGGTAGATGGCAGTTTGAGCCGGAGAATAAGAGACAACAAGTTCGTGATTGCTCGTATTATTGATAAGGATCTCAACATGAAAACATTTTTTTTGTCTGTAGATGTCCCACAAGCTAGAGGTGCTGAGGGTCTTCTGGAAATAGCGAAAGCCATAATAAATTCATTTGGACTTGACAAATTGAACTTGTGGGTGTAACTACTGACGGCGAGTCAGCAAATACTGGGCGTAGAAACGGATTATGGAAGTTGTTGCGTACTTACCTTGATCGTGATATTTTTTCCTTTTGGTGTGTAGCTCATCGATCAGATCTCGCTGTAGAAGACATAGAGCGTGCTGTTCCCGAACTCCAGCTGTGGAAAGCGAGCGTATTGGGGTCGTGAGTTTCTTTAGAACAAGCAAAAATCATAAAGCTACTCTTCTTACACTGTTTCCTGATGCACATGAATTTCCAGCGTTATTTGAAGTTCGCTTTGCTGAGCATTTGGTTAATGTAATCGAAGCAGAGCTGCATAATCGAGATGGCTGCATTGAAGTTTGGAAACAAATTTCTGCTGAAGGAACACGACATGAAAAAGCAGAGGCTAGTGGTTTTTTGCGTAAGTGGACCACCGGATCGAATCAAGTCTGGCTCACTGCCTTGATGGGTGATGTTGCTAAAGTTTTTAAAAACTTGGAAAAGAATTTTCAAAGTGATGACCTTTAATTAACCGATGTAATCACTTGCCGTGACACCGCTACACGAAAGCTTGACCTTATGTCGAATGCCCCTAAGGCGCTAACCCAGGAGAATGTGAAGAAAAATATCTTGAAGACGAAAAAAGGGCAATGCAAGAGTCCGAAAATGATGATGAAGTGGAACCAACTCCAAGTCGCACCCGTTTCAATGCTTTTGTTTCTTTTTTTAGAAGTAGAGGCCATTCGCGTGGAAGTGGTCATGGCAGCTAAGAATTACATAACTCAGCGAATCAATATTGAACAAGAAGAGCTCATTCAGAAATGCATTACTTTGCTTTCTGCAAAAACTATGAACGATTTTGTTTCTCACGGACGGACAATTGTGAGAGTGTTATTTCCAGGAGAAGTTGAACAGTTTTCGGATGATGTGTGCAATTAATGGCCAATGATACACGATGTTGGATTCTTACCCGAAAACACGGACTTTGACACAATGCTATCATGGCGACTAAGAAAGCTATGTCACGTTACTCGCAACAGCGTGACTTTAAATAAGTGTCTGATGGTTTTGCTTGTTATGGTACCGCACTCCAAGCAAACCGAAAGAATGATTTCTGTATACAATAAAATTGTTACCCCCAACCGACAAAGCATCTTAAGCGTGCACATAGATACAAAGTCAAGGATGCTCATTGCTCTTAATGGTATTGGCACAGCTAAGTATGACCCAAGGGAAGCAGTTGGAGAGTTTTTAAGAGAAAAGACCGCCGACAGAGAAAGCCTGATTGTGATTTGTACAAAAAACCTGAATATGTTACTAAATTTTTTCGCTAATTTTATAAAAAAGTACTAGTTTTGACAAGCGGTGTGATGAGATGATTGTGAAATGTGAATAGTATTCAAGCAAACACTAAAACGTGATCCGTATTTGGTACCTTTCGGCTCATTGCTGTCATCAAAGCATAGACATGGATGTTTTTGAAAGGTTAATGCTGTTGAGTTTTGACTATACTCTTTGCAGCTTTGTATAAGGGTTCACATTTACACATTCGATTCACTATATTCTAGACTTTATTTTTTGGGAGAATTAAATCGATCAGGTTGTTGTTTCAGCCAACAATCCTTATTTATTATTACTTATTTATTTATTTATATCAGCCTATCCATATAATTCTTTTGGAGATCATGGAATATCAGCTATTAGCTACCCTCCTTTGCGTTGTTATTGCAACTATGGTGATAATATACTTGTAGAAAACATTACAGTAAATCTATATACTTGATAGTAATATCTAAAGCAAAAAGCCAATTAATAAGCTATTCAATTACTATGAACTTTAATTTTTTAAAAGATTTTATGTATCTTTATGAATTGAATAATTCGGCAAGTTTTCTTTCATTCTTTGCAAACGTGGTACTACGAAGTTTGGCTACTGCAGAGTTCAGACACCTTAGGCTTAGTTTATGGTGTGGAGTTTATCTGTTGCTCTCCATAAGTTTGCTTGGTTGTCATTGTGCTGATATTTAGTTTCTGCTGTACCATTTCAGAGTATTAGTCTTTTAAGTGGATAAGCACTAACAGCTATACAGAATATTTTATTGCAAGTCTCTTTTGAAATTTATGAAGACTACAAGTTTGTGGATTTATAGTTCTTAAAAATACTAGAAAAATTGGCAAGTACAGTAGAATTATTTTTTATCTATTAAAGTTAGCCTAAGAATCATAATTGGGATACTTACACGATTACAATACTAGATGGCGTATTGGTGGATTGGGGTATGTCTCTGAAATGGTAGACTCTGGTTTAATTCCGGGTCTGGTCAAGAACAAAGGACTTTAAAATATAGTATTAGCTGTTACACTACTTGGTGCTCAGCATTTTAGTGTAACCTTGGAGAGTCTCTTCAAGCGATTTACTACCACATTCTAGTGTAATTTTGGCAGGTCCTATAATCAAACCACCCTAACTACCGATATATGGTTGGTCCTCTCTTTTGCAATTACAGAGTGAAGCTTGAAGTGAAATCTGAGGTACTTGAACAAACTCAGATGTCAATAAAAATACCTAAGATGTGTTGCAGTGGTGGTCTGATAGTCATCCTCTGGAGTGACATCGTCGGAGACGACGGGTGGGGCTTTAATCTTTTACCTGTAGTATGAAATTGCCCCCCCCCCCCCCAGTGAAAAGTCGTTAAAATATGCTTTGCAAGATGGGGAGGAGTAGGATTGTTTATTAAAGAGTCTTTATCATTTCAATTTGCAAGGAGTTTGATTTAAACATTCCTAACTGTGAAGATATGTGGATTCAACTAGAGTTATGGAATAACAAAAAATGTATAGTGGGAGTAATTTACAGACACCCTAAACAGAAATTATCAGAGTTTTGCGAGAGTTTTAAATCAACCATTGAAAAATTGAATAGTAGAAAATTGATGTATTATATCGGAGGAGACTTCAACGCAGATTTGTTGAAAAGTAACTTTGAAATCAATATTAAAGATTTCATGAATTTAACATATAGCTTAGGCTGCATTCCCTTAATTACAAATTCGACAAGAATAACCACTACAAGCTCAACTCTTTTAGATCATGTTTATACAAATAATCATAGATGGGCACAAGTCCGTTAATCGTTAATCCGTTAATAACGAAGCTAACTTTTTCATTAACTCGTTAATCCGTTAAAAAGTTTTTTCATGTTAACGGACTAAATTAACTTCCGTTAAGTGCTGTTAACGGACTAAAGTAACTTCCGTTAAGTTTTGTTAACTTCCGTTAAGGTTTCTATCGTTGATATCTTGCGGCTTCGTTAGTGCATTTGAACTTGCTTTTATCTTGAAATTAGGTTAGACTGGAAAATGTAACTTTCAAAACACAAAAAGACCACCATAGCAGTAAATATTTCCTTACAATCAGCTCAACAGCATCAATACGTGTTCTAGAAGCGAGTGAATAAAACGAAATGTAGATTACACACAAAATGTTAACGGATTAACGAACTTTATTAACTTCCGTTAATTAAAGCTGAAAATAACGGATTAACGTTAACGGAGGTGAGAAGTTTGTTAACGGACTAGTGGTTAACGAAGCTAACGTTTTGCATTAACTTGCCCATCTATGCAAATAATGTAGTGGGTGAACACAAAAGTTTTATTCTGGTGGAAGATGTAAGTGATCACCTGCCAGTAATGGTGTGTTCTAATTTAAGCCTGCCTAAGAGTGAAAAATCAACTGTCACCCTAATTCGTGATACAAAAAATTTTGAAGAAGAAAAATTTCTAGACAAATTAACACGAGGAGCTAGTTGTGCAAAACTTACGCAGGGAGCCGCACTCAAGTGTAACGGTACGTCGCTTTCGTAAGCTAAAAAGCTGCTGCTACGTAATTGCTATCCCCTCAGACTGGCATTGCTGCCCTAACCCTAACTGTAATGCAAGGTTTTGAAGCAAAAAAAGATGATTACATGAATCACCTTCGATGTTCCCGCATACCGCACCACATTCGTACAACCCATCCGTGAATCGAACCCACTTACCGAGGGTCGAGAGCTAAGCGTAGTAACCACTCGACCACCCAGCTTGCAGCATTAAAGAGACAAAATGTCGTATTTAAACTAAATGTATGAGAAAAAGGCAATACAGAGTTACGCTTCAATGCGGCTGCGTACGTGACTTTTGCATGACTAGCTTCTACTCAAATTAACTGAAGGAATGGAGATATTAGGTGATATCAAAGAGGAATGCGTTGACAACTACACTGAAAAGTTTATTGATATTTTTCATAAGACATTAAACATACTTGCACCATTACGAAAACAAAGCAGAAAGGAAACAAAACTAAAAAACAAACCATGGTTATCCAAAGGAATCCTTATATCAATCCAGCAAAAAAATTTATTGTACAAAAGAGCCCTTAAATTAAATGATAGTAATACATGGGCACAATACAAAGTCTATAGAAATAAACTGACTCATATTAAGGAATGTGCAAAACGACTTTACATTAAAAATTCAGTGAATGATAATAAGCATGACACCTCGTCGCTTTGGAAAATTATAAACAAAATTATTCACTTGAAAAATGTGAAGAAAAATAACATTCCTAATAAAATGTATGCTTCCAAAAGTGAAAGTGCACAAGGTCCACAGGCCATCAGTAACTTGTTCAATAAATATTTCATAGAGATAGGAGTTAACCTTGCATCTACAATCGAAACACCAGCTATAATTGATGGCAAATTTAATGCCACATCTTTGATTCAGAGTAGTTGCAATTCGTTTTTTCTAGAACCAATAGTTGAAGAAGAAGTAGTAAATTACATCAGAGCTATGAATCCATCAAAAAGTACAGGAAGACATGGAATTCCTGCAAAGTATATAAAAATGTCAGGCTCTGTTATAGCTCCAGTTCTAACTAACATTTTTAATGCATGCATATCAACAGGATATTTTCCAAAAGTGTTAAAAACCGCTGAAGTTGTTCCAATTTTCAAAAAAGGCGAAAGAGAGTTATGCAGTAATTATCGCCCTATTTCTATTTTAAATCCTTTTGCCAAACTATTTGAAAAGTGTCTGCTTGATCAACTAAACAATTATTTTGTGAGCAATAATTTGATTAGTCCAAACCAGTATGGTTTTAAGAAAAATTGCTCAACAAATGAAGCCGTTTTAGATATTTACAATAAGCTACTTGACAATATGGATAAAAGCTCATTACATGTTCTATTTTCTTAGATTTAAGAAAAGCATATGATACCATCAATCACACAATACTGATCAAGAAACTAGAAAAGTATGGAATTAGAGGATTACCATTACAGTTACTAGCAAGTTACCTGACTGACCGTCAACAGTATACAATTGTAAATCAATATAAATCCAAGTCAAGAGATGTTATTTGCGGTGTTCCTCAGGGCTCAACTCTAGGTCCGTTGTTATTTAATATTTATATCAATGATCTACCACTTGCCTCAAATTCCACAATTCATCTTTTTGCAGATGATACAAACCTTACTCTCTCCCATTCTAATGTTTCAACACTGCAACAAAATATTAATGATGAATTAGTCAATGAGTCAATGTAAGCAATTGGTTCAAGGTGAAAAAATTATCAATTAACTTTAATAAAACTGAGTTTATGGTAGTGACAACAAAACAAAATAAACTTGAACTCAAAGTATCAATATATAATAATCCAATCAAGCAATCACATCACATAAAGTATCTAGGTGTTCTCATAGACGACAATCTAAACTGGAAACAACAAATCAAGGAACAATGTTCAAAGATAGCAAGGGGGTCTTGGGCCCTTAATCAATTAAAAAACTTTGTAGATGAGCAAACCTTAAGATCTGTTTACCACTGCCTCATATATTCTCATCTACAATACTGCATAAGTAGTTGGGGGACTGCTTCAAAATCAACATTAGCACCTCTCTCTTTTCTGCAAAAAAGAAGCATCAGATTGTTAACTGAAAGTGGATATCGTGAGCATACTAATCCTTTGTTCTATCGAGCTAAATGCTTAAAACTCAAGGATATTTACTCTCTGGAAACTGCAAAGCTAATGTACAAAATTCACAATAATGTATTGTCTTTTTCAAATTCAGATAAGTTTAGCCTAATTAAAAACTGCTACACACATAAGACAAGATTAAGCCACAAAAACAACTTCTTTCTTCCAAGAACTAGAACAAGATTAGGGCAAAAGTCTCTATCATTCGCAGGAATTAAAATTTGAAATGAAATTCCAAGCAGTATAAAAGAAGTTTCATTCTACTGATTTAAAAAAGCTGTTAAAGCTCATTTTTTATCAACCTATGAAACCGATAAAAGCTAGAATAACAGCATTCTATCAGCAATGCAGTTGTAATTACAGGAATCATAGTTGCATATTATGCTTGAGTTCAACAATAACCTATTCTATTGCTTGAATGGCATGAGATGGTGCATTCATCTATCACACATTTATACAATACGTCATCTCTCATTTTGATGTGCCCTTGAATTATAAGTAATTTTGCAGTAACTGACTGAGGTTGATATATTCTGGTATTGGAAATTGTACCAGTACTAATGATATATTGGAAAACAATACAAAACAAAGCAAGGAGGTTTTTTTTTCACTCCAATTGCCCTCTTTAAATTCTATAAAACATAAATAAGCATTATGAACTTTATTGATTTTATTTTCTATCCAATCTGTAGTTACAGTATTTTTTTTTCTTTTTTTTTTTTTAGTATGCGTAGAGTTAGAACAATTCTAATGTTGCCTTGCATTTTCTGTACATGTTGACTGTGAGTTTTGTGTATACACTGTACAAAGTGTACATATCTTTGCAACACTTTGTTTCAATTTTGCATAAAATTTTTTATCATACTGTAGAAAGTAGCAGACTGAGAAAATCTAGAAGCTGCTTTTTTAACCTTAACTTGGTGAGCTGGCAGTAGACTTAGATGACCTTTCGGTCCTTCGCTGTCTCCTCACCAAGTGACTAAATATCGCTTTGACTCTGCAAGTTTGTGTGTTGGTTTTAAAGGAATTTCATATTTTGATGCTTTGGTGATAGACCTAGAGGAAGATGCAGTTTTTTTTTGTGATGTGACGTCTATTGGTAAATAAATAAATATGATGATGATGATGAAGTAATTCTAATACGTTGTTTACTAACTGCAACGGGCAACTGCCTATAGCAGGTGTAAACTCTTGCACTTTTATGTTACTCGCAAGTATAGTTTTTTTACAGCAAGTTAAACATTTTGCTTAACAAAAATAATACTGAGCATTTAAAAAAAAAGAATTTGATTTAGTTAGTGGCGCAACCGTGGAGGCTGAGGGGGCTGGCTGAAGCTTCCTTTTTGGTCAAGTCAAGTAAAAAATATAATACGCATATACAATCTATGAGCTTTCAAACGTAATTTAAACTTGACCGGTAAATGTGCCCAGCTGATTCAACTGAGCAATTAAACTCTTTCAAATGTCTTCCAAATCTCAGTAGTTTAGCTCTTTTAAATTGCTCTATAAACTTACGAAATGTGATCCAAATGGTGTTAAAATTGCTATTTTTTCCGGAAAAGTTCAGAAATTGCTCAGCGACTGGAAAGTTTGCCCCCGCGCCCCCAAAGTGCCGACTTGTTCTCTTTTACAAAATTGTCACAACAAACAACTTTCAAAATCGTTGATACAGCGTTTCTGAATAAACAATATAGTAGCAAAAGGTTTGCGCTTTCATTAGTGGTTAAAATAAATTAACCATTTTTGAGTGATGCTCGCTTTTTGAAAAATTGAAACCCCCAGTTTAAAAATTGCTGGGTGCGTCCTGCTAAAACTATTTTCCACAAAATTCTGTTCCAGATACTCCTTCTTTAGCAAGTTAAATTTTTCGAAGGCATGGCAACAAAGATTAGTGGAACAGAAAGCACGCATGCCAAGAGCATGAAAACTAGAAAGGTTATTTCATACAGTAAGTGCCGACCATATCAAAATGTGGGGCAAGTCTATAAAAAATTTGATCGTTTTTCACGCCAAACCAACGTTGTTTGCAAAGAAACGTCAAATGTTCTCCCACCTTCAAGATTTCGTAGAAGATATAATATTTCTATTGTAATTAAAACTTCAAAACAGTTAGGTCTGGTCACCCCATAGTGAAATAACAATACCAAAGTGTAAAGTTTCCATCATCTTTGTTCTAGATGAACAAAGTAAAATCAAAGATAGGGCGAATAACGCACCGGTTATGTATAGGCTTAGCGTTATTTAAAAACATGAAACTTCTTTGTCACACAAACAGCATGTCCCGACATGCCATGCTCTAGTGCTATGTGAAGGTAATAAAAAAAAGATCATCAGTTAAAAAAAATGACCTCAAGAACATATTAGCAAAAATTGCTTTAGCTGCAGCACTGTAAATACAGTGGCAAACGCATTAACAGTCATGAGTCAAATACAACTAAAAACCTATGAAATAGGCATTTTAAAAGAAGTCAAAGTTTTATTAGCTAAAAAACCATACAAACATATTCAATTATGGTATGATACTCAAGAAGAAAAATTTGTAGTCGAAAAGCGGTGCTTGCGCGATGGAAGTAAGGAAGACGCTACAAGAATTACAGCAGCAAGACGAGAGGCCGAAATCCTTGCTGGATTAAAGCATAAAAACATAATACGAATTTTAGGAATTCACAAAAATGACAATTTCGCGACAGTTTTAGAATATGCACCTTACGGAAACTTGAAAGATTATTTGATCGATGAGACGAATCAATTACCATGGGAAACTCGATTAAGATTTTTTAAAGAGCTCGCAACCGCGTTACATTACCTACACAATCAATTTGGCGAAAATTTCTACGTTCATGGAAACGTGAAACCATCCAATGTTTTGTTAGCAGAGAAATTACAAATAAAGCTGGCAGATTTTAAAGCAACGACATTTGCCATGTACTCGGATGACTTAACCCAACATCCTCTCAACAGAGAGGAAAAGACTCATTTCACACCGATCTATGCTGCTCCTGAATACTTAAAAGACCCATCGAAAGAAAAAGAAAGTACAATGGATGTATACAGTTATGGAATGGTAGGTTACGAAATTTTGACAAGAAAAACTGTATTCTCTGATTTAGAACTTCCTAAAGATACTGTAGTTGAATTCATCAAGCGAACTGGCCGAAAACCTAGTCTCGAGCTTATTCATAAAACAGCTGGAGCTGAAGTGAAAAGTGCAAGCGAAACAGAAATATTTAGCAAGCTGACGGTTCAAGTTTACGAGTGCTTGGAGCAAAAACCTTCAGATCGCCCGGATATATCGGATGTCATGCAGTGCCTTTAAAGGACTGTGTTAAAACCCAAGAGTCCCAGGCCAATGCAAATGAGAAAAGGTGGGCCCTAAGGGAAGCCCAGTATGGATTCAGGCCAAAAGAAAAAACTTAAGCGAGTATGATTTGGAGCAAAAATTCTGTCCAATGAAACAGGCTACAAACCTGATTTTTGGTATTCAACCTTTTTTGATCCAATATTTTGTCAAGAAATAACCAAAATTTTGTTTTTTCTTGTTTTTGGCTTCGAGTTTGCGCCATTGGACGGATACTATAGGCGGCCCTCCTCCCAATGCTTCTCCTTCAGTTGATACAAACGGCCTGAGTCTTCATGATCTGGCAAAGATCGTTAAGATATACCGAAAAGCCGATTAAGAGCTACTTGAGCTTTACACCAACTTTACGTTCAAGACAACCAAATTAATTGTCCCAAAAAAGATAACTCGAGCAAGGTAACTAAAAATCTTTTGGATTCTTTTTTCACTTTAATTTTTACTTGACTTTTGATTTTTGTTCTCAATCATAACTTATTTTTTAATATTTAAATCAATTTTAAATTCATTTTCAGAATGAAATTAGTGTCAGAGCAAACAAACTAACAAGAGTGGTTCCCAACAACCAGCCCGAGGACCACTATAGGCTCACGTACATTTTTTGCTAGTTCGCGAAAGTTTTCACTTTTAGCCCAACTAATTTTAATATGGAATCGCAAACCTCGCAAATGTGTTAATCTCTGTCAACTTTTTTCATCACTTGGTCAATTTACAGCAGTTTTTTTGCCCGGTCTACGTTCGGCATAAGATCGTTATAATAGAAGCGTTTGCTTTCAATAATTAAAAAAATAGTTCGATCTGCTCAGCACGACAACTAACCAGCTAAAAACCTGGTCACATAAGCAATGAATACGTAAACATTTGGAAGCTCGCATACACAATATCTTAGGAGATAAGAAAAAAGTTTAAACGCGGAATTGAAATGATGCATTGAAGAGAGCAGAGATTCTCGTCGCACGAAAATTCAGAGATATTTCAATCAGCTAGTGCGGTGGGCTGGTGGTGTACAAAGACAGGGAGTTGAGGTTCAATTCCATTGAATTACCAACACGCTCGCATTGATTTTTTTTTTTTTTTCGAAAAAGCTAAAAAATATTTTTGCGACTTCGCCACAGTTCAAAATTTCAGACATTTTAATAGTGTATTCTACATTTATAAAGTATTTTTAATGATGTATTTTAAAAACTATGTGGCCATTGTTTCTTCAAAATTAACCAGTTCTTCGATTGAGATGTCATCGAAACCGCTTAACGAAACTCGATTTTCAATCACTATCCCACCCTCAAGAAAAAATCCATCGGTACGCTTTTGAGCTACGCAGAAGGTAAAAGGGAGATTTCGGTTCATGCCACATACAAGATTTTTAATTATTTATTTTTTCTGATGCTTGGAAGATGTGCAAATTAATGATCGAAATCATCGTCACAAATTTTATAACAAGGAAAGTTGCGTAGCTTTATGACTTGTCTCAGCTTTGTTCATTGCTGTGGTGTTAATCGGTCACCGCTTGAAAAGCATTTTGATTTGCTGTTTAAAATTGATTTTAGAATCGATATAAACACGTTTGAAACAGCATTTTAAAATCAATTTTGAAATTGAATTTAAAATCGATTTAAAATTTGAGTAAAAAAATTAACTCAAAATTAAAGTAAAAAATAAAACAAAAAATATGTTGCCACTTCTTTCCAAGTTTTTTTGGTTGAACACTTTTTTGTTGTCGCAAGGCTGTGGAATTACTGGAGCACAATGGGTAATAATCTGAGCTCCCTGTGTTTATAGTACAAAATTACTACATTTAATCAAAATGGTCTGTTGTAACAAAACCTTTGAAACTCCAAATATCTACAATGGACTGTTAAGAGAACTTCTTGAGATTAAAAGCAAATTAGATATTAACCCGATCTGATGGATTTCTACATAGGGGGAAAATCAAGCTAAAATGTTAAATTAACTTTTGTAATGAAAAATTTGAATCTCTCATTGCAAGCAACGAGTATCGGTAAGCTTAAACGTTAGTGAAGTTATAACTCATTTCTATCAACATTCTGCAAGAAACCTTTCAATCTAAAGGCTAAATTCTGCTTTCGATCTCAACCCATGTGAAAAGCATTCGCGTGGCATTAAGTAAGAAGTGGTCCTCAAACCTTCTTTTCTTTCATAATTCAACACCGAAGCCTTTCTGAATCTCACTTGAATTTCCGCAATATGTTATATATTGATGAAGTTATTCATTGTTTAATGATTTGTATAGGAGTAAATGCATAGGTGGGCACAAGTCCGTTAATTGTTAATCCGTTAATAACGAAGCTAACTTTTTCAGTAACTCGTTAATCCGTTAAAAAGTTTTTTCATGTTAATGAACTAAATTAACTTCCGTTAAGTTTTGTTTACGGACTATATTAACTTCCGTTAAGTTTTGTTAACTTCCGTTTAGGTGTTCATCGTTAATACAGTATCTTGCACCATTCATTCATCGTACCAGTACAAACCAGTTTGCACCGCTAACACTTGTGTATTAGCACGAATTTTATAGAAAAAAGCGAAGAAAGAAGCTCTTTTTTGTGGCGAATAATAAAGCAGCAGCCTCATAGGTCTATTAATTGTCGCTTTTGCAATTGCCAAAGATTTTCCGATCGCAGCTTCGTTAGTGCTTTTGAACTAATTTTTATCTTGAAATTAGATTAAACTGTAAAATGTAACTTTCAAAACACAAAAAGACCACCACATCAATAAATATTTTCTTACAATCAGCTCAACCGCATCAATACGTGCTCTAGAATCGAGTGAATAAAAAGAAATGTAAATTACACGCTAAATGTTAACGAATTAACGGACTTTATTAACTTCCGTTAATTAAAGCTGAAAATAACGGATTAACGTTAACGGAGGTGTGAAGTTTGTTAACGGACTTGTGGTTGACGAAGCTAACGTTTTGTATTAACTTGCCCACCTATGAGTAAATGTAGTTTCATCTGTATTCACCAAGTTCCCATGGCCAGGAGACAACGAAGGAACGTTTCGGTCCTTATGTCAAGCTTTGACCTGTCCAAGTGTCCACCGGTCTAATACAAACGGTGGAGGCTTTACACTGTACGTTTTTCTTGTTGAGAACAGGGAAGGAAACAGTTGATAAACTTTTATAGTCTTTGATTTGACCCGTTTCAGTAGCAAACGCTCTATCCAATTGACAACTGATTGGCTAACAAGAGTTGTTCTTCATATCCAAATATCTGACAAATTTTAGTTATTCCATTTTAGTCATTTCCATTCCTTGGAAGGCAATTTGAGGGAAAACCGATTGATAACTATTGCTTATTCATTTTGATTATTTCATCTATTCAATCCTAACCATTCAACATTTCCTACTCTATTAAATTCGTTTTAAAAGAGAACCCCAAAGTGGTATCCTCAAAGTTTGTCTTGTACTCGATAGCTACCTATCCCGTAAAATTTTCATCTATCCAACTCAAGCCATTCAAAGTCTCCCAGATGGGATTCCATTTTAAAAGGAACGTCAACGGGGCATCCCCAAAAGTTTTGCTCATTTTTCTTTTGTATCTAATCATTCTGCAAGTTTTTATTTTCTACTTCAAATTGTTTACTATCCCCCATTTAGAAGCGTGAGCAAGTGTTTTCCCATAACAATCAACAGGGGCAGTCAAAATTTCAACTCCAAAGATTCAGCAGTCTAAGGCAAGATACAAAACAAAAACCAATGTCCGAATTGAAGTAAATGAGCATCATCACATAAATTTGGTAAAAGAGTGTTCATAAACTACAAACCTCTTTGAACGAGTTTGGGGGCCACTAAAGAAAAACATGGTTCAAATTTAAATACTTTATTTGTACTTCGATCAAAAAATCAGTTACATCGTCGGGCGCTCTAAAAACTGATAAATTAAAAATTCATCTAGTTTCATATTTTGGCTAAATTTCAGTTGTTTCCATTCAGTAGTTTTCCAATCAGTTGTTTCCAACCATTCCATTCAGTTATACAAGCAAACAACATTAAACTTTTTGGTGAGTCGAAAAATCAACAAGAAAAAAACTTTTATTTTAACGACCACAGAAATTACTGTTGAATGAAAAGTTCCACATTCGGCGGGTAAGAATGCATATAAAATATCCTTTGGCATGCCAAAAACGACGGATATTTTGATAATAATACTATTTGGTTGTTCTTGTTTTTAACCGTTGCGAATGGCAAAAAGTGTTGTCAATTGCTGAATTAAACCAAATGTTTGAGGCTTTTTAATTCATCGTTATCATTATCTTATTAGCTCCACTACAGAACAAAGGCTTTCCCAATTTTCTCCCATTTCTCACGATCAATCTTGAGTTTATTTCAAGATAAATTAAAAAAGTTTATCGCGTTATCTAGTGTTTGGCTTTCCTCGGTTTCTTTTTTCGTCATATGGCGTTCATTCGGTCAATCTTTTGGTCCATCTATTATTATTTGTCCGCATATTATTTCTTTTTAACTGGAACGACGGACGCTAGCGTCCGTGTTCCTTTGTTTTTACTTGGCCATTTTCCAACAAACGAGTGCGAAATTTCAGACTTTTGCTTATAACTCGAGAACGGTTAGGTCTAGCTACATGAAATTTTGACAGTAGTTTGAGATTAATGAGTTATATGTTTGTACCTAATATTTAGGCAATGGGCACGTGACTTTGGTTCTAGAGCCCGAAAACCGATCCGCAAGTTTGGCGTAAAAAGCGGTCTCAGTCAAAAACGGCTTAAGTAGGGCAAAAAATATTTCATGTGGTTGTATGTCTTAAGATACCCTTTCAACCCAACCAACCCACTTTTGGCCGCGTTGAGGTTTATGTCTTTTTTTTCCTCTTTTTTCCGTTTTTTTTTTCTTTTATTTCCTTTTTTTTCCCTTTTTTTCTTCCTAATTTTTGTACGCTCTTGCTTCTCCTAAACCACAAAACATCGAAATCTAATTTTTGTGTAAAGTTGTTGAGCTGCAAACGCAATTTTTTCTTCCGAAATTTTTTTGGGCAACTCCACCGGGGACCCCCCAAAATGGGGCCCCAAAAAATCCATTTTTTGAACGGCTCAAGCTAGAGTGCTAGTGTTTTTTGCTATCAGTAGATATTTAACAGACAAATATTTTGACGTAGTTGGGGGGTGCCACCCCCCCTGGGACCCCCCCAAATGGACCCCCCAAAAATCAATGTTTTGAACGACTCAACGTAGAGTGCCAGTGTTTTTTGATATCAGCAGATATTTAACAGACAAATATTTTTACATAGTTTGGGGGTGCCACCCCCCCTGGGACCCCCC
Organism: Trididemnum nubilum; assembly: GCA_963965965.1. NCBI lineage: Eukaryota > Metazoa > Chordata > Ascidiacea > Aplousobranchia > Didemnidae > Trididemnum > Trididemnum nubilum. Next base: position 11,358,753 of record OZ014481.1, on the reverse strand, counting down.
CCAAATGGACCCCCCAAAAATCAATGTTTTGAACGACTCAACGTAAAGTGCCAGTGTTTTTTGATATCAGCAGATATTTAACAGACAAATATTTTGACATAGTTTGGGGGTGCCACATCCCCCCTGGGGACCCCCCAAAAATCAATGTTTTGAACGGCTCAGCTTAGGGTGCCAGTTTGCTATGATATCAGCAGATATTTAACAGACAAATGTTTTGACATAGTTTGGGGGTGCCACTCCCCCGGGAACCCCCCCAAATAGACCCCCCAAAAATCAAATTTTTGAACGGCTCAGCTTAGGGTGCCAATGTTTTATGATATCAGGAGATATTTAACTGATAATTGCTTCGACTCTACTTTTGTAGAGGTTCCATAATCAGATATTTTTGAATAATTGCTGATTTTACCGTACACAAAATGTACTTTTGAGCGTCACAGCATTAGCTTTGAGTTGGTCGTTCACTGGGTTTGCTGGCAAACTCCCATCTAGTTCATCCACGCAATACTAACAGCAATTTGAATTTTCTTTTTTTGTCTTACATGAGTACGGTCAAGTGAAATGGATTGGCCTAATGCGGTGAACTTTACGTAATTGCTGGCTATGAGTAAATTGAAAATGCTTTTTAAAAATGCATGAAAAAAAAGGTATCCAAAAGCGGTAAAACCGCTATGCTTCGTGAGCTGGAGGGTTATGTTAATCAACAACCCTTAATGAGCAACGATACAAAATGCTAGCTAATAATCGTAGCTTCCGGGTCCGAGAAAGTTAAAATTTCTCTACTGCAGCGTAAGGCTTAATCTAAAGTCACACACTTTGTAGTTCAACACAAAATACATTAAAAATTGAATCTTGCTTTTTGAAAATAATTTGGAGGTGGCACAACATCCAGCTACGGACCGGGGTTAAGCAGATTAAGCCCCTAACCCGAATGTGATAATAAGCAGCCTAAATTACCATTTTTACATAATGCGAGTAATACTTGCATGCCGATTGATGAAATTTACCAAAGCTAAGCCTCATAGGTATAGCATATGCCAACCGTATTATACAATGCAGAATAAAGACATGGCTGTTGCGGTGCGGAAGTCATGGCATGTTCATTTGACTGTGCAAAAAAACTTCTAGAAGAAGTTTCTGCGATGGTTAGCTAGTTTTAAGATGGGACGAATATTTATCTACTTTCATTGAAGTGGTGTTAACTTTTGTAATTTTATTATTGTATTTAACAGAGGTGGAGTCGTCAAGAACGCCCTTGGCCTCGAGGACACATTTTGAAGTCTTTGGCCTTAGCTTCGAAGGTCAAGTCCTTGGTCTTGGCCAGGCCAAGGCCAAGGAAAATGCCATGAAAAGTGCCAACCTCGAAGCCTCAATTCCTCGAAAATTGCCCAGTCCTCGGCTCGAAGACAGCACTATTTTTTGAACAGTTGAAATTTCGTTGCAAAACGCCAGAAACCTCGCGGAAAGTTTGCGAACACCTTTTTTGTTTTCTTCACTTGGAGCATAAGCGTGGCCAAGGGGGGCATGCCCTTTCCCCAATTGAAATTCCCCCATGACAAAAATGTGACAAAAGCCTATTGTTTCTTCAGTTTCTTTTTAGCATTTTTCGCTTGCAACAGTAACTAACAACAATAGTGAAGACCAGGGGCGCCGGGCCCCCCTCAATTCAATTTTTGCCAGCCAATTTAAACGTATAGCCCGGAAGAAATGGAGAGTTTTTGTCTTAAAAGTTGCTATCTCAGGCCCACATATAACCTTTTTATGAACGTAATGCATCATTAATCAGGGCCGGATTTACCATAATATGACTCAGTACCAGCTGGGGGCCCCAAGCTGAAATCGTGACTTTTTTTCGTCTTCACCTATATTTGGGAGAAAGATATTGCAAAAATCTCCAAATTGCCAAGGGCCTTGTGCGATGTAAATCCGGCCTGGCAATAACGTGGTTAGTAGACGCAACCATCTATTGTTCCATTTTCCAATAACAATTCAGTAATTCACCTCTACCTTGCCGGTTTTTACGCACAAAATACTTAAAAAATTGCCATGGAAAATGTTGATTGAACAAATCATTGAACTTCATCTCAGGGAGCCTGGGCCCATTGGCCGAAAAAGTAACCCTATAACTGGTTAGTTTCATGACGAAACAAAAATCTCTAAGGAAAACCTTTGAGTGGATTATTATTTACTGCTAAAATATTGCAAGAGACAATGTACCTTACTTCTTCCTACCTGGACCAAATCACTTACAGTTAAAATTTAACTCCAAAATGCAACATGTTAAACGTGTTTTGAACTTAAATTGCAAGTAAAAGGAGGATTAAACAATTTAATTGTTTCAATTGGCTTTCAAATGTCAAAAATCTAGTGCTTTCAAATGGTTCTGAACACTTGCGAAATGTGATTCAATGTCATTAAAATAGCCTTTTTTTCTAAAAAAATTGCAAACAACCGCCCAACGGCTGGGGGTTCGCCCCAGACCCACGAAGCCTCCGGCGGCTGGGGGCCCCACCCCCAGACTGTGATACCTTTGAGTTACACTAGGTTTCTCAACACGTTTCCAAAGTTAGATATTTGCATTTTTCAACTATTAGTTTAAGCCCTCTCCCTTTGCAAGATCGTGGTTTAGTGCTAACAGGCCACGATTTCAGATCTTCCATCCTACGATATCTTTGTCCCTCAAAAACCTCCTCTCTGGAAAAATTTTGATGACTTTATTGCATGTGATTTGTGGTTTAGACCTCCCCAATCAAAAATTCTGGGTACGCCTATGATCGGAAGATCGCCTGAAAAAAGATTTTGAAGACTTTTTTTGGAGAACACTTACGCCTGTGTCCTTGGCCTCGAGCATTCCTGTCCTTGGTCCTCGGAAAGGCTGTCCTTAGCCTTGGCCTCGGATTTTTTTTTTGTGTCCTTGGCCTCGAGCCTTATGTCCTCGACTCCACCTCTGGTACTTAAGTCTTTTCTTAAAACTGAACCGGAGCTAAAGCTTAGTTGCCGTAGTATTCGGGATCAGGTTAAATTTTAACATCCGGTGCATTATTAGCACGGTTATTCTAAAATTTTTGCTTTCTCTTTACCATTTCATAATTATCAATGATTTCGCTTTTTTTACGTTTAATCGTGCTTCGTTCGACATTTAATGCAATTGCCCATTATCCTAGTTGAGTAGTTAGTCAAGTAAACAAGTTTGATTTTTCTCTGATCTATGCAAAATTGATACCTGCCCAACAACTGATATTAAGGTAATGTGAATTCAATGTGGCGACTTTACATTGCTAGCCAAACTAGGACCAATGTTTCAAACATTAGCTTTCACTCGGTCCGTACCTGGCCCCTTCTTCAACATGTTCGTCCCAGGAGGGGAAGTTTGTTGTTGAAATCTTGGGCAAGTCAAATCGGTCGCAGTGTTGCCAACGGCTCGCCACCGCTGCAACATTTCTTCGAAAGGAGATGTGTTGACCGGGCGCAATGACGCGGAGATGGGCCCCGCAAACTCGCTACACGCTTCAGCATAATACAGCGAGCATAATAAAAGAGTTGACTTGATAGCTCGTGCTTTGTCTTGTATGGTGTACCTGGAACAGTTGTAGTAAAAATTGCTTGAAATCTTTTCCGCATTGAAATGTTAGTTGTAAAATCTAATGGTGTGATTACAGACAGCTTATCTAGCGATCAAATTTGTCGGCAGCGTGACCGAGAGGGTAAAAGCCTTGCTTTTACGACGACCCTGATCGCATGATCATGGGTTCAACCCGCACTCTGATCACGTAGTTGCGTCTTTTGGATAAGACATTTTACGATGATTATCTCTGCTAGGTGGCTTTGAACAAGCAGCAAATTTACGTGGGAAGAAGTCAAATGTCAACCGGAAAGCTTGGAAAATGGTCAACTCCTAAGCTGGTGCAGATTTGTCCCAACCATAGCGCACCGTCGCTTTCTCGTGATAGTAGGATAAAGATGCATCAATCAATCAAGAGGTATATGCAGAATGATTACGTTCCATTTGATTTTCCGTTTTATTTTTAACAAGTCTCGCATTGTCTTGCATGATATTGGCTCGTAAAGACTGAAATATTTTGAGATCAAATAAAAAGCAAAACTTGCAAAAACATAATACCCAAAATCAGATTCGAAATATTTGACATTTACAATCTAGTATACGAATTCAGTGTGGTCAACTTGTAAAAAGCTGTATGTTTCGACTGATTTACCAAATTTGTAATTAGTTTGATGATGTTGGGTAATTAACTCTTTTATGTGCTGATACAATTGTTTGTGTAGCGATATAATTAAGTGTTTTGTTTTTCATACATTATGGTACTTTAAAGTTTTGAGGCAATCCGGAATTAATTACAGGAAATATTTAAAAATTCTGTGTTGGGCTTCCTCAGATTTGTTTTAACGCTTGCATTTTGCCATGATGTTTTGTTTGCTCACCTTTAAAAAAGAAACAAAAACCACCGAAATTATGTCTCAGAACCCCCATATTCTTCATTCAAAGCTGTTTTGTCCACAGGCAATGACACATAGATTGGCCCTGCCGATTCGTCACACACTTCGGCGTAATACAGCGACTATATCGATGATTTGATTTATCAGCTATTGGCACAATAAGTAAGGGTGTCTCAAAACAAACCCAAATGATAATACATTAAAAAAATATACCGTCGATTGCTACAATATGCAATATTTTGAGAAACCAGTATTCTGTAATGACAGCCTGCGTTATCTTGTTATGGTAAATTTTGTAATAATTTGAGACAAAAAAAAAAAGCTAGTGATTTGTCTTCTGCAGTAAAGTTATCCCAGCACTGTTTTTTAGAGTAAAACGAAATGCATAACTTAAGTCAACAAAATGATTAAGGTGTGTTGTGATTTGAAAACATAATCTAGGAGTAGGCGAATGGGTCAAACCTTTATTATACTTGCTGCATTATGTTTCCCTAGAATTTTTCCATACGAGCAAATTAGTTATATGCAGAGTGATTATTGATTGCTTTTAATTTAATTTGCACTTTCAACAAATGTTTTGAATGTCAATGAATGGCAATTATGGTTGTAAATAACTTTTAGGAGCGTGAGATATTGGCTCATGAATCAAGGATAGAAATATACGAATGTCTGATGCTGCAGCACAGCAGTAAGTGCTGTTAAATTGTAAAAAAATTGTACCATATGTTTTAACTGATTTACAATGGCAAAATAGAGATGTTGCAACCAGGGGTGCCGAAACCCAGGGGGGATATCCTCCTCAATAATTTGACTGTATCCCCCCCAATAATTTGAGTATGATCTACATCTGCATCCTCTCCATTAAAGTACTTTGGACCAAAAATATGGAATAATATTCCATTGGAAATTAAAAATTCTTTTTTTCTGAAATTTAAAGAGCTACCGTATTTAAAAAGCATCTAATAGAGAAATATAAACGCGATTAAACTTATATTAATATTGTTTGTTAGTCATTTGTTTATTACACAATTTATTCTTGTACTGCGCATGGATTCTATCAACAATTTATTTCATATATTCTAACTAATGTTGAATCCAAGTGATTCTATTTATGCTTCTAAGCCTATCATTATTTAAATTGTTTATAGCTGTATGTTTACAAGTATTGAAAATGCTGACTTCAGTTTGCTTATACTTTTATATCTGTGCTCTATACCTTGTTTTTATCCTGAGTTGAATTTCAGCGTTTTTATTGTATAGAGCAATTAATTTGTTTTGATAGAGCTATTATTAATTCTCAATTAAGTATTATTAATTAATTAACTGAGCTATAACGAAATTGGTTAATACATTTTGTTAGACATAATATTGACTTGGCTACTGGTTGACTTAAAGACTACGGTCCCCTCACAGTTGCCCGTTGCCAATTTTGCTGTTATATTGCATTGTGCATTTTTTGTGATTTGATGTTTGTTTTTTTGAGCAACAAAAATAAATTTCTGTTCTGTTCTCCAATAATTTGACTCTGGTGAGCATCTGAGCGCAGGTCTCCGCTTAAATTCCGGGAAAAAAGTGTTCCATTTTTGGTGAAGACCTTTTTTTGTTCTTCACTTAATTTGCTCACCTGAAAAAAATCGTGGTTGAGGTTCATCCCCCAATGTTAAAAATAGGGCAAAATTGGGGTAAAATGGCAAATTATTCCCCCCAATGCTCAACAAAGATTTGCACCCCTGGTTGCAACTACAGTCAGGGGAATTCGCGATAACATGCATTTTTGCGTGAGTTACTTTATTATTACCAACGCATTTCGTCTTTGCTTGAAATAAAGTTAAGTTCCCATGATAAACACAAAGACGCACAGTATTCAACCAACTGATAAATGATGCTTAGTGCTAAATGGCAATGGTTTTCCAATAATTATTGTTATCTTTTTTGAACAAATTATCTTTTTTCAATTATTTCTAAAACAAAATCATAAACTGACTTTAAAAACAGAAATATTTTTAGAGAAAATATTTGCAAGCCGCTTTTAATTACATCTGCAAAAAAGATTTGTTTCCAGTTAGTTCATAAAAAATCAATTTTGAGGTAAAAGCGTTTGAGGAACCCTTAAAGCGGCACACCGAAATCTTGTTCTTTACTAACACCAGCGTTTTCTGAAAATTACAGCTTTCTCGCTCAAGCAATTAAAAATTTCTAAAGTTTGGGGTTGATTCGTCGGGATTCTCCCAGCAGTAGCGTACGCAGGATTTTCGAAAGGGGGGGGGGGGCAGAAAATTTGCGAATACTGAGAATAATGAAGACCAGAATGAAAATTTTCCAACCCAAAACCAAGTCCGTTTTCCTGCCCAAAGTTAGGTGAAGACCAAAGAAAAAAAAAAGGGTCTCCATTCAAATTTAGTCCGGTTTTTGTCCCAAAATTACGTGAAGGCCAAAACAAAGATCTTCGCCCACCGTTTTTGTGCTCAAACCCTCTGCCCAAGGTACAAAGGGAGGGGCCATGCCGCAATTTTGCATACTATTTTATGCTAATTATACTATCCTGGCGACTCAAAGGGTGGGGGGCATGGCCCAATGGCCCCCTTAAATACCCTCCTGTTTCCCAGCTTGGCATTCTCAAATTTCGTAAACTTGAATCTTTCTCCACCATTAACATTTTCTAAACATTTCAGCTTTCTACCGCAAGGGTTAAAAAAATTTTGGAGGGTACACTTGGTGCCACAAATTTTACCATTTTAATCTTTTTCTACATCAATCTTTCCTGAAAATTTCAGCTTTCTAACTCAAGAAGTTAAAAAATTCAAATTGAAGACGGCATATTTGGGGAGATTCCCATATGTGGCACCTCCTAATTTTGTTTATGTTTTTTTCTGTTTATCTTTCTTTCATCTATTTTCTGTTAATGTTTCAACTGCATTTTGCTGAATGTTTTTATGTTGTGTCCAAATTTCAGCTGTCTACGCTAATCCGTTTTTGAGTTGCAAACAATCTAATGAATTACAATATTGATATGTCGCAAACTGAAGAGTAAACAAACATACTACCCTCGAGCGTGCGCGTCGCGAAGTCCTGATAATTGCTAGTGAATAAAACTTCGAGTTTCATTACATGTTTTGTAAGTTTCGCAGCTGTTTAGTATTGTATATGAATTAATTATTTCGGCGTGCTTTAGTGAAGTTATATTGCATAGTGTACAGTATGTTGTATAATGCCTACTTTGAAAATAAATTACACAAAAACCACCTTCTCAAATCGTTGAGCGCTGCAGTTGCATTCTTTTCTACTGAGGTAGGCGATGTTTTCAACGTAGCACAGCAGACCTCTTGCCCGACAAGAAACGTAGTGATCTACGAGCATTAGTAGAAACACCCGATAATTGGAACGACCGACGCTCGCGTCGCGTGTTCCTCTGTTTTTACTCGGCCATTTTCCAACTAACGAGTGCGAAATTTCAGACTTTTGCTTATAACTCGAGAACGGTTGGGTCTAGCTACATGAAATTTGGACAGCAGTTTGAGATTACTGAATTGTATGTTTGTACCAAATTTCGAGGCAATAAATCACGTGACTTCGGTTTTAGAGCCCGAAAACCGCCCCGCAAGTTTGGCGTAAAAAGCGGTCTCAGTCAAAAACGGCTTAAGTACGGCAAAAAATATTTCATAGGGTTGTATGTCTCAAGATACCCTTTCATCCCAACCAACCCACTTTTGGCCGCGATGAGGTTTATTTCTTTTTTTTTTCCTTTTTTTCCTTTTTTTTCCTTTTTTTTCTTCCTAATTTTTGTATGTTCTTGCTTCTCCTAAACCACGACACATCCAAATCTAATTTTTGTGTAAATTTGTTGAGCTGCAAACGCAATTTTTTCTCCCGAAGGTTTTTCGGGCAACTCCACCGGGGACCTCCCCAAAATGGGGCCCCAAAAAAACCATTTTTTGAACGGCTCAAGCTAGGGTGCTAGTGTTTTTTGCTATCAGTAGATATTCAACGGACAAATATTTTGACATAGTTTGGGGGTGCTACCCCCCCTGGGACCCCCCAAAAATCCATTTTTTGAACGGCTTAACTTAGAGTGCCAGTGTTTTATGATATCAGCAGATATTTAACAGACAAATATTTTGACATAGTTTGGGGGTGCCACCCCTCCCCGAGGACCCCCCCAAATAGACCCCCCAAAAATCCATTTTTTGAATGGCTCAAGCTAGAGTTCTACTTTTTTTTTTGATATCAGTAGATATTTAACAGACAAATATTTTGACATAGTTTGGGGGCACCACCTCCCCAGGAACTCCCCCAAATGGACTCCCAAAAAAAAAAATTTTTTGAATGGCTTAACTTATAGTGCCAGTGTATTATGATATCAGCAGATAATTAACAGACGAATATTTTGACATAGTTTAGGGGTGCCACCCCCCCCCCCCGGGGACCCCCAACAAATCAATTTTTTGAATAGCTCAACTTGGGTGCCAGTCTGTTTTGATATCAGCATATATTTAACAAATAAATATTTTGACATAGTTCTGGGGTGCCACCCCCCAGGGACCCCCCAAATAAACCCCCAAAAATCAATTTTTGAACGACTCAAGCTAGGGTGCCAGTGTTTTATGATTTCAGGAGATATTTAACAGACAAATATTTTGACTCTACTTTTCTGGAGGTTCCATAATCAGATATTTTTGAATAATTGCTGATTTTACGGTAGACAAAAAGTACTTTTGAGCGTCACAGCATTAGCTGTGCGTCAGTCCTTCACTGGGTTTGCTGGCAAACTCCCATCTAGTTACAAATTAGAAGTTGCTATTCGTAAGAAACTCATTGAGTAAAAGAGCAAAGCATACTGTAGTTTATGTAAACGAGAAGAGCAGATAGAAAGTCTCCACCGAAAAATGTAATACACAGCGATAAATGTAATACGATAATTGTGATACATAGCGAGTTTGGAGTATGAGGATTAGATGACAAATCGTGTTAGCCAAAGAATATGCCAAGTTTTTACATCGTTTCGGCCACAATATGTAACCAGATTATTTCTGAAATTATTACATTGATTTGGGAACAATTTATCAACACAATATCAGACAAAAGAGTAAAAAAAATTTCATACTTTTGATAGAACTGAGTGGGGCAAAAAGACGATGTAACGTAAAGCGTTAGAGGTTTGGGAAAAATTACCCTTGGAATTACAAAAAATGTTCTTATTTTCGAACATTATTTTGAACTAAAAATAAGAACATTCTTTAAATAAACATAACAATTTATCCTAAATACGTATTATCAGACTTTGGAGTATTTGAACAGTAACTGAACAAGTCATTATCATCCTTTTGGTTTCCTCATTGAGCTGACAAAGAAGTGTGGTACGTGACTGTGGCTGTCTTTTTTTTTTCTCAACTATTACCGGCAGGGGCGTCGCCAGCTTAGCGAGATCAGGGGGCAAAGCTGAAAACAGGGGGGGGGGGAAGTTTTGACGGTAAATTATTGCAGTATTTTAAGAGTCAAGTAGATTGTTTGTGTGGCGGGGTTGTAAATTTCGTTTCGCCTTTGAGTAATACAGCTGTTTGGCGTTGATTAAGTTCATAGAACCACTTTCAGCTTTATTTCACAAACTAGTTACTTAGGTTGCAATGAAACGATTACTAAACCGTATATTTATTTAATACCTATCTGACGTGCATGATTGTCTTTGCTTTTGCATAAGAACAGCATAGGATCATATCGGTTATGCACAGAGCTGGACAGCGCTGTTTCGAGCCTTTAGCTCTCATCGGCAGCCCTCAGCTATCTTTTTCAAAGGTATTCCCAGCTGAACAAACATACCTTTGAAAAAGATAGCTGAGGGCTGCCGATGAGAGCTAAAAGCTCGAAACAGCGCTATCTAGCTCTGTGCATACTTGACTTGAGCTACAATGTGAAATATCATTGGAGCTGCAGGGTTGGTGGTTGTTATGGCCACCTAACTGCCAGTGGAAGTTGACATGGCTTCCCAGGAGTCGACCATGAAGGACGTCAAGATATTGCATCATATCGGTTATTATACCACATTGTTATTTGCCAGTATTGGAAAGTCTTTAGCGACCAGCATTAGTGATGATAATAACAATGATAAATTCCTTAATTATTTAAAAAATCCATGCTCATCTTCCATATATTTACAATCTACATCTCCACAAGAAGTGATAAATTTAATTAACTCTTTAAAATCAAATAAGGCAGGTGGGCATGACGATATTCTTCCAATTTTCTGAAAATCTCAGGTCATATTATAGCCTTGCCCTTCTCACTAATATTAAATTGTTTTCTTACTGCAGGCATCTTCCCAAGTAAACTAAAATTAGCTAAAGTCGTTCCTGTTTTCAAGAAAGGGTCAACTGATCAATTAACGAACTATCGACCAATCTCGCTATTACCGTCTTTCAGTAAAGTTTTTGAACGTATAATTTGCAATAGACTACTCTCCTTTTTTACCAGTATGAATACAATTGCACCAACCCAGTATGGTTTTAGACATAATCGCTCTACAATTCACGCCATGCTAGATCTTATAACGACGTGTTATGACAACTTAAACTGTAAAAAATTTTCTGCATTAAAATTCTTAGATATCCAAAAAGTCTTTGATTCAGTCTCACATCAAAAGCTACTTAAAAAGTTGGAATATTATGGCATTCGTGGCGTTGCCAACTCACTAATTTGTTCATATTTGCGTAATTGCAAACAGTATGTTTTAATTTATAACACAAGATCCTCTGAGAAATTGGTCGAATATGGAACACATCAAGATTCGATATTAGGCCCCCTTCTATTTTTAATTTATGTAAATGACCTACCCTCGGCTATGCAAACTGTACCTATAGTAGATTCTTTGCTGATGACACTGCTCTTTTGACAACTGAAAACAACGTTGATAATTTACAACACTTGACTAATTCAGAATTGTCAAGAGTGTCAAATTGGATGTTGGCAAATAATCTAGTGGTCAACAAAGCTAAAATTGTTGCTCTACTTGTCTTTCCCCAAACAAGAAAATCCACAACCTCGCTTACTTTAAACTTTGATAATCAAATTGTGCAACCTTCGGAATCAGCAAAATATTTGGGAATTTTTGTCGACGAACAGTTATCGTTTAAGCCTCATATTATATTTTTGGAAAAGAAGATTGCACGCTCTGTTGGCGTTCTTGCTAAACTGAGTTACTATCTTCCATGCAATACGTTAATAATTTTGTACTATTCTCTCGTACATACTCATTTGCATTATGCGTTGCCATTGTGGGGTGCAACGTATAAAAGCTATTTAATGAAGTTAAAAAGGTTACAAAACAAAGCCTTAACAATTATTTTTAAAACTAAAATTAGAGGTAAAATAACACCACAATATTATAAATACGAAATTTTAAAACTTGAAGACTTGTATAACTTTGAAATTGCAAAATTAATGTACCAGTTTACTCATAGCAAATTACCTCTCAATTTTAATCATTATTTTGCATATTCATCTGATGTTTCATCGTATTCTACCCGCCACATCTCAAGCAATGACATTTTTTTCCCGCGATTTATGAGTTCAAAAACCCAACACTCCATAAAATACATTGGAGCTAAGATATGGAATAACATTCCTTCTGATCTCAAAAATGCATCTTACTCAAAGTTTAAAGAGTCTTATTAGAAGTTTCTCCTTAGTAAATACAAGAACTAAATCTACTATTTCGTATCATAACAGTCTGCTGTCATTTCTTTTCATAGCCAACAATTTACCTACCGGTATAGAAATTAATATTTTACTGTAATATTTTGAACTTAATTAAGATATTTGCCTGGGTTGCTGCTTGACTTGAAGACCATTGGTCCCTTCGCAGCCTCCCGTTGCTGTTTATTATTGTGCAATTCTGTGTTATTTTGGTATTTTTATTGGCAACAAAAATAAAGTGTTCTGTTCTGTTCTGTTCAAAGCAAGACACAAACTTGCAACAAAAATTTTAGGCATATTCTATGGCTATGGCGTTGGTAAACATACAGAATTAATCCAAATAATAAGAAGAAAAGTTAAGAACTGCGCATGAAAAAACTATACTTTGAATGATTTTTGAATAAATGCAGAAAGCAGACTGTCTCTGACATAATGAAATATTGACAAAGCCGCTTACTCAACAATTGCTGAAAAAATAACAAATCTTCTCATTTAACTAAACATGATTACAGCTAGCATAACGGCTGGAAACGACTGACGACAGGAAACTCCAGAAAAAATATGAGCAAAATTTTAATGCAAAGGATCCACAAATGCTAAAGCATTGTCCACTACAACAGTACGGTACTAACAACGAAAAATTTGGATTAAAAGTTGATTATTTTCTTCAAAAAGATATTATTCTTTGATCTAAACTACCACCAGTTACATTGCTTACATGCAATCAATCTAAACTACCACCATCGCATTTTTAAATCGATTTTTTGCAATAATGATCAATGATCATACATAACATATGGAGACGAAACAATTTTTTGTTTGCTGATTAAACACATTTTGCATCCATATAACTTTTAAAACGATTGCAAGCAAACCAGGTAGCCCGTAGCTTAAATGCTGACGGCCTGACATATGTTGAACCAATTAAGGAGTAAAACTTAAAACCAACAAGTCCTCATCATGAGCTTAGAAGCAAGCAAAGCAAGTATAACTAAAGCAGCTGAATTTTCCTACTCCGTCGTGCAAACTTATGCAGCATCACATCAAAATCGGCATTTTTAGTTGTTTTAGCATCACCTATTGCGAAACGTACCACTTTGCCGTTTCACCTTATTTGCATATTAGTTTCGCACTGTTTTGGTTTTTGTAATTGTTGCAAGTTATTTTGGCCAATCACCATTTTTGTTAACTTTGCGCACTGCATTTTCTAATTACATCACACTCACGTGGCACTTTGTCCTGTCTCGCGAATGTTGGTAGCTTTTAGTTTCGGAATTTTAGTTGTGCAGCAAACAGCTCACATGTTTTATCTTATACTTGGAATTTTGATTTTGGAACAAGTTTTATTTTACCGGCAAAAATCTAGATCATATTCTGTCGCCTGTTTGTCTCTGTTTTAAATAAAATCTTATAAAATACAGTCTTCGCTGTATTTTAGTGTTACTGAGTGCAGCCACGTCTGAGAAGTCTACGCTGGGCCAGTAAGCCGGAGTCAAGCTGCGCAAAGAATACCCGTGTGGCTCCCCCGGGATATGATCCAACTTTCTAGTTGGAACATTAGTATAACTGTTCAAAAATGCAAGCAAGACTAGGTTTCGCTTTCTAGTATTAGTCATTGAGCACTTATACGGTGTCAAGACACAAGAAAGTGTGGAAAATAAAGCCTCACAAACAGCAGTGCTTGAGCCGAAAGTAAGTACAGCTGCACACATTTTATACACCAATGGAAAAGCACTTCAGATAGGATAGTTCTCAAATTTCTTGTACAATAGTTGGATTTGCATTCCGTATCGAGTTAATTTGCCGTAAAATATAAGATTTGGCGATTCGCTTTCACTTGTAAAAGAATCATTCACTTCGCATTCAATTAAGCCAGCAAATGACTTCAAATCTACGGATGACATAAAATTTTCTTTTGCAGGTGACAATGCGATAGAGCCGACAACAGCGAAATATTTCTTTCACTAAATCTTTCATTTCTCCGATAGTGTTATCAAGTATTTCAATCAATAAAACACGACGAGACTGCTGATTGGTAGTGGCAGTTGATGAAGCATCTGCTTGACCAACTGTAGAATAAACAATACTTTCATTCAAGGTTGAGGACAGATTGCGCTGCCTCTTGTTAGGACTTTCGGTAGGTTCTTCATTCTCTTCTAGAGCATCTTTTACAGCCGCAGAAATTTGTTCAAAAATTCCATCGATATCTCTACGCATGACTTTTAGTGAGTCAATCGTAGTATCTACCAACGAAAACGCATTTGTTACATTGCAAGTGCGACTCTGCAGTGCTTTATCGGCAGGGGATAGAAACATCAGAACTTTTCGCATTGTCAGTGCAATAAAAAAAACAAAACTTTCTGTTTTGCTGTAGTTTAAGTAAGCCAGTAGCTTCAACAATAATACCAGCTTCAATCCCTATACTTTCGCATTCGCATGTATCTAACACATCAATTATGTAATGATAGTTGGTCAAAATCGCAGAGATAATCTCTCAGTGTCCACTCCAACGTTGCTCCATTAAGCGTTTTGGTTTCGCACCAGTATATATGGAGGACAGTTTGGGACGTCGAATAAAATTATAAAGGCTGCTGCAAGTGTCAAAAAACCTTTTCACATCCTCAATTGCTTTCAATGTATAAGCAACTACCAAATGCAATTGGTGATTGAACCAATACACGTATGGAATGCGCTAGTTTAAAGTTTCTTGAATCTTTTTCTGGACCCCACCATATGTTCCCGACATAACTGCAGCACCATCGTAGCACTGAGAAATCATTTTCTTAGGATCAATACCACAACTATTTATGCAATCTAAACGTACTGATGTGATGGCACCAGCATCAAATTTTTCCGTTAACGGCAGTCCAATTAACGATTCGTAGGCTTTTCCCAACTTAACAAATTTAATAACAACTGAAACGTTTTCTACATTAGTAGGATCACGAGTAATATCCGCTTTTAAGGTGAACCAATTTATATCCGATACTTTAATATCCGCAACTACCTTTTCGAGCACAGTTTCCTTAAGAGTTTCTATCATTTCGTTCTGAATCGTAGGTGATGTGTAAATAGCATTTTTTGGAATGCTTGCAAACGCGCTTCGCAGTTTTTCGTCCTTTAACAACGTATATTCGAGAAGCTTAATAAATAAACCAGACGGTTCATCATCACTACTTTCATCCAAAGTGATGATACCATTACTATTGTGACCGCGCAATGGCAAACTCATTGATGCACAGAAATTGAATAACTTGGCGATTGACTTAACGTAGTATCGGTTGTTGACTAGTTGATCATCATTTACGAGAGTAGATGCACTTTGGTTGGTGGAAATTCTGATTCGTTGTTCCTTCCATAATGATAACACCTTAACGTTCATACTTGAAACCTCATGTTTATTAAACCCTTTATTTTTTTCCAAAGCATGCTTCCAATTGGAGTAACCACTCGTAATAAGACTTGGGTCATAATTAGCAGTTGTTGAATTCCGCGCTAAATAATGCCAACAACAGAAGCAAAATGCTACCTTTTTAGAAATAGAGAATTCTAACCACTCTCTGGCTTGAAACCACGAAGCATTGAAGTCACGAATGCTTTTTCCATATAACATTGGTCAATAAGAAGTTAGGCGAGGCTGGACTGGATGTCCTTCTTTACGATCGAGATCTATAATATCATTTGAAATTGAGTGCGCGATAGAAGTGAAACTTGTTCGAGAACTTGAGGGGGAAGTGATAACAATCGTTTCGGTTGCTGTTGTGGTCAAATTTCATATTTGCACCGACACACCTCTTGTTCGAGGAAGAGATGGTGCCGTTGTTACTGCGTTAACAGTGACACCTGAACCTAGCGCAGCACGGATGGTGCGATTTATGGCAAAATACCGATGCAATGATATTTTTGCGCCAAAGTAACTGGAATAATGCAATGTTTAACAAACCAAACTTTTTTGGCAAGTTTTCAAAGAAGCAAAATGCGAATATTAACTCAAATATCGGTACCTTTATGATGAATACTGTAGCTAATAATATACAATTCTGTATTACAAGCCAAAGTAGAAAAATGAACAGTTTAGCATTTATACTTGAACGCCTATTCTGTTTCTGTACTGCCTATAACTTCAATAAGACAGGGAAGTGCCGATCGTGGGGGTGCATCCCCCAAAAGAATTTCTGCTGCATCCCTCCCAATAGTTCGCAATGGTACGGTGAGTAACTTTGGTGTTACAACTTGTAACGTTACTAAACGATGCATTTATCCTCGAAAAAACGTCGAAAAAACCAAAGATTCCGGACCCCGCTGGGAAGCTCACAGCGCTCCCTCAAACCCCCTAGCTGGCTTCAAGGCTGTATCACCAATATAACTTTTGTGTTTGAAAATTCTTAATTGCCACCAGCACTCCTTCCAAACCTTAGTAAACGTTCTGCGGACTTCCTTGCTGGTATTGGCAAACATGGGCGTTGAACTTTGCTCCAAAAATATCCAGTTTGAGCATCATCCCTCCTCCCAATGTTCAAAATTATTAAAAAATAGACAAATTCCGTAAATCATCCCCCAATGGTCAATATGGATCGGCACCACTGAATACTGTATCGGTAATGCACCAGTACTGTATTACTGCTCTAAAGAAATAATCACAAATAGCAGCACCAAACAACCAAAACGGTATACTGTAGGCTACTAAAGTTTACTCAAAACCTCTGATATCACTGGTGTTACTAGTGTCGAGAACACTGCTTAGTTTGTCTTGCTACCGGTACTAATCAATCTAGTTTAAAAAACTATATGGTAATCAGAGGTGGGCAAAGTGCAATTAGAAGCGCAAAGCACAACTTCCGGAACCTCCGCAATTGCGGAAGTTGCGTTGTGGACCAAAGTCTTTAAAATTTGTTGCGCTTTAATTGCGCTGCGCTTTCAATTTTTTTTTGGTTAATATACCGTAGTAAATCGATTTGTTGTCGTTGAATCCGATTTAACACACAAAATTGTGCTGCATACCGTACCCAAGGTTGTAATATACAGGGTAGGCCAAAAAAAAAATTGCACCCTCAGACAAAGTGCCATAACTTTTTTTTGCATAGAGACAAAAATTTAAATTTTTTACCATTTTTGTACTACGATATATTGCGTTGCTGTTTAAAATTTTACAATGGAATTCCAAGAAGTTATGACATGACGTCCATTTAAACAGGCGCGTAGCCAGAAATTCGCAATGGGGGGGGGCTGTTTGGGGGGTCTGGGGGCAGAGCCCCCAGCCGCCGGAGGCCAATGGGGGTCTGGGGGCGAAGCCCCCAGCTGCCGGAGGCTGGGGATTTGGGGGCAAAGCCCCCAGCCGCCGGAGGCACGGGGGTCTGGGGGCGGAGCCCCCAGCGCTCGAAAATTTTGCATTTTTTTGCAAAAATAACTTCATTTTAGGGCTATTTTGATTAAAAAATAATGCTTTTAAAACGTGGCTTAGAAATTGGCAGTGCAAACAAGATTAAACTGCTGGCATAAATGGGCTATTTGGGAGGTGGCTAATGGTAAAATGTTAGTTCTCTTGTTTAGATGCTGGTAACTTATAAAATCGAATACTTCAATAAAACTCACACGAGTAATAATCTACTTCGTATACAGTTTATAGAGAAAAATAATTGGGGGGGGGGGGGACTAATGAAAAGAGATTTGAGAGAAATGATTGGTAATTAACAAATACTGAATAGCCCCCCCCCCCCCCCTATTCCTTAGTTTATAGTATATTTGTTGATGACACCTATGTTCAGCATTTTTACACTTGCGATCAAATTTGATCGCTTATTTCTTACCATTTATCAAAGGCTTCATTTATTTGTTGGTTTTATTTTTGCCAAATTAGCCCCCCCCCCCCCCCCGGACATATGTTTCAAAAGATGTTTTAAATCACTATCTAGTCCACTCCAGTGCATAAAACAGTCTCAAAGTGCTAAAAATGTAGTGTTTTTCCCATTCTGCTTTTTGGTCGACATGTCAATGGGGGGGCTATAGTCCCCTCGCCCCCCCCCCCCCCGGCTACGCTACTGGCTAAAAACGTGGTATTTTCCTAATTCTGCATTTTGGTCGGCAGTTCATTAGCCCCCCCCCCCCCTAAATAAACGTTTCAAACTCTGCTTTAAAGCATTTTTTTTAGTCTAATCCAGTGCAAAAGACAGTCTTAGAAATGCTAAAAACGTGGTATTTTCCCTATTCTGCATTTTGGTCGGCAGTCTATTAGCCCCCCCCCCCCTAAATAAACATTTCAAACTATGCTTTAAAGCATTTTTTAGTCTAATTCAGTGCAAAAAAGAGTCTTAGAAGTGCTAAAAACATGATATTCTCCTTATTCTGCATTTTGGTCGGCAGTTCGTTAGCCCCCCCCCCCCCCCCCTTAAATAAACGTTTCAAAATAGTCTAATCCAGTGCAAAAGACAGTCTTAAAATGCTAAAAACGTGGTATTTTCCCTATTCAGCATTTTGGTCGGCAGTCTATTAGCCCCCCCCCAAAATAAACGTTTCAAACTATGCTTTAAATAATTTTTTCGTCTGATCCAGTGCAAAAGAGAGTCTTAGAAGTGCTAAAAACGTGGTATTTTCCTTATTCTGCATTTTGGTCGGCAGGCCAATGGGGGGGGCTAAGCCCCCCCCCCCTCCTGGCTACGCTACTGCATTTAAACATTGAAGACTGCAATCTCTTTTCACAAAGTGCGTTCAAAAGTTTTTTTGCAGGTAACGTAACTTTTTTTTTTATAATTGGCCTTTCTATACTCATTGTGACGTAACAATGCCTGAATGCTAACAAATATTTTTTCAAATGATAATAACTTTGAAATTATCTTATCTTAAAGATCTTAATCTTATCTTAGAGATCTTAATCCAGTCGATTACTGCGTTCGGAGGGCTCTGAAGCGAAATGTTTACCGCGGAAGAAGATTTAAAAACACCATAGAAAAGAAAGAAGCCATTCTGTAACCATTCTGTAACTATGTAATTTAGCCTATCCACATGTCCACAGAGTATGCGATCTTTCATTTGGCATGTGGATAGAATGGCGTTCAGATTATTTTGTTTGCCATTTAGAACTTGTAGACCAATTGGCAGGCAAAGCAACCATGTGTATTTGATTACTGGAACTAATAAATTGCCTAAGCTTATAAACACTGAATTATAGATCAAGCGCCCTCTACCCCAGACAAATAGGCCTACTTTAGGTTGCAGCAAAATTGTAATGAAGAGCCTTTAAGCCAGATCTACAGTGGGCCATACCAGGCTGCGGTTTGCGTTTTTTGTTTATTTTAGTATGAGTGAACACGATCGGACATGGACATGATCCGACATGTCCGGTCATAATAAAATAAACAAAAAACGCAGCCTGATGTGGCCTCAGGGTAGATCTGACTTAATCCTAGACAGTTTATATGTCTACACATAATAGAGAAGCATCTAGTAGATTACCCTCACTGCTTGCACTCGTTAGTTTCTAGTGCTGCTAGGTTGTTTGCTATAGACAATGATTCACTAATACCAAAGTATTTTTTGGTTTACAGATCATGATAATCCTTTAAATTTTTATCTATTCAACGCTATTGGCTCGCGTTTTTTGAAATAAATAATGGCTAAGAGAAAAATGATGACTGTTGAAAAAGATGCTGAAGAAATATTCAACATATTGTACTCTGAACAAAACTCTTCAATATTAGATCATGAACTTCAGGATATTGATGAACTTCAAATGATTTTTATGCCTCAAAAGATGGTTTAGATTCTGACAAAGATGATGCCCCAAGTGGTGCTGAAGAAGGAACTGCAAATCTAAAAAATATTGGTAGAGGAGTTTTGTCTCAGGTAGCTGAAGTAAGAGCAATTGTTGAACATAGAAAAAGAGATGTAAGCATTGATTCTAGTCAGCTAGAACCTACTACATCAACAACAAAGCGACACAAACTAAAGAAAACAACCAAAAAGTTAAATCCTTCTCGTCAAGCTTACAAATGTTCAAATAGTACTAAAGAACCATCTTTTCGATAAGTTGAGAGGGCTGATCGAATTCGCACCCGTTCAAAAAAGTGGTATTGGCCATTGTTTCGTTTTTTGTCTAAATGGTGCTGTTGTGAATTTGTGGTTATTGTACAGATATGTTGATAAAACAATTTCCCTGTTGGAGTTTACAAGACAGGTTGTAATTGCTTTGCTAGCAGCACCAAATATGGAAATACGAAGAGGAGTTCGCCCTAAAACAAAAAAACAAGTGCTGGATGTCACTAAACTAGATGGTAAGAACCATCTAGTGAACAAAAATAGCACAGATACGCAAAGACGGTGTGCTGCCTGTGGAAAATGTACAAAATTTTTGTGCATAAAGTGCAATGTGGGACTGCATCCGGACACGTATTTTGTTAAATATCACAGATAATTACTGATAATGTAGGCCTGTGTTGTGTTACCCTTATACTATGTGAACTTGATGTTTTCTTAGCTGCAGTCATTTTTTACCACGTAATTACACTACGCTTTGTTTACTTGAAAGTAATATTTGCGTATATTTGACTAAAATATTTTTGAAAGGCACTTTCTAGTGCCCATCGTATGATAAATCATACGCCCAAAAATGGGCGGTAAAAATAAAAAATCCTGAAAAAAACTGTTCCGTCGTTATTAGGTGATCACAACAACCTCAAATTATGAACTAATTAAAAAAATTTAAAGATTTTGAATTTCGGGCATTAATAGGTTAATAATACAGCTACCAGCAGTTTGTGTGTACTGTGTAGTAAGCGTGGCATCGTAAATTTTGATGTCATATATAGAGCAGCACTTATAGGCGAGACCTTATTATAAGTCAGGTGTTGTGACTGTTGAAGGTAATGTACAGTAAGTTGGTGATCAGTGGTATACGAATAGTACAAAGTAAACCATCCGCAATGTACCGTGCAATTAATAGTTACAGAAGGAAAAACAGACTATCACCAAATGCCTCCGGAAAAAAAGATAGGTATTCGATCGGTCAGTTGCACTTCTAGGCTATGTAGCAAACGTAGGCTACGGGTAAGCAAACTGAGCAAAAGTGAGTTGAGTTGACAAGCCCATATCTGGAAGTGGAAGGCCTTAGCTTAGCAACTAAAACCATACCGTATTTTGATTGGGATCTTGTTCAGCAGTATGAGTAATCGATCTGCAGAAACTCTGAGCTAACAGAGAAACAGACTGCATTCTTCCCCCAAATCGGAATCAATTGACTATTTCTTTGCTAGCTAGACCACAATATTTTTCTGACTTTCGGATTTGCTAGAAGTGTCCATTACCGTCAAAGGTGGGCAAAAATAACATATCAAAAGCGCAACGATCTTTTCAACTAGTAAAAGCACAGCGCAAAGTGCACAATTTAATTTTTTTCATTTTTGAAGCGCAACTTTCGCAATGAGCTTTTTGATTCAGTTGAAGCGCAGCGCCGTTCCGCAATTGCAAAACGGCTTTTTCGTACCAAATTAAAGCGCAACCTAACTTCCGCAATTGAAATTTGACAACACAATGCAAATACCGCATTTTTTGCGATTTGAGACAAAAAAAGAGCAAATTATTTGCTAAAGAAGGTCGACATTTATTAATATTGCAATCAAAATGGAACAAAATTAAGTTCAATGTATAAAATTGCGCTATTAACCAAAAAAAAATTGAAAGCGCAGCGCAATTAAAGCGCAACAAATTTTAAAGACTTTGGTCCACAACGCAACTTCCGCAATTGCGGAGGTTCCGGAAGTTGTGCTTTGCGCTTCTAATTGCACTTTGCCCACCTCTGATTACCATATAGTTTTTTAAACTAGATTGATTAGTACCGGTAGCAAGACAAACTAAGCAGTGTTCTCGACACTAGTAACACCAGTGATATCAGAGGTTTTGAGTAAACTTTAGTAGCCTACAGTATACCGTTTTGGTTGTTTGGTGCTGCTATTTGTGATTATTTCTTTAGAGCAGTAATACAGTACTGGTGCATTACCGATACAGTATTCAGTGGTGCCGATCCAT